>CM032228.1:49492500-50092500 GCA_019009955.1 Riptortus pedestris
CCAGAAGTATCTGCTCACGTTCGAAATGCCCAAACGATGAAATAACAAACGAATCATTAAAACTTGAGAAGTTGAAGACTCCTCAAGATTGGGGAATTCTCATGTTGAGCATTCCCAGTTCAATAAAGTAATGAGCACCTTCAACTGAAGTCATGAATCAGAACAAGGAAGTTCAAAAGTTTAACTAAGCCTTCCTTTACCTGTGCTGAGTACACTTCGAGAACTCGACTTAGTTTCTCCAACATTTTACGCGTACTACACATTAATGAACAAGACATTTATTACTAGCGTTGTTGTTCGTCGTCTAAAGCTGTAGACATGCATTTTGGGTTCCAGCATACCAGATCTCAAGTTCGGGAAACAGGCATCTTGAGGGATAAATAAATCCAGGAAACTCTTTCGTAAACAAATCGTCCAAATGTACTTTGCATACTTTAACACCACTTTGACTCCTACTGTGCTAAGAAAAAAAATGAAGTAGTCAATTCGTACTCTAATATAGAATGTCCATAAAGCAGTTGATAAAAGTTATTCAGAACACAGTTTTGTGGCTCCTCAAAATTTATTTTTAAAAACTCTTAGCTCTTTCAGGAATTTACATTCCCATCATCAGAGCTTAGGACGTGCCTAGAGAAATGCTACTGGGCTGAACTCTGCCGATGCACAATGAGTGCATCTCTCTAGACACGTCCTACAGAATGAGGCTCTGATGATGGGAATATAAATTCCTGAAAGCACTAAGCGTTTTTAATTAAAAATAAATCGTGAAGATCCACAAAACTGTGTTATGAATAACCTGATTCATCACCCTCACCACCAGCAGAAAATAAAAATAAGTTAATAAAGACCTTGAAGTCTGTAAAATCCACTATATCAGGTAGATTTGGAGACCTTTATAAGCTATGAGCTTCTCTCCGGACAGAAAAACATACATGACTTATTAAGAGAAAGGAGAGCAAGAGCTTCTGCAAGAGTCTATAGAGCAATAATGTTGTCTTAAGATAAATCAGCTATTGAGGTTGTATACAGGAAGCGATTTACGAAAAACATTTCTATAATGGCTAGACCAAGGAGTTGGGGGTCAAAAGTGTTGGAAAAAAATGTTTCATTCGTTGGTTTGGCGAGAATGCAACTTATACTCATGCCCCAGTAACAATAAGCCACTACACCATGAAAAGTCTTATTCCATGCTTAAATAACACCAGTGGTTTTCATGGGAGGTTATTTCCTTTGATATATGCATGGATAAATGTGCGAAGCGACTTCAAAACTAATCAGTCTATGTAGGTGCCCCAATTTTCATTTGATCGTGACCGCATTAGAAATTTAACGATTTCGTGTAAAACTAATTGTCATGTGCTGTATTAGACGAAATCGTTTAAGGATAACTGGGGGTTAACGAATGAATAAAACATTTAAAAAAAAACATGTTTATTTTCACTTATTATGTTCCGGATCGTAAACTTGTTAGTCAGAATAGTTAGGCACACTTATTAACTTAAGGGAAATGAAGCTATTAGTATTGTGTCATGAATACAAGATTTTCAATAAATGTCTTCAAATGTCCACCAATCCTACCTATAAGAGGTATACTTGATTTATATTTATACATACCTAGGAGACTACTTATACGTATATAATAATAATATGAGTGTGTGTGTGTGCACTGCAATTCTCTGTTGATCCAAACAATACTCAATTTGTATACATTTCTCATAAAAAGACAGATCAAGGTCGGCTGAAATCTTAGCCAAAATTTAGATAAGGTTTAAATTTACGTTATTGTGGGTCGGATCTGAAATTGTTAAACAATATTGTTGACTGAGTAGTTAAGTTACTGCAAATGGTTCTCTGTACATATTTCTTCAACGGACTTATATGTACTTTTCCGTTTTAGGATATTTCCATTAAAGGAAACGTACGTCTGTTTTATCCCCACCTCATCACGTCTAGCTTAAATTGAAGGCTTCTTTACATAGGATTTGAGTAAAGGGAGAAATTATGAAGAGATTATATCTTAATCTGTGAATTATCACAGATATATTATTTATCTGTTGATAAAACTTATTGTAAATGAAGATGAGATTATACTTGTACAACACAATCCACTAATGCGTTATGCGTATTTAGAAGCGTTCCTTAAGGACAATGTATAACGTTTAAAGCTCCTTGTAGTTAGATAAACATTGGGGCTTAACAAAAAGTAATAAATCTTTTTTTTTTTTTTTTTTTTTTTGTGACACTTGACTAAGCATAATCTCCGTCAGGCCTGTCAACACTAATAATTTTCGCATAGTTAGTTTGCAAATCCGAGGAATAAATTTCGCCAGTTACTAGCTGGCTGAGAGGCCGAGAACACGAGGCGGCGTGTTCACTTTATAATTACACGGTACACGGAGAATTTTCACGGTCCATTAGGCGACCCGCCATGCGCGAATCTTCCGGCGAATTTCACCCAATGATGTCCCGACACGATATAATGTCTGCAGCCAAAACGCGATGCGACATGTTATTTAGGACCTACCTATATTCAATGGTGTTCTTTAGCTTCGTCCCTTCACGCTCATCGTCCTCATAAAAATTTCTTTAGGACGCCTATAACGTGCTTTTCATTGAAGAATTTCTTTACCCTAATAAACTGCACGCGGCAAAGTATTTTTCTTGTTAAGCAGCCAGCCGAAATACAGAGGCGTTGACGTACCTACTCCTGACTAATAATTTCTTATCGCTTACAAGTACTTACGAACGTCATTTTGGAAAGTATATTGGTAAAATGCTAAATATTTCCTTGATCTGTCAAAAGATTTTTGACATATTTGGCTTGATAGGGCCCGTTACGATCACATGCTATCCACAGATGTCATCCACTGATCGTTGTTCAGAACAAGGTAATGGAGCTCCATCCAGCTCTTCCAGAATACACCATCGCTTCCAGGACTCTTATCGCAGACCTACTCGACTTTTGCCACTAGGTTTCCAGGAGAGGTTATCGAATCGTATAGAGCAAATCCATCAACAGGTTTTTTTCTCGGTCTTAGGGGAGCAGGTAATTTCATATTACGACACCCACAGGCATCCATGAAATGTTTTATGTCTTCAAAACATGGCATTTTACCGACAATAGCCTTACCTTTGAATACATTAATGATGAAATCGTCAACCAAGAAGCTTCACTCTTCTTTTTCAATGGCCTTTATAAGACTTTTATTTTCGCTTTACTCTTTTAGAACTTCCACGTTGAATTTATACGTCGAATTCACATTTCCTTTTCTTCTTATGTAGTATATTCGTTTTCGTGAAGTGTCCAACTTCGTTTCTCGATAATATCTACACTAGTTAGTCAAAGTACTCCTTTTGCTTTAGAAGCCACGCTTAGCAAGTGCTATTCTTTTATCAGCTTTACTATCATTGTCTTCAGTAATGATGTTTTCTAGGTAACTAAATTCTTTCAATTAGAAGTTAAGTAAGTTTCGAAGAATTCCAACGGTAAGCAAAAAAGACTAACTAAGAACACTGACAGGGTGATTATTGTATGACTCCATGAGGTCTAAAATAATAATAATAATGATTAAGTTGAAAATTCAAATTTTATTTTATCACCCAATGCCACTATGTTATAAAACACAGACATATATTTAGTTTACCATCACAGCCACTAAATAATTTCAGAGTTAACATTTAAACCATTTCTGTTGGCTGCATTATTATAGGTTCATACCATATTTTATATTATTACGGATTTTATTATTATAATTGACTTAAATCTACTTACCTTTTATATGTTCCTATGGACTTCATATAATGATAGCCTTCGGAGCATGTTTCCTTTTTTTATAATACATAATATAAAGCCGAGTGGACTTCCTGATAGGCCCCAGCGCGTTAAATATGAAACACATAGTGCAGTTATGCTCCAGGGTGCACAGCTGTTTACAGTATAATAATGTGCATCAGGACACGGTTCGTGTTTCAATCCCATCCATGATGATTATTATACAAAAACTATTATTATTATATAGAAACTAGAATTAGCTATATTTTAAATTGTATACACGAAACAACGTAACAGACTACTCACTTATGCCTCAGGCGATTTCCCATTGTTTGTCTGTGAGTATCTAGGGGGCAACGAATATAATATTGGTGTAGGTAGCTACGTTGAAAATAAGCACTTTGTCAGGAATAACAAGTTTTACTACAATGAAAGAGCGATGTGGCTCCGCAAGGCTTCTTTGCACTCTCATTAAATTAAATAAACTTAATATTTTTCTGTACTTCATTTAATAATATTTCAGTTGAAAGTCAAATGCGATAAATCCGTTCCAATGCATCGGAACAGAAAATGCGATATGACATCATTTATTTGGCAACAAAAAACTCTATTAAACTCTTCTGAGTCTCTGAATGGAGACATATGGAGAAATATGCAATTTATTTTAATTTTCCCCCTTTTCTAAACCCATGCCCCTTCACCTCCATGTAATTTCAACCAAAAGAGGTCCACAACAGTCTAGAGAAGGAAATTTCAACATTTTAAGGTTTGTCGTTTTTGGGACATGCTAGATAAATACAGATAGCAGGCTGAAACTAATCAAGACGAATCCGGGGAAGATCAAAAATGAAATCTGAAAAACAGATTTTTCTCGATTACATTATTTATTTTCTTCGTACAAGGAAGTAAAAATAACAGATAAATAGCTGTTAATAAAACGTTACTACGAGTATATAAAGGGTAGACCGGAGCTGTTTGAAACAGAGGGCAACTTCATACTGAGGTTTTTTTTTTGTGGGCGGGTGGAGTAGGGGAACTACTCTCCTTTCTGGAAAGCACAAAAAGGATGGTCCCCAGGCTGATTTCCTTTGTCTCCCATCACTATTTATTATCTCTATTTTAATAAGGAAGTATGCGTTTTAAGCGGAAAAGGTTATTTTTGAAGTCGTTCTTTGAGTTCAATTTCCATGGATATATTGAGAAGTTTAAAACTTTCCACAAAAAAAGGATCTTATTACACAATTATTCACATACAATGTTACATTAATATTCAAATACTATTGCACAACTTTCCCCAAACATTTTCAATTTTGGTGATGTCGGTAATTGTTTAAATTTCACCAATTTTTAGAAAACGGTCCGCAATCAAAACGAAACTCTAATCAAGGAGGCTTACCAGGTGTCAAAACCTGGACACAAATGGAATGTGATAAAATATATTCGTTTGTATACATTGCGAGTCAGATGTAGAATATGTATTTGGGTAAATGGGAGGGTCATAATCCCTAAGCTTATTTAAGCTCATTATTGTATTTTTGGTTAAACATTTTTTTTTTGCTTTAAAGTATATGCCTCAAAGAATCATTCTAATTCTTTTACGATTGTGTTTTACTTGTGTTTCAAATATTTTTACGAACATGAACGACTATTATTTATGAAGTTATTATTGATATTTTTTTTATTTTATTAAGAATATTACAGTCTACATTTAAATGCATTTTGTCATGTGATATGTACAATTAAATCGTCCTTCATCACTCTCGATAGAAACTACACCCCTTCACCACAATGAGAGGAGCAGCCTCTCCCTGCCAGGCAAGGAAGTCAAGAGCTAAGGAGGAATGGCACTTGATAAGAAAATAGCCACTGCTATCACTTCACTTTACACTTATAGATCTCTGAATCATTGTTTCTTGAGGCGCCGAGGAGTGGAATAAAGATGAGGGATACTAGAAAGGGCTAAGACTTCTGGATTAGGGTGATTTGATAGCCTGCTGTGGAATTTTTTGAATCTTAGGGGAATTAGGTCCTTTACAAATGGGATATTAAGTACATTATGGAGGGTGTGGTTGGTGATATAATATGGAGCATCTACTATGGTGCGCAGGACTTTGGATTGAAAAGTCTGGATGCATCTGATGTTCCAAGGTTTTGCTGTACCCCACACTTCTATTGTGTATGTCCATACTGGTGTAAGTAGTAACTTGTATATTGATAGTTTGTTTTCGGTAGACAAGTGAGATCTTCTATTTAGCAGTTCATAAAGTTTTCCAAATCGTCTTTAAGTTCCTGTCTTTTAGCAGATTTCCCTTAAGGGAAATCAGCTATTGAGGTTGTACTCATGACTATACGACTATACGTCTAAATATGACTATATGTAACTATACGTCGGATCGAAAAATTGTACAGAATCAATCTTATTGCAAATTAAATTTACTATAAATATTGTTATACAAATTTATTCTCTTTCTTGAATATTAACCGAGATATTTCCATTTTTATTAAATCTGGGCGGCTAACGGACGAAATGACTCCCGCCAAAAGCTAGTTCGGCCGTTTCATTAACTGCTCGGCTTTCGTGAAATTTCTCTATTGTAAAACTTCACGTGAGAAATCTGCTTAGTTTACGCAGCCCCTGCGTGACGGACTTTTATTATTATTCCTAGCAACATTTTGGTCTACAAAACATGTTTATATTATGGAATTTCGTTCTGTACTTCCTTTTTAACTATCTTCATACTCGTAAATGATATTTAATAAATGTTTATAAAATTATAAATTGTTTTGTTTGTTTTTTTTCATTCAATTATCAACCTACACCAACAGTGTATCAACCAGCCCCATGGTGGAGTAAGTTGATATAGTCTACGTTTTCATTTATTATTCCTGTCTTGTCTACGGCAAAGATAAAAACTTGAAACGGTGCTTGACGGTAAAGTAATCTATTGGTAAACATTTGACACATTTTCAATATATATATATATATATATATATATATATATATATATATTCATAACTGTGGAGTGGGCAAAAGTGATTATGCTTACGCATTCCATGTTGTGTCAAAATTGTGACATGGGAATGGCTTGTTTCCCATGTTGTTTGGCCTAGCCTTGAAGAGGTAGTAAACGAAGCATTCAAGGTGAAAGGAGGAGTACATGGAGATAAGATGCATCAAGTACTCACACACCCAGATGATGTAACTGTCCTCGCAAGCAAGACGAAAAAGAGTATTTGCTCATCGATTCGCTCATTCTTGCAAATGAGGTAGACTTACCTGGAAAGTCAAGCCATAAAGAAATAACGGATATATTTTGAATTTTCGAATCCCCCCCCTCTAAACCCTCAGTGTTCTATGTTTGAGTTCCACCACTAACAATTATGATCTCAAGTGTTGACAGAAAAGACTAAATATCGAGTATGGTATAGATCAAATAAACATTTTCGAGTTAGAACATAAAATCTTAATTCATGAGATCATCATACAACTTATTTGCATTATCTAGCATAATAAAGGTCTCTTGAAAAGAATATTTGGTATATAAGCTTTGAATTAAGTGCTTCATGATATAACAGCTTATTTTTATTATGAAATAAGTAGGAGTAGGGGTTAACTTCATGCCGAAAATTAAAAAACCCAAATATATCATCATTTATGGGTCATTTAATTTGCAATATGAAAGGGTATGTGCAGTTTTTTGGTTCGACTTATAAAATCTGAGATTTAAAATTTCCTCTTCCAAACCCCCCCCTCTCTCACTGGTCCGATTTTTCCCATTAACGAACTTGATGTTTCTTTTTGCATAAAACGATTAAATATTGCGTTTGGTAGCGGTAAGACACAAAAATTGTGTTAACAGACAATATAACAGAGTCATAAGTACAACCTCAGTGTTTAGTAGAAAGGAAATCTGCTCCTTCAGAGAAGGATAGAGCGCCTATACTTCCCTAAAAGAGATATTATTATTTATTTGAGATGCCGCTACAATGGCGATTTATCTTTTGACATATTTGAATATAATTTTACAAAATTAGATAAATATTAAAAATTTTACAATGCTAAATGTTACAAAAGTACAAAATAAATAGAACCTTGCCGCTACAATGGCGATTTATCTTTTGACATATTTGAATATAATTTTACAAAATTAGATAAATATTAAAAATTTTACAATGCTAAATGTTACAAAAGTACAAAATAAATAGAACCTTGCCGCTACAATGGCGATTCTTAACATGCTAAAATATAATTTCACAAAATTAAATAAATATTAAAATTTTTACACAGCTAACATTTACAAATGTATAAAATAAATAGAGTGGACAAAACTAAATATAAATTGTTACTATATTTACAACATAAGGAAAAAAACAAAATAAAAATAAAACAAACAAAAAAAAATTAAAATAAAAACTATAAATAGTTAAACTGGAAGAAGGCAAAACTTATTTTCCACAGTGCCTGCTATATATAACTTTCGTAATTGTAGATAATAGCTTTTATATTTTATCAAATAATCCATTATTTCTTAAATACTTAAAAACATCATCTATAAATTGCCTACTGTCGGCCAGTAGTTCGCATACATTTGTGGGCCATGGGTACGTTTTCACTTGTGTGCAGTCAGTTAGTATGTGTTTTACAGTCAGCGTTCTGTTGCAGTAGCGACATATAGGTTCATCTTCCCTGCTCATTAGATATGAATGTGTTAGTCTAGTGTGTCCTGTGCGTAGGCGTGTAAGTACAATTTCTTGTCTTCTAGAGTGTCTAATACTTGAAGTCCAGTTGAGCGTGTTTGATTTGATTTCTGTAAATTTACTGTCAGTGTTATACCATAGATTATTCCAGTAATTAATTACGAGTTTTCTTATTTGAGTGAAAGCGTCTTGGTGAGTTATGTCCAAAAAATCTATTTGTTCAAGTTCAGTTGATTGTTTGGCTGCTTTGTCTACTGTATCACTTTGAGATATGCCCACATGCCCGGGTAACCAATAAATAGCAATGTGTTTTTTTAGTCTATGAATATTGTTAAAAATTTCAATAATAAGGGGATTGATGGAGTATATGTCTTCAAGTGACTTTATTGAACTTAATGAGTCTGTACAAATGACTATGTCTCTTTTAGTAGTTGTGATGTTCGTTAGTCCTAAGAGTATAACCTGTAATTCTGCCGTGTATATTGTATTGTAGTCATGTAGTTTTTTGTGCACAGTATTGTCTCCTACAACTGCTAAAAGAGATAGTAGCATCTACCTCTGTCTATAAACCACCGTTCACAGGTGGTTTTCACTGAGAATAACCAGAGAATAAACTCCAGGTTTTTCTTGGGGTCTTCCACCTTCAAGGTAAAGGGACATCTTAGGAGTTTGACAAAAAGATTTAATATTGCCATTCATTATTTAAGACCTACTAATGTATAGCGAATGAGCCTCGGACACTGACGGATTGGTTGAGGGGTTTGAAGGAAAGGTTCTAAGGATCACAGTAGATACAATAAAGTATCCTCGAACTGGGAAACCGTTGTTAGAGAGAAGTGAAGAATCCTGGTTATTGAAGCGGCTGAAGATCTTCAGGATCATTAAAGCAAACTGTTAAAATTATCTACAAATTTGTACGAGTGCTGTTTTTCTCATTTGTTGGAGTCAAAATGAAAGCCTGTAATGTTTATAGCACTTGGACTTACCATGCCACACACGGAAATAGTAATAAGACAGTAACGCTGGAAGTCCAAACACAATTTTCATATATAAAGATTATATAATTTTTCTTTATAAAGATACTATTCAGTGACTGTAAAATATACACATATATAAATATATCCAGTATTCAAGAGATGCTTTACAATCGTGGATAATAACATCCCTGAATAGCACACTTAGAAGCACACGTATTTGCGGAAAGAGGCCTGTATTGAATACGGAATTCAGACCTATTAAGCTAAGAGCTTCAATTACTTGATGGAACCTTCTAGAGAGGGCCTAGCTTCTATACGCCATTTTATATTTATATCTAGGATTATGGTAGGCAATGAAAAGATTGGCCAAGGCAGCTTTAAAATACACTCCAAGTTTAATATTTCAATTGTGTTTTTTTGTTGTGGCGGTTGTTATATAGTGCAGAATATTTTAACGCACCTCTCATATTGAATATAGGGACCATTATAAGAAGCTAAATAAATAAATCAATGTATTGCCCCTTAGCAGATTTCCCTTAAGGGAAATCAGCTATTGAGGTCGTACTCATGACGCAATTTTTGAAATTTTTCTTTAAATGTCAATCGATCCTACCCAGGAGATGACGAAAATGAGGTTATATATAAACATATATATTTGCCTGTTACCTCTCTAGCGGTCGCAATTTTTGTATTATCGTTACCAAACTTGATATATAATCATTTTATACAAAAAGAAAGATCATGTTCGTTAACGAGTTTAGAAGAGGAATTTCGGAAATTCATAATATATCCGTTATTATGCGTCTGATCGAATATTTGTGTAGAACCAATCTTATTTATTGCAAATGTAATGTTCTAAAAATGTTATATACATTTTTTCACTATCTTGATTATTAACTGAGATATTTGCATTTTTTAGTTTTCGGTCGTCAGTAAAGCCTCCTACTCATCTCATATTAACTATATTCTATTATGTTATGAAGCACTTTATTTGAAGCTTAAATGACAAATATTTTTCTCATTGAACTTAATGTTTTGAGAAAAATGCAAATGCACGTGAGAAATCTCCATAGTTAACGCAACCCCTATACTTTTATTTTCTACAATACACTTTTATACAATATTTACTTTTCTAAAAAGGAAATGCTATGCACAAACTAAGAAATGCTAATGAGTTCAATGGCATTCAATAATCATATACGTTAAATCACTTGTAAATATCGAATGAATTCGTTCTCTGGCTACATAGAAATTATTTTTCTTTCCATATTGAATCATTTTTCATTCATAAATCATTAAATGCGTAAAAGAAATTTTTACTCTACAGTAAATGTTTATGAAATTTAGGGAAAAGGTTCTCCGAAGTGGAATTAGCAACAAATCTTTATCAAAGATATGATTACCCATTTAATGTTTGTCCAAAGAAAGGACGAACAGAAAAAGGTGTGAAGAAAGAATTACTCATTTGATTAATGCACATTTATATTTAGAGTATAAAGAAGTTGGATATAAGGTTAACAGATTACAATTTAAAAAAAAAAAACAGACTTACTTTCATTTACTTCAAATGGGTCAAGGGAAATGCAGGGATTATAGGTAATGAAATAGTCGATATCCACGCCAAAAGTGCCTCTAAAAGTAAGGAAGAGGTAATTTACAATTAATTTACTCCAACTGTGTTAAAATCATTACTAAGAGAAAAAAGAGTTAATTTTTGGCAACAGTGGTGGAATCAAACAGATAAAGGATTACATCTAAAATAATATACCCCTGTTTTGAAAACCAATAACTCATTATTCCAACATACATTTTATCTAACAGAATTACTGACTAGACACGGAAATACAAACTCTTGCTTATACAGATTCAAAACTACTGACTCAAATACTTGTAAATGCGACGGTACCCTGAAAGACATTCACCCACTCGATCGTAGACTGACTCCCACATATATATGTTGATATTCCCAATTGGCCTATCAAACCCGATACTTTATTTTCAAAACACATAAATTTATTTTTAAAAAAAGTCAATGATATCCTTAAGCTAAGAGAAGAAATCATAATATAATATTAAAATTATGTATTTTTTTAAATATTTTATATTAATTAAATTTCCTTAATTGTTAATATTTAAGGGTTTTTTTTTGGTAAAGTTTCATTTTCAAGTTTCTATTTTCATTTTCATCTTTTAATATATATATATATATATATATATATATATATATATATATATATATATATATAAATTGTTACAAGTTTTGACAAAATGCACATACGGGTATAACGCAAATATGCATGGGATGTGCAGAAAAATAAAATCCCGCCACATAGGGTTACTATGTAGAAGAAATCTTCAAAGGTTAACAGATATTCAGTTAGTCGCGAGATAGGCCCGTCTCAGGTAATGGTAAATGAAATGAGGGTAAAAAATACCTTGGGAGACAAGGTGTCCCAAGCCGGGAGGGGGACTCTATTAACAGGAGTTGGGATACGTCAAAGGCATACAAAGGAAGGGGAAAGGCGACATTTTTGGAAGAGAAAAGCAAGTTTTGTCAGTTGAATAATGGAGATGGTTGTAATTCCTAAAGGCAGTTTGTCCATCCATCAACCCGTTAATGTTCGCTGACTGCATAGTTCCATTTGTCTTGCTGCACATCTACCTGCTTCCGTTTGAACAAATACAAATTGTGTTGGAGATAAGTACTCTTTACTTTCGCAGTTATCAATAATGAAGTACTCCCAAACTAGTATCGTGTAATACTAACTCTACTAACTAAAGAAAGTCTGTCACGCAGGAGCTGCGTTACCTAAGCAGATTTCCTACGTGCGTTTATTTATCTTTCATTCATTGGTTCTCGAAACTTCGACGTTGAATTGATCGGAAAATGACTTCTTTTCTATAAAGATACAGATCTGGAACATTAATAAATAAATATTTCACAATGTTGTAAGAGTAAATTTAGATTGATAGATATAGTGTATAAATATATAATCATTATAGATTTAACGTCAACGTCCTTTCCGTAGGAAAAAGTGGACAGGCTTCGGTCATGTTCTGTAAAATGTTGATTCGTGGAGTGACAGGAGAACCGGAAATAGCCCTTTTCGGTGGTTTTGCTTTCGCTTTTGTGAATTCGGTAGAGCAGAGTAACCTGTCAGGAACTGAACAGGAGATATGCGAACAAAAGGAATAATTACAGGCGATCGCTATTCACCCATTCAGTCCACCATTTGGGGGCCAGACATAATAATGTCCCATTCCACAGAGAAACAGTCCCAATCCGGAATCATTGTCACCATATGGATTTATACATTAACATATGTAGCACTGCAGTAGGCTCGCTATACTCCAGTGAGCAACCTAGAAAAAGAGCCACACTCTCTCCAAGACATTGTCCTGTAGAAACCATTAACTTCATTCCATATAAATCACTAATATAGGGATAAACTAAGCATAATACTCAATTTCTTTAATGGTGGACGTGGACGAATAGTTATAGTGACTGATCAGGTATGTTCTGTGAGTCTAAATCATCATAAACTTTATTATGTTAATCATTGCCAATTTGATAAGTATTCTCTAAGTTAAAGTTGAATATAATTTTTTTTTTTTAAAAAAAGTATAAATCAAATAATAAACAAGAAAGATATTATATATCAATTTTCCATTGGAAATAAAGAAAATTCCTATTGTGTTGGTTGGTAGCCATTTCTACTGCAAGCTTCTTAGTTTCCCTGTGTGGGCAGCGAAGAGTTCGAGCTTCAATCTATTTTCTTCATATTTCTCTGATGTACTTACGACACATGTGGGCTATTGTCCGTAATCTTAGTGTTATCCATTCTTCTCTTCGCATGGACACCCCACACATGAGGGGAACAGTCCACCGCCTCTATCTTCTTTATTCTTCTCTGATGGAATTACAACACATGTGGGGGACAATCCGCAACCTTTACCTTCTCCATTCTTCTTTGGGCATGAACATTCGACACATGTGGGGGACAATCCGCAACCTTTACCTTCTCCATTCTTCTTTGGGCATGAACATTCGACACATGTGGGGGACAGTCCGCAGCCTTTACCTTCTCCATTCTTCTTTGGGCATGAACATCCATCACATGTGGGGGACAGTCCGCAGCCTTTACCTTCTCCATTCTTCTTTGTGCATGAACATTCAACACATGTGGGGTACAGTCCACAACCTTTACCTTCTCCATTCTTCTTTGTGCATGAACATTCGACACATGTGGGGTACAGTCCACAACCTTTACCTTCTCCATTCTTCTTTGGGCATGAACATTCGACACATGTGGGGGATAAGTCCACTACCTCCATCTTCTCTTTCTGCATGAGAAGTCGACACATACAGGGCACAGTCAGGCCCCACTATCCCATCCATTCTTCTGTGTGAATGGACACACGAAACATGTGTGGTACAGTCCGCCCCCACGATCAGATCCACTGTCCTCTATGTAACTCAACAACTATATTTTCTAACTTTAAGTTGGGGCGTCTGGCAGGTGAAAGTGAATTATATTGCAGGTTGAGAAAAAACGGCCGTACTTTCACAATAAAGAATTATTAGCCTCTTAGGGGCCCTAAGGCCCTTGAAGTTAATGTCCAAGACATTTTTGTATTCCACACTATTCTTCTAAAATCGTTCAAAGAATCTTACGAGAAACGGAACTTGATTGAATTTATGCATAATGTAAAACATAGCAAATATAGGTTTTATGTAAGGGCTCCATTAAGTTCAATCTTTCTGTTTGCAAAAAATAACTGAGCCAAATGGAGTGAGTATCAATGTATTGGTTCCTTGAGGTACCCAATCAACGAAATTCCTCGAAGTACCCCCCCCCTTAATAAAAAGATTAATTTTACTGAACAACCTTAACATTTCATCAAGAATGAAACTGGGATTGGGCTAACGCAATCAGAGCGCTAAATCTTAAAATCCAATATCAGACAATATGCTCTAACTCCCGAGGAAGTGCTAGACCATCCCCTATCTCGTTAGCAACTTTTAGGATACGTATTACTGAAGGAAGTTGGAGGAACTACATGCAAATTCGTGTCTGGAAACTTCACAAAGCCCGAGCAAAAGTTAAAACTTTATTATGAATCATTAAACTTCCGGTAAAATTACATCACAATTCAGGTTGATAGCCCTTGTTTCAATTAGGTGAGTTAATACAGTTAACCAGAGTTTTGAAAGCTCGATATTAAGCAAAAGGTCATTTCACGGATTCACAATTTTTACCATATTTTGTGTGGAGTATAGTAAAATTATTGCATTTTGTAATAAAAGGTCCTCCATTACCTTTTGGCAATGGATTGGCGTTTTCGAAATTCAAATTTGAAAATTGTGACAAGATACCCCACATTCTCCTCTTGTCAAGAGCATTTCGAAAAAATCTTCAAACGTCCCTTGATCCTACTTCATCCGAAAACATGAACCTTAAATTTATTCCTATGCATCACTGGTAACGGACTATGTAAATAATCAAAGAACGTTAGCAATAGAGCTTTCTTTATTGGATATCTTAACCCATTTCAGCAGATTCCCCTTAAGGGAAATCAGCTATTAAGGTCGTACTCATGACGCGGTTTTCGAAAATTTTCCTCAAATGTCCATCGGTCCTACCAAGCAGACGAAAATGACGTACATTCAAAATTGTACACACACAAGCATATACATATTTGTCAGTTAGAGCTCTAGATATCTCAATATAGTATAGAATTCTTATTATAAATTTAATTGAACATAAATGTTGTTAAATAAATATTCTCTCTTATACGAATATTAACCGATATATTTGAAATTTTTAGTTTTCAGCCTTCAGTAAACCCCCGCTCCTACTCATGTAATAATAAGAATAATCTGTTATAAATTAACATCTATATTCTTAGCTCAAATACCAAATATTGCATTCATGAGACCTTTATTCTGCAAGATAATGCTAATTCCTTGTGCGATGACATCATCAAGTAAGGTTTTACGTTCTTGTCACGAAAAATATTCATTTGATTTATACCATACGAAGATATTTATCCGCATCTATAGACCTTTTGTACTACAGATCATATTTCTTATTGGTCAAAATCGATCATCGAATAGTGGGAAAATCGAAATACAAGATATTTCTGTTAATATGACTGGAATCGTTAGATGTTATAGAACCAATCTTGTTAAAAAACTATTGATGATCTATAATTCTTGTTCTATTAATTTTTTCGTAGCTCAAGTATTAAGCGAGTTATTTGTACTTTCTGTTTATCAGTACGAATGTGTGTTAATATGTGATCACTAGTGAGTCATACCAGCATATTTTTGTTTAATCTTTACTGCACTCGATATTTAAACGTTTTATGGAGAAAAAAAATCTATAAATCAAGTTTTTAATGCCTGAAATCGGAGGGTTCAGAAAGAGAAATAAAAGAGATGAAATACTTTCTGGTATTATTAGACACATCAAAAAATTGCATATAACTAATATTGGTTCAAATTTAATTTCCTATGCATTTGGTTTTATAGTTTGCCCCCCCCCTCCGTATCTCGAATATAAAAGGAAATATCATGCAGTTTTTAGTATTTAGTCTTCACTGAACCCCCGATTCTACCTTCGGATTTTCATTTTGTGTAACTGAGTCTCTAAACGTCTTATAACCAGCTTGAAATTTTTAAATCCTTTTTACATTGGTGTTTGACTACAGAAGAAATATAGAATAGATGATGAGCTGAGATCATCACCGAGTCTTTAACTAGCCCATGAGAAATCTGCTTAGTTTAAGAAGCCCCTAGGTGACGGACTTTTAATAAGAAAGAAAGTCATTCTAGTTTCCAAACCAACCTGGGTTTTTGCCCACTGTCAATCCTATAAAAATTATTTAGGGGACTGGTATAATATGTCGATTAGTCATTAATATCATACCAGAATTGGAGAAAGAACATATAATATGACAGCTGTAAAAGTGTGCCTGATATGGAAGAGGAAGGCTGATAGATATATCGGGCGGAGAAAGGGGTGGTTGAAGGAGAAGAGAGCTCACGCACCAGAATAATTTAATTGGTGTCTCTTAACAGCTTCACCTGTCACCCCTCACGCATGACACCCAGCCATCGCTCGCTCACTTAGAGGCTAAAGGCCTCTCTTACCGCCTCTAAAAGGCAAAAGGGAATTCTAGAACTAAGGATATACAAATGAAGTTAGGTTACATTTCGTCGAAATGGTCCATGTTTGAATGAATAAAAAGCATTTCCCATGTGCTGGAAATGCTGCTGACCTGACACCAACCATTCTTTATTAGTCCTTCAATATAAAGGAAACTGTAATTGAAATTTAAGCTGGGCCTCAAGTGATAAGCTCAGGTGCTCTAAGTGAAAAAAAAAAAACATTCATTAGTAGAAGAAGGGATTCAGAAGACTGAGAACTAAAAAAATTGCAATAGTATATTTCGTACCAAGGGCCGAAAGTGGGCGTTTGCCGGCCCGAGATATTTTTTGACCGAGATGTAGTCGAGGTCATGAAAGGTTCGAGGGCCGGCAAAAGCACTTTGGCCCGAGGCACGAACGCTATTTTTCACCATACTACAATAAATATTAATACGATATAACATTAATCAAAAACAAGATTTTCTTTTGGTTAAGTGTACCTCTTTGTTAGAAGGTTATCTTGTGGTTATGGGGACATGGTGAATGTTTAATGTATGGATTGTTTTACGTTATGTTATTATGTGAGTTAATAAAGAGAGATGGACATATGTGTGTTTCATTTAATACAACTGATATTTTGCAAAATGCTAAAAAAAGTTAGTTCGTTTATTTTTGATTTATAGAAATGTTAAAAGTACAATTTTGGTTGTTTGAAAACATAATACCCTTTGAAGATTCTATTACTTGTTTTTTGTTTGACACATTCACACTTTTACTCGTAGTTGGATTGTTTCTGATTAAAATATCCTCTTGACAATCTTCAAATAAATCATCAATTGTTAAGAGAGACTGATTTTCATATTCAATAGTTCCAAAATCGATATTTGATGTCGAATTCGATGACTCATTCACTTTACTAAACAGTCTGTTAGAAACTTCCAATTTCTTTGGCACAGAGTCTTCAGTGTAACCTTCGGCAGCTGTTGAAGACTTCCATCCACCATGGCGTTTCAATGTCAACAAGTCACCACCTCCCTCAACTAATATGGACGCTGATGACCTTCTAAGTGCATGACCTGTATAACTTTTAGGGTTCTCTAGACCCAAAAACTGGGCTACTTTCATTGGTGCTGCAGCAATTAAGTTTTTACCTACGTGTTGAGCAACACATTTCCCTTTTTTGTAGGCAACAAAAAACCTCTCAGATGTGAGATTTTGAGGACGCATGTTCAAGTACTTACGTACTAAACAGCATGGTTTAAATTTGCATCCTTCATCAGTGATTGTAAAACTTCGTCTTGAGTGTGCTTTACCATCGTTAAGGAAAACAGTAAAAAAGTGTCCATTATCTTTAACATCACTTACTTTCAAATTTGTTAGATCGTCTCTTCGGCATGCACCAAACACTCCGAAAACTAACATTACTTTGTTTAGCAACCATTCATTATCAGGAGCATTTAACATAAATTGGGTTACTTCAGTGGCACTTAAAACATTTGATTTTTTTGGCTGATAACCAACCGATTGCCGTTTCAAAAAAGCAATACTTTTTGGAAATTGGGTGAGTTGAATATTTTCTTTTACTTTTAAACAACTTTTTATCATGGAGTACTTACTCCATAAAGTACTGGGTTTGTTTTGCTTTGATAGGACCGAGAGATATACGAGTAAAACTTCATCATTCACATCTCCAGGTTTTACATTTTCCATTTTTAACCAGTTCAAAAACTTTGTATACTCTTCGTCATACCTATCTTTTGATTTTGCTGGTAACAAATCTGCCATGATTTCTTTTGCTCTTCTATTTATAGATTCTGATATATTGTTAGCCATAATTACTAAATAACTCAACAATAATACGAGCAAAACAAACTAATATAATGAAATGAATGAATTAAAATAATAAACAGCTGATTTTGCGGCCCTAGGGCAAAATATTCATTTTCGGCGCTAGGGCGGTGAAGTGTAGCTTTCGGACCGCAAATTAGGTGTGTAAAACAGGTGATTACATCGTAGTATGGTGAAAATATCATTATTATTATATTTGAATAAGGGTCCCAACAAGTATGCATCAAAAAACAATACAAATAAAAATAAAAAGGTAACTATCTAACAAAATCTACACACTCACACACACACACACACACACACATGAGAGCTGATGTACACCTAAGAAATTACCCGTCAATCAGGGGCTACGTAAACTAAGCAGATTTCCCATGTGAAGTTTTACAATAGAGAAATCCTCATACTGCTAACACTTAACACCACCATGAGTAAATACAAACGGTAATAAGAAAGCGTTAAGTTAATTTTAACTAGCTCCCAACTGAAACGGCTTATGAATTATAATCAAATAGGTCTGCCAACCACAGAGAGCTGAACAGATAGACCTATTCTTCAGCGGAATGAAAAACAATTACTGATACACATTGAATATAACACATTAACGTTATTGCAAACTATTTGCTATATCTAGTACTGCAATTTATAATGAATCAGAATAATTTATATTTTAATAGCTAAAATTGTAGTAGGCCAAGAAATAAAGAAGGGGGGGCATCAACAGAACGTATATGCATATATCTCACAAAGTAAAATGTTAGAAGACAAAAAAGGTTAGGTTACACGAGCGCCGACCTACGGAAACGGCCGAACTAATCCGGAAACTTCCGACAATAGCCGCAAGCACCCTTAATAAAAATGCAAATATCTCAGTTAATATCGAAGATAGAGAATAAATGTATATGACAATATTTATAGTACATTCAATTTGCAATAAGATTGGTTCTGTAACATTTTTCGATCTGACGTACAGTAACGGAGATATTTTGAATTTTCAAAAATCCCCCCTCTAAACCACACCTCCCACTGGTCGGATTTCAGCAATTAGCGAACTTGATCTTTCTTTTTACATAAAAGATTAAATACCAAGCTTGGAAACAATCAAACAAAAATTGCGCCCGCTAGAGCGTTAACAGACAAATATTTATACAATATATATATATATAATTTTGAACGGACTTCATTTTCATCTTCTGGGTAGGATCGATGGACATTTGAAGAAAATTATCGAAAATCGCGTCATGAGTAGGAAGTAAATAGCTGATTTCCCTTAAGGGAAATCTGCTAATAAATAAAAAAAATGAATATGCTGTTTAACCATGTAGTCTCGAAATGGAAAAATATTCTCTTAATGATTTCCTTACACCAACCTCAAGGAAAATTCCAACATTCACAAAGTAAATAAACCCCATTTAGTTCATTAGTTGTAAGAAGTAAATGTTATATATATACATATACTTTGGAGGAAAGAGAGACAAAGATCAAACGAGCAAGAGAGTGAGAGGAGACAGAGAGAGAAAGAGAGAGGGAGAGAGAGAGAGAGAGAGAGAGTGTGTGTGTGTGTGTGAGAGAGAGAGAGAGAGAGAGAGAGAGAGAGAGAGAGAGAGAGAGAGAGAGAGAGAGAGAGAGACAATGACGGCATCTACATAGTAAGGGTGCAGGTGGGAAATTTGCATAGTACACGCAGCACTTGCGTGAAAGGCTTTTAAATATAACACAAGTGATATATGTTTTAATAGTAAGTACTATCTAACTGCCAAATATACCAAATGTACTAATTACGATTTATTGAACATTATCCTTAACATTAAATAATCATTTTTTAAATGCATGAAAATGAAATTGGTTTAAGAAGGAAATCTAACACCAATGGGAAACTTGTTCCCTTGAAATCAGCAAGAAGTCTGTGTTAATGTAAACTTAAGCTATTAACTAGTTTTTTAAACGGTCCAATTACTCTTAATTCAATATTCAAACTCTTAATTAGTTTCACCTTAACTTTCTGATTAAGTAATTTCCCTCGAGCGAAATAATTTAAATTTCCTAATTTTTCCCTTTCAACCCGAGGGTCCTGTAGAACTAAGCTTCCTCACTATTTTGCCTACAGTTTCCTCCTTAGAATGATAATTACTCTCTCAGCAGCTTACAAATTAACATTTTATGTAAAGACGATAACGCCGTTTTGATAGTCCTTATTTCTGAATTTACGAAATTAACGGTTGAAAATATTCAGTGTAGAAAAGATCCGTAAGAGTAAACCCAGATTCTGCCTAAAATAAGAAAATTTTCCACTTAGAGAAACGGAAGTGAGCTATAACTCAAGCTAAGAAAAGAAATACATCACTAGGAGTTAAGGAATAAAATTTAAAAAAAAAACACACTAATACATTCACTCACCTTTATTAATAACAGGTTTTCCTTGTTTAGTGTTTTCTGCAACGCCTGCAAGAACGTTGTTCCTACATATAAATCTCCGAAATATACATAATATCCATGCACATTTTGTACGTTCTTTAAACCTACAGCTCGTCTTTTTGTACAATTTTGTCCTTTAACTACTAATTCTAGACCATTAACAGTAATATGTATATCAAGAAATTCAAACAAGATTTTAGCACATCGGCAGAGTTCTTCCCAACAGGCCCTATGCCCTGGCGCTTTGAAGATGCCAATGTAAATTGGAAACTGTGTGTGTGTGTGTGTGTGTGTGTGTGTGTGTGTGTGTGTGCGCGCGTGTGAGAGAGAGAGAGAGAGTGAGAGAGAGAGAGAGAGAGAGAGAGAGAGAGAGAGAGATACAGACAGACAGACAAAGAGAGATTTTTAATTGAATATCTCACCCATTAAATATTTCATGAAATGACAGCATTTTAATTACTCAGCACCAGTATGACTGACTTATTATTATTATTTTAAAGGAATCTGTATGATTAATTATAGAAGTAGTCTTCATTGACATAAATGCTCGGAAGGAGGATCGTGAGATATATATATATATATATATATATATATATATATATATATATATATATATATATATATATATATATAATTAATCATACAGATTCCTTTAAAATAATAATAATAAAAAGTCAGTCATACTGGTGATATATATATATATATATATATATATATATATATATATATAATTCTACTGTACGTGTGTATGTTACTGAACTCCTCCTAAACGGCTGGACCGATTTGAATGAATATTTTTGTACGCCCTGGGTGGTTTAGATTCACAAATCAGCCCGACAGATGGAGCAGGAGTGGGGGTCGTTAGGGAAGACTAAAATTTTCAACTTGGTTTCATAACTAAACGTGTCATATTGGTTTTTCGCCAAATATACACAGGATAAAAGTTGTTTATTTTGTTATTAAGAGTAACTTTTGTTATATTCACTTTTGTAATATAACAAAATATAAACGAGATATAACCTTAAAAATTAAAGTGGAAGCCAAAAATTTTATTGGGCATTAACGATTGAAATGAACTTAACAAAACTCTATACGTGAATTAGCATTAATTCTTCCATGATTATAAGCTATATTAAATTTTTTAGGTTCGGGAGTAAAATAAGGGAGGTCTGAATAAAAAATTGGCGATATTTTATTTTCTATTTGTTTTTAGGCAAACGTGCACATAACAAATGTTGTTTTTTGTGTTATTAAAAGTAGGTTTTGTTTTAAACATAATATTATTAAATAACATAATATTCTAATCGCTTGATTATGTCATAAAGGGCAACGTCTGCCGGGTCCGCTAGAATATATATGTATGTATGTATGTATATATATATATATATATATATATATATATATATATATATATATATATATATATATATGAATAGAAAGAGAGAGTGCGGGAAGGGAGAGGGGAGGACGAGAGAGAAATGAGATAGGAATTAGCCACGGTTGAAGCATAGAAGAGCTTCTTCCCCATTTAGATGTTGCTGAAATACTAAATTATTACTCCACCGTAAAATCCATCTCGTCTCAAATACTGTTGGAAGGCCCAGCTCATAAAATAATGTTTTCATATTCCGTTCATAAATTAATATTTGGGTTACTGTAAAATAATACTGGAATACCATTCTCATAAAATATTGCACGTCCTTCAAAATATTGTTAGGATGTCCTTTTCATAACATATTGTTCGGACTTAACATAATAATTTTGGAAATCCTATTGGTAAAAAATAACTGCTCATAATATAGTGTTGGGGCACTCTACTCTTCAAATGTCTAGAGTAGGATGTACTCTCAATCGCCCGATAACATATACATCTTACATGTACAGCAGCCTTAACGTGTCTACCCACACTACCAATAAATGTTTTTCCACGTTAAGAAAGACTTATTCTTTGGGGTTCTTCTTAATGTAATTAACATTTGATGTTTTATGTAGCTCGATGTAATGGGACAACATTTATTGTAATTTTTGGATGCCCTGCAAATAAATGTGAGCTCAATTCAATCTTCGTTGAAGGTGATATAGCGGTAGGTCAATATATGAAAAATACATGAAATATATTCCACTGATTTTTTTTTCCTGTATATGTTCCGATTCCTCTTCAGGTACACTTATTATAAAAAGTTTCGACCACTGAGGCGGTCACGCCAAGAATGACAAAAATGGGGATGTACAACACTAATCAGCTGATAACATTGATACATTAAAATGATGCACAGTGTAAAAAATTGATTACATAGAAAGATTGGAGTTTTGAAAAATCAATTCCAGATGGCGCTTAGCTATATCTACATCTAATCATCTTGCTGTTTATTTAAATATTTGGTAAATATGCGATGTAAATCTGTTATCTCAGTTTTCTTGTTCACAACATATTCATTGTTATAATAATGTGGATATTTTCTTTTATCTTCCGCTTGGTTACGTTTTGTCAATGTCTAAAATTTCTACCTCGTCAAAATTAAATTTATGTCATATGTCAAAGACTGGTCGGCGTGAGATTTTCTATTTTCTAATTTATTGGCATTTCTACAATGCTGTTTCAATCTTTTCTATACGGTTTGCGACGATTCACCTACATAAAATTTGTAATGTCGGATCAGTTTATGTAATAAACATTAAATATTGTTTTCTTGTCATTATTTTTTATATGACCGAAACGTTTACTGATTTTATCCACATCCTTACAGATTTTCTAACTGTGCTTTGACACAGCTGGGTTATATTTACAAGGGACTTAAGTCGAGAGTGATGGAGGATGAGTGTATTGTACATATCACATTATCAAATGCATTTAAATGCAGACTAATATTCTTAATAAAATAATCTAATATTTATTAGTTGAGTCTTAGAGCGGCCATCACTTTGGAGACTGGAGTTAAATTTCTTTCTTTTCGTCTTCTTGTTGTTCTTCTTGTTTATCTCCACTGTAGTCGGTTCGTTTTCTCTTTCAAGTGTTTTTCATTTATTGACTTTCCACCATTTCACCTTCATTGAAAATAAATGGGAACGTTCAAAGTGGTTCATGTACATTTCAATGCATATCTGTATTTTCATATGTTAGGAAATCTTTTTAACATATAAGAGTCCTTCACGAAGGGGCTGCGTAAACTAAGCAGATTTCCCAAGTGAAGTTTTACAATAGAGAAATCTGCCCAATAACAAGTGTAGTAGTAGGGGATCTCTAAACTTATTCACGAGGGACGAACAGTTACGAAAACGGCCGCCAGAACTCCCTTCCCGAAGAAAATAAGTACCGAACAGCCGACTCCTGCCGACCACACACAGAATACAAATGCAAATATCTCCGTTAATATTCAAGATACAGAATAAATGTATAGTACAATATTTATAGTAAATTTAATTTGAAATAAGATTGATTCTATACAATTTTTCGATCCGACGCATAATAACGGAGATATTTCGAATTTTCAAAAATCCCCCTCTAAACCACCCCTCCCACTGGTCCGATTTCAACCATTAACGAACTTGATCTTCACGATTAAATTCCGAATTTGGTAACGATCAAACAAAAAATTGCGACCGCTAGAGCGTCAACAGACAAATATATATATATATATATATATATATATATATATATATATATATATATATATAATTTTGAACGGACCTCATTTTCGTCATCTCCTGGGTAGGATCGATGGAGATTTGAAGAAATTTTTCGAAACTCGAGTCATGAGTACGACCTCAATAGCTAATTTCCCTTGAGGAAAATCTGCTAAAAATATTAAGACAGAAGTTGAATTGAAAAGACATTTTGCTTGTAGACAACAAGCAGTGTGTTGTGTAATTTTAACAACACGAAACGTTACATTACCATTGTTAAGCAGATGCATTAGTAACATCGTTTTCATAAAAATTTAGGATTGTCTTTAAAATCAGTCACAGGCAGCACAACTGTGTCGCTTCATGAATTTCAGAGCTCAAACCACACAAGCGCTGAACAGAAACAAAAAGAAGGGATAAGTGAAGGAAAAGAAGCTGTTGAGTTCGAGAACTGGTTTGAAAGGACCTGCCGAGCTGGTTGTGAGATCATCAAAACAAGGCCCGATACAGGTGAAGGCTCGTGCGGCACTTGTGATGATAATGATATTGTGTGCTGCTTGTAAGTGCTGCCGCCTTTTACAAGTACCACAATTGCCTCCTCCCTCCCAGTCAGCCCTTTCACAAGTCCTACAATCGCGTCATTAGACTTCAGTCTCCTTTTCAACCTTTGGAGCCCTTTCACTGAAATAATGAAGAGTCGGGAAAAGTCCTTTTGCCGTAAGGGCTCCTTTTGCTAGGAAGGGCCATAGAGGAACGAGTGGAAACATTTAGAAAAAGTTTTAACCATTAAAAAGGGGATTGGAAATGACGCGGTTTATCGCTCCGGCTTCTATGGCTTAAGTATACTTATAACTTACAATACATGAACTTGTATTTCAAAGAAGTAGAAATACGGCATACAAATATTTCAAGCGACTATTTTTTTTTAAATACACCATGAAACATGTAAAATACATATGTAATTCAAAAGACCTGAGACTTTTTTTTTTAACTTTGACTCAAGTAGCGAACTCTTCGACTCTTTGGTTCAAAACTTTCCAGACAACATTTTGCTGGTCTCTCATTATTATAGGAAAAGATCGAATACCTATATTAAAAACATTCGTGCTTAAATACTGGAAAATGGGCGTTAAAGTACCGTATAAAATAACGAACCAATTTAAAAATTAAAAACCTAAAAATCCTTAACCCAAAATATGTTATTCAGAAAATTTTTATCCAGTTCAACTACTTAAAAATAAAAGTAAATGAAACGCAGAATTTAAACGAGATAAAGGGTGGAAAAGAGGCATTATATTATGAGCGTATGACAATAAATTCATTTCTTACAGTCACACAATATCACGCACTTATAATAATTCTCTTTATCTCCCTCACTCGACTTAATGTTAATTCTGTTGGTTAAAACGATTTCATTTTTGTATTTTATTTCAAAACAAATGTTGCTAGTATGTTATGTGCTAAACGACCAGTTACATATAAACAGCCTAAAACCCTCAGCGCACCACTCATGATACTAACATGAACTAAATACATTTCCGTTTAAAATTGTATAAAACAGATAATTTTATATTATGTTAAATTTACAATGAAGCTAGCATATGAGAAAAATTAATACAATAATGCGGCAGAAGTAGTTCTATCACAAGTGCTACCCAGATAAACTGAATAATGGAACCTAAACATTTTGACACAATATACTTTTGATGTTGTATTGACTTTGAGATTTTCAAAATATTATTTCAAACAATTTCTAAGATAGCGTACGTTGTATATAAGACTGATAATCGCTCTTGTAAACAGACAGGCCTTTCACATGGGAGATAAGACAAATTGTTCGAGAAACACTTCTGCCAATGTAGATCATGTATAACAATGTAAAATGGATATATAATTTATTTAATTTGCTGTCACTTGTTAGAATGATATAAGGATTGTGACAGTCATAAAAGAGAGATTATAAGAGTGCATGGCGGAGACAATGAAGCACCATAGGTTAATCTACTTGATTATGTTAGTTACTAATAGTGATGTAACATAGGACTTACGAAAGTTGAGTAAGGCTTGAACCATATCACTCACCTGAAACAGAAATAAGAATAAATCTCTAAAATGTTACATAATGTATGCAAGTAAAATGAAAAATTAAAAAGAAAAACACCACATGACTTCCTTGAATTCCTATTAAATCAAATAAACAAAATCTTTAGTTTCATTTAGGGGCTCAGGTTGGCCATGCGAGTTAAAGCGTTGACTGAGTGGCGAATTCGAATCTCACCTGGGCAAAGGAAATTATTTAGTGACGAAATTCATTAAATAACGTCCTAAAATCCCACCCTGTCTAGAAAAGGGTGGTAACCTGTAGATAACACGTCCCGATTAGCCTAAGTTGCAAAAAGTGGACGTTAATAAATAATAATAGTTTCATTTAAATTGATTTTATTTGAAAGTGATATACGATATTTCTATTGCAATTGATCAGATCGGAAAATGTCATAGAAAATAATTTATAATAATAAAAGTGGGGTTTAGTGAAAACTGAATACTAAAAAATGCATAATATTTCCTTTTATATTCAAAGTAAGGGGGAAACAAACTATAGAACAAAATGCATAGGAAATTTAAATTTGAACCAATGTTAGTAATATACAATTTTTCGATCCGTCTCTTAAGAACGGAAATATTTCGTTTCTTTTATTTTCCCCCGTTTGAACCCTCCGATTTCAGGCATTAACAACTTGAATTATAGTTTTCTTCCTGTTTTTCCTGTTTTCCACGCAGAGTATCCCTCTAACGTGGGAATTTATTTAAATTTTGTGTGCTCCATTCTTTGGATACTACACACATTTCAATGATTACATTATAATATTTCGTATACAATAATTAATTATAAACATTATAAGAACAATAAAAAAAGAAGAAGAAAAAAAAACATATTTAAACATTACATTTGTGTATATACAGTAGTAGATCTACAAAATGGTGTCCAGTTCTTGAATATCCCTTGTTGAATTTGAATAAAAGTTTTGGTTTGTCCGTCGGCCAAGTTTCGTAAGGTGATGTACTTGATGAGTTTTGTTTTTGGTCCGTCAGGTAACGTACAGTCATATTGTCACATTTGCATGTATTGGTATTTGTTAGTTTAAATTTGTATAAGTTACTGAGTTATTTTTATGTCTCTGGTATATAGTTGGTATGTACTTATGTAATTGTCGTCCTTTAGTAGTGTTTGTCCATCTTTCGTCCCATTTTATATTATAGTTTTCTTCATAAAACGTGTGGTAACAATTAAACAAAAATTGCGACCGCTACAGGGTTAACAGACAAATATATGTGTATATGTCGCTTTAAACCGATCTCATTTAGTGACATCTCCTGAGTAGGATCGATGGACATTTCAAGATCATTTTAGAAAATAGTGTTAAGAAGTAGCTGTTTCCCTTAAGGTAAATTTGGTAAAAATTGAGTTCATAGCTCAGAAAATAAATACAAATGTGGTAAAAAGCCCTCCTGAGATAGACAGATGAGGAAACCAATAAGTGTGATAGAGGAAATGTAGAAACGATGAAGCTAGAGAGTGAAGCAGAACACCAAACTGCAGGTCGATCGATGCCCAGCCCGGATGGCCCACTTTGCTCACAATATTCCCTCTCCCATCTACCCTCTCATCCTCAAAATTTTATATTCCCTCACAACTTCAAAGCTTTCAGCACAAATAAATCCCTGAGGCCCGTTTGAAAAAAAAATGATACCCCTATTTGAGTCCTTTGGATATTCCAAGCATGAAATAGTAGTTTCGCAATTCGATTATCCTAAATATTTAAGCGATCACATGGATATAATAGCTATAAACGTTTCAGTGCTGATATAAGTTGATAACAATAATTTGTTTTTTTTTTTTTAAAGGAGCGCGTCAAGTTACACGATAATGGTCAGCACTTGGGTGACCACGGAATTGACCACCGTTTCACTACCAGAGCGCTCTGGCGGTAATGAAGAGGAAAGGCGGAAGGCTTGTTAGTCCATCTGTCTGACAGCTTATTACTCATTAAAATTATGCCATACTTCAAAAATTACTATTTTTCAGCCATGCGAGTGACATGCAAGTACACTTAATACACTTGCTAAACCTAAAGTTGAGTATTCGATACGAATATTTGGGCAATATGCCTTTATTTACTGGCGAACTCTCTAAATTAAAGGTTTATTCTCACCCTATAGCCAATCATGAGTAGCTATTGCAATATAATGTGGACGTTCATTTAAATATAATATTGTATAATAATAATGTTTACAAGTTAGAATATTCTAACTCTGCTAATATGTACTTTAATATATTATTTTACGTTATCTATTTTGTAAGGAGTTAATCAACAAACAAGCATTTTTTGTGGGGTTTTTTTCCCAAAGTAAAAGCAATATTTGCACGGAAAGCGTTTCAACAGGTTGCCTCTGTTTTCAAGTCGTTTAATCTCTAGTTAAATTTTACTAACTAGTGAAATCGAAAATACTGTTCTAGTCTAATGGCTATTGCATTATTGCCGGCTCGATTAAATCAACTCAAATAAATGAACGAGACGATATAAATAAAGCAAATTTAGCACGATGAATAATTCTCTATTTGATTGGAAATAGAATACTGTTGATAGCAAAACAATGCCCTAAAATACAATAAATCAATTATTCCGAATCCATTGTAAAACAATTAAATCGGAGTGCTTTCCATCTGAAATTTCAATTAATAATTAAAACTAAAAGTCTAATTCCCCCCCACCAAAAAAAAAGGAGGAATCTTTCACAGCGTTTCACTAACTTCACAACTCAAGTCACTTACCATGTGTCTCTGAGTGAATTCAAAAAGCACTTACAATGGAGACAAGGTCAATTAAAAGTAATACTAGGAAAAAATTCCGACATTTTTATTTGGTCAATATATATTATGCTGTTTTGAAAAGAGACCCAGAATGCCACGATAACACTCCGGCAGAGGCAGAGGTAGTAATTAACTCCAGAAGAGGTTTCCAGTGAAGTAAAACATGAAGAATTTTTGAAAAAGAATTTAACAAAGAAAATTGAGTTTCCATTACTATATCTGCTAATCGACTCAACGTATAATTATATTGAATCTCAACTATAATACCATTTTGGTGTATAAATCTAATCACTATGGGGTAGAATGTTATTTTTGGGCAATCAACATCGTGGTCACCTTTATGCACACAATGAGCATGCGTACTAAACACTATGAGTATGCGAACTACAATCTAATGTATTTCCAGGTACGCCCGCTCATAAATGTTTAACTTGATCTGATCCGTAATTATACGAAGTATTAATAATTGAATCAAACCGAATGACCCCAGGCATTTAGGTTACCCGGATTAGACATTAACCTATAAATTAGAGCAAGTGATACTTAAGCTCAAGTTGTAATTATAAGCATGAACCAATCGAATTAAATATTAATTGTACTTTATTTAAGGATGGCATATTAGGACAAAATAAGTTCTTTTTATTTACATAAAATATGATTGTTCAAAGTGGTTGTCAGGAAGAGTTATAAATCAACTCAGCCATCACCCAGTTTTTAAAAGCTAAATTAAGTCATTTTACGTAATATTTTAGCTACGGAAGTAGTTTTTTTTTGTTTTATACAGAAGAGGAAATTATTAGAACACCCAGTTTATTATTTTTTTTAAAAAATACGTAATTTAAACAAAGCAATGCTGTGGAGATACAAGCATACTAATTTCTCTGGAATGTAGATATCCATTGTGACAAGAAACAACCCAAGCCGCCCTCAATAGAAGACAGTGAATAGTGATGGTGAGATGGGTAACCAACTACGAGGGAGACCAAAGATGAGATGCGCCGATAAAATAAAGAAGGATACTAAGGAGTTCCACGTATTCGATTGAAAACCATCGCCCAGATCAGACAGAGATGGAACAGAGGCTACAGAGTATCAAGGTCGCAAACGCCATGAGTACAAACTGGTTATGACCATAATCTGAAATCAGCTAAAAGGGGATGTGGTTTAAGAGATTTAATTTTCTATTTTTCAGAAGCTTGCCCACTCTACGAGGAATGTACTCGTGTCCGTCACGCAGCGGCTGCGTAAACTAAGAAGATTTCCCACGTAAAGTTATACAATAGAGAAATCTCCATACGAGAGCCGAACAGTTACGGAAATGGCCGAACTAGCTTTTGGTGGAAAACTCACTCGTCCGTTATCCGCCCACAGTTAATAAAAATGCAAATATCTCGGTTAATATTCAAGATAGAGAATAAATGTATATAACAATATTTATAGTAAATTTAATTTGCAATAAGATTGGTTCTATACAATCTTTTGATCCGACGTAGGTAACGGAGATATTTCGAATGTTCGAGAATCTCCCCTCTAACCCCCCCCCCCCTCCCACAGGTCCAATTTCAGCTGTTAACGAACTTGATCTGTCTTTTTCCATAAAACGTTTAAATATCGAGTTTGGTAACGATCGATCAAACAAAAATTGCGGCCGCACAAAAAACAAAATTTCATAAATATATTAACGGATATGATCTTTAGAGTTGATGAAACTGCTAAATGGTATAGTGGGAATAACTATTTATGAGTAAAGACCGTAAAATCCTAATGAATCACGTCATCAAACTTCATATTTGCATGTGACCCACAAAACTAAGGCCCATTGAAATTAATATTTGGTATTTAATATTTAAATAAGACGTTTCATGGTTTATTGTCTTATTGCTAAGGAGTTATGTCTGATAGTGAGGGGTTACTCAGAGCTGAAAATTAAAAATTGCAAACATCTTGGTTAATATTCGAGACATTACATTTCCAATAACATTGCAATGCCCTTACGTTTCGATCAGAACTCAAAATAACGGAGATATTTCGATTTTTTCCCTCCCACAGGTCGGATTTCAGCAGATACATAAAACCTTTAAATATCGAGTTTGGTAACGATCAAACAAAAATAGCGAGAGTGTTAGCAGACCAATATATTTAGTTTTGAACGGTCCTCATTTTCGTCCTCTCCTGGGTAGGTTAGATGATTTCCCTTGAGGGAAATCTGCTGAAATGGAATAATTCGAAATCCTATTGGTAGATAAAGGATTCCTCCAATTTGATGGTTTTAGAGTGGAGAAAACAAACAAAAAAAAATAGTAAAATTCCATTCTTGAAATAAAATATAGAGACTATGACAGGGAGGAAATTGTTATTGTGTGAGTGAGAGAGAAGGGGAGGATATGATTGGATTCGATCCACATTTCCATACTTGTGGCATCCACAACAGCCCACCTATTTCTCTTGTTGTGGCAGATAGTCCGCCATGGCTGTCTGTTTCCATGCTTAATGAAATATAAACAGTGTTGTTTAGGTCATCTCTCCTCCAAACAAACATACAACTATCACTTTAATCACTGCCTTTTAATCGTGTTGTCGTAGCCATTAGATACAATGATTCCACTCTGAAACAATGGCTCAGCCGTTCAAACAGGACTTTGTCTCTCGACTGTAAAATTAGTTTGTTAGTTTCCTGCCCCGGAATTGGCTTGATTACGCGAGAAACACGTAGAAGTTGAACAAAGAATGGCCCTATTTTAAGAAATATCTTTAAAACCTCCCGATCAACCCTTAGGCTTTGTAACAAAATTTCTGATATTTAAATTGAATGAACACATTCATTGAAAAATATTCTGGTGGGAAATATAGTATTATCCATAATAATTACTATTTTATGGATATTATCTTCGGCAAAAAAGTACGTATATAAAGATGCTATCTGATTATTTAGTAAGCGAGTTGTTATAAAAAAGATAAAAGAAAAAAACATCAACATAGTACAGACCCTTCATTCATTCCAGACCAGTACTAAAAATATGAATAAATAAATATAGTCTATAAAAAATAAATAATTTTGAACATTAAAATAATCAAGTACTGTGAAGTGCACTCAAAGAAAGGATTCCATCATTAATTAATGAACTTTTTAATTCCATGCATATTATGAATATATACTTTCACTTTTAATTTACTTACAAATTTTATACATTTGTAAAAGCTGATTCTCGATTCTACAGCATAAAGAATAAAATGTGATTCAAACTTAATTTCTTCATCTATTAATTCCTTCAACTTTACTCTTCATTTCGTATTGCATCCAATACATATATTCTAAATCGAATTATAATTTAATTTTTTTTTTACCTCATTCATAAATGTTTCACTAGACAGAAGTTGGACCCAGTTTCCGATTTGTTTTACGTTAAACAGTACCAGCTACAAAATTCTACGGTATAAATTTATACACAACAGGTTCAATGTCTGTAAGACAACATTGGAGACCGCAGAGTCATAACTGATTACTAAGCACTAGTATTGTGGCATTATCTCCAAAGTAATGTTGTTCTCCTTATCATTTTATTGCTAAAATGAAATATTAAAATATACGAATCTCGAACTTAGAGAAGATAAGCTATGATTCATATAAAGTAGAAAAGGTTTTGTTGTAAAAGATCTATTGAAAATAGAAAAAGTCTGTCACGCAGGGGCTGCGTAAGCTAAGCAGATTTCCCTCGTGTTGTTTACTAATAGATAAATCTACGTACTGGTAACACAACACCACCGTGAATAAATACAATCGGAAATAAGTAATGTTTCATCAAATTTTAATAACCTGCCGACAGGAAGCGTTAGGTTAGAAATGTAAACAAACGGGTCTGCCCGCTTCACACCGGAAAGAAAAACAATTACTGAAATATATCAGAATATAACATATTAATTTTATTGAGAACTATTTACTATATCTAGTACTGTAATTAATAATGAGTCAGAATAATTGTTATCTCATTCAATAAAATTTTAGTAGTCCAAAAACCTTAAGACAGCGGGGGGGGGGGGGTCACCGGGAGATATTTGCATGTATCTCGTATAATAAAGGTCTCTTGAATACAATTTTTGGCATTTAAACTTCGAATAATGTGATTTATTATGTAGCAGAGTATTGTTTATGTAACATGTGTAGAAGTGGCGGTTTGCTGATGGCTGAAAACTCAAAGATGCAAATATCTCGGTTAAAATTCAAGATAGAGAATACATGTATATAACAATATTTATAGAACATTTAATTTGCAATAAGATTGATTCAATACAATTTTTCGATCCGACGTATAGTAACGGAGGTATTTCTAATTTTCGAAAATTCCCCCCTCCCACTGGTCCGATTTCAGCCGTTAACGAACTTGATCTTCCTTTTTACCTAAAACGATTAAATACCGAGTTTGGTGACGATTAAATAACAATTGCGACCGCTAGAACAGACAAATATATATATATATATATATATATATATATATATATATATATATATATATAATTTTGAACGGACCTCATTTTCGTCATCTCCTGGGTAGGATCGATGGACATTTGAAGACATTTTTCGAAAATCGCATCATGAGTACGGCCTCAATAGCTGATTTCCCTCAAGGGAAATCTGCTAAAAATTAAATATACCTAAGTTTCAAAATGAGAAGGAGACCTCTATTGAAAACTACAAGCCTTCATGTTGCCTATTAAAATAGCTCTGGTGATTGAAGCATGAGGCACTGAAAGCGCTTAGCGGCAAACGCACTCTTATGAAAGAGAATGGCATTTTATTTCACTTATCTGTATAATTTTATTATTCTTCTTGCTGTATATGAGATTTATTTTTGAAGGTTTGAAATAATAATTTCACCACATTTTGAAAATTTTGATAATGCATCAAATGAAAGACCAAAAAATCGTAAAAGATAAGATTCCATAATGAAGTAATGGAACGTTCTCAGATAAATTATGAGTTATATACAATTTGACAACGGCCTACCGGATATTGCAAGAACTAGAATTCCGAAGTAAACTTTTTAGGTGTAAATTCTCCTAAATCCTTCTATACATTTTTTTATTTTATTTTTTTGGAAATTGTTTCAACGTTTATAAATTTCTCTATTTTTATAAATATTTATTTTCTTTGAAAACACAAACCCTCAATAATTTCCGGGATAAATAACACTAATTATATTTACGACCTTCAAAGTTTTAGCTAAATATCGAAAGACAACTTGAAAAGTACAAAAAAGAAGTAAAGAAATTTATAAACGTTGAAACAACTTCCAAAAACAATGAATAGAAGGATTTAGGGGAATTTACACGTAAAAAGTTTACTACGGAATTCTATTTTCTCCGATGGAGTATACAAGCGTGAGATTAAAAAAAAAATTAAAAAAAAAACAAACTAAAATGATCAAAAACAACAACATAACATAAAAAATAACAAATTGCTCAATTTTTATTCTTCAGCGTACACATTTATTATTTTGATACTCATTATAAGACCTACACATTCATCATACAAATCGGAGATATTTATCATTAATTTTTTTCCCTCCATCACAAATGTTCTGTAGTTGGAGCCATGAATGTACTCAGGAGACGAAATTATTTTGAAGGAGAAAGACTCAATCAGCCTATCTGCAAATCAAATCCTTCACTCACCATCGTCAAAGTACGTATAACAAATTTGTTTCAAATATTATTCATTCCAAAATATGTTAACAGCACCATCCGCATGAAAATCAAAATCCGAATTCAACTTAAATTGAGGCATAAAAGTTTCTCTCTGTTTGATGTAACATAATAATTCAAAACTTCAGGTGAATGTGATGGAGATTGGATATTATAAGCATCTATTGTGCGACCTGCCTCAAGAGAAATACACAGAGTGTTCATTGTGAAATGAACGTTGTTCATTGTGCATTGGACAATGTTGAACCCAATGAGGGGTTTAATGGATTCAAGGAATTACACGGATCGAGATTGCGTGGTAATTACTCTCCAGTTACAACAGGGATGGCAATCATCAGCCAATTGCAGAGTTTTAATGGAAAGTACACACAGACCACAGGCGGGACTCCAATCTCAGTAGTGTCAACACAGTAATACGAGGTACGTATATAAACGCTGAGATGAGTCTTTAATATTAATGCAATTAGAATTAAGAACAATAACATAATGGAACTTGGAATAGGGCAGGTTTAGAAAAACCTAGAAAAATTGAGCCAATACTGTTAAACTATTGATGCTTTATAATTGTTCTTCTATAAATTACCTTCAATTTAACGTCAGAATAGAAAAGTTAAGGACCATAAAGCAACTGAGAGTCTGTAATAGCGAATACATTAAAATATTCCATACAGGTAAAGCACATATCGACGTAAGTGGAGTAAAAAATACATTTTAGTCTGAAGCATGTAATGCTACATTACCCTACACTTGTAAATCACAGACAATAATATTTAGAATCATATAGTTAAAAACAGAGGCAAACTTTTATTGGAATTTATGATGAATATTAACAACATTGAAAAACTAAATAACACATATTACTTTATAATGAATATATTATTGTCAGTCTATTAACATTTAATTAATGTTCTGTTTTTTCAGAGCTATTGTATATTGCTAATGCAGTGTTATATATTATTATTCAAAATTGTATTATAAGTTACTTAACTAGAATACCTAACAATACTAACATAAAATGGCCAGACCCCTGGTAACGCCTATATATTTATGCCAAAATAAATAAATAAAAACAAATTATAAAATAATTGTTTTTTCTACACTTTTTCTCGTAGCTCATATATTAAGTAACTCCCTTCGGGGAAGGATTATAAACTGTGAACCACCATTTGCTCCTTAAATTCGTAATATGTAAGCAATATTGTTTATTAGTATAGTATTTTGTACCTTATAATCATGCATATTCTAATTTTTTTAAACTCTTATTTTCTCTTTACTCTTTATAATAAAGCCTAAATTCATTCATTCATATTTTCTCGTAGCTCATATTTTAAGAGTTATTCGTACTTCCTTGTGTTCATCTTTCCGTAAACCTTACAAAATATGGTCGTGACATTAGATCACTTGAGTTTCATACCAGAACGTGTGAATTGTGCTTACTTTAGGTAGCACCTGCGTGAAGGACGTGTATTTATACATATAATATAGTATAGTCACAGATAACCTTATCACTTGTAAGAGGTCAAATTACGCTTGAGGAAAAGCAGTCAATAAATTATTAAAGTATTGGCCTTCAATAACCAGAACCCACATTCCCCAACACAAAACTATTGACACACTTCTAATATTTTCCACGTTTTACTTCTCTCTCCCTAGAAGAACGAAGGGAAACACAAAATACCTGAAGAAACTTTGGAAACGAAGAATTACTGTTTCATAACATACTTAACATTTTCAATACTATAAAACTCCTTCACGCAGGGTCTGCGTTAACTAAGCAGATTTTCCATGTGCCGGTATGGCATCTCACCATATAATTCTCTAGTATTATTCATAAATAAAAATCGGACGAGTCGAAGCGGGGATTTACTGAAGACTGAAAACGAGAACAAATAATTCGCTTAATCACGAAAAAATATATGAAATATCAATTTTAACACACCTATAGTTAAACCAGACTGGTTCTTTAACATTTTTTTAACAGGACTCAAAATATCGGTGATATTTTGAATTTTCGAATTCTCCCTCCATCTACCCCCTCTATCTCCCTCTACCTTGACCGATTTCATCTATTAACAAATAAGATATTTAGTGTTGCCTGAAACGGTTAAATATCAACTACCGTCCAGATCAAATAAACATTTTCAATCCACGAAACAAAATCTTAATTGATGTAACGACATCAACATAACGTATTTGTATGTATCTCAAAAAGTAATGTTGTCCGTTGAAAACAATATTTGTTATTCTGCGATTTGTGAAAACTAGAAAAAATGTGTATCACAACATTTAGAAGACGTTACATTTGCAACAAGATTGGTTTTATACAATTTCAAAATTCAACGTGTAATAAGGTGGATATTTTGAATTTTCGAAATCTCCCACTAATCACCCCTCTCACTCGTACAATTTGAGCCTATAGCGAGCTTGCCTTTAGTTTTACATGAAACGTTTAAATATCGAGTTTGGCAACGCTCAAACAAACATTGCGACCGCAAGAGCGGTAACAGGCAATTACTATATACCTCATTTTCGTCATTTCATAGTTTTAGGTAGGATCTTTTGATATTTGAGGACATTTTCGGAAAACCGCGTCAGGAGTACATCCTCAATAGCTGATATCCCTAGAGGGAAATCTGCTAAAATTACAATGACAGAATAGAAATCAGGCATGCCACCGGTAGAATGTAAGTTTAATGTTAGGTAAAAGTAACTTTTTGATTAGGATTACTGTCACGAAATATGAACAAGTAAACCATTACTCCTCTACTCGCAAGTATGCTATAAGTTGGGTCATTATTTATACTTTATAAGCCTCCCGAGTATCTCCATTACTAGTTGAGCCGGTCGTTACTATATATTTTACTATAGTTAAATAGATAGCTGAAGTTAAACGTAAAATATGGCTAACAGTATAACAACAAAATACCGAACCTCGCATATCCTGAACAGTTTACGGCTTCATTAAGGCAAAACTTGAGTAATTTACTTTGAGTGATATTGTGCCAAAATTCAGAATCTAGCTAAATAACTCTTGCGTTCTACTGAGTTGCGTTTGGAGTTAAAGCAGTTTGATGGCTCACGGAGAATGGCATTTTAACAGGTGTCTGAATGTGAAAAGACTTGGATACATTAAAATATATTTAATGGTAAAAAATTAAAAAAAAATACATAAATCATAACTCAAAAAGATTAAGAATGGAAAATTCATGAACATTGATCACCAGTGAAATAAATAACAACAATCACTCTGGATTTGTGCTGGCTGGTGGAGGTCCATCATCAACGGAAGGATCAAAAAAGGTCAAACACCTCCACTCTTAATATTTCTTTATTACAGGCAAAGTACTTTCGGGGCGAACCGTCCCATCATCAGTGCTCTGTGACACAACATTTATAGTTTCAAAAACATGTAATATATATATGAATAAATAAATAAATAAATATATATATAAAAGTCAACAAAGGTAGTCGAATATTAAAAAACAAACAAATATATATAAAACGCAATGCTACACTACGTTCTAGTCATAAGTGTAGCATTGCGTTTTATATATATTTGTTTGTTTTTTAATATTCGACTACCTTTGTTGACTTTTATATATATATTTATTTATTTATTTATTCATATATATATTACATGTTTTTGAAACTATAAATGTTGTGTCACAGAGCACTGATGATGGGACGGTTCGCCCCGAAAGTACTTTGCCTGTAATAAAGAAATATTAAGAGTGGAGGTGTTTGACCTTTTTTGATCCTTCCGTTAAATAACAACAAATTTTAGAGTAGGCCTATTTTGGGTAGATGTACGGTAGAAATAAAATTTTATTGGATGAATTAATAACACTTTTTATTACCCATAAATTTATTCAGGTAATAGTGGTTTCCAGATTTTAATACATTCAAATGCACAACTTTATTTCGTAGTAATACAATAAAATAATTCAAGTTTTTATTTTACACATTTGACTTATTATCATATGCTAAATACAACGTATCGATATACAATACAGATGTTACTTCACCATCACTACCCTTGAGAAACGGGTGATGGGGGATATGACAGAGATAAATAAATTGGTAGGTGATTATAATTTGATGCGAGTATATAGCGTTTTCTCGTTAAAGGTTATTATAGGTTAAACCATGACAAGCAGACATAGCGGCAATTTTTGTTTAATCGTTACCATTCTCGATATATAAACGTTTTATGTAAAACTAAAGATCAAGTTCTTTAACGACTGAAATCGGACTGGGGGGGGAGAGGGGGTTTAGATGGGAGGAATTTCGAAGATTCTAAATATCTCCATTATTATATGTCGGATCGAAAACTTGTATAGGACCAATCTTATTGCAAATAAAATGCACTATGAATATTGTTTAGTACAATTATTCTCTATCTTTAATATTAACGAAGATATTGGCAATTTTCAATATTCAGCCTTCAGCAAACCCCCACTCCGACTCATGTCATATGAGCAAAAAGCTGTTATATCATGAACCACTTTATTCCAAGGTTAAATACCAAATATTGTTTCCATAGGGGAGTTTTGAAAATTCAAAATATCACCGTTATTATGAGAGATATCAAAACATGTTACAGGATCAATCTTCTTAAGCTATTGATGTCAGCAATTGTTGTTCTATTCGTTATTTCGTAACTCAAGAAATAAGCGAGTTCTTTGAACTTTCTTGTTTTCTGCCTTCAGTGACACCCCCCCCCCCCCAAACATTTCATTAATCGTTTTTTACATGGAAATAAGGAATGAGATCACGAGTGATTATACCAGTGCGGGGAAACCTGCTTAGTTTACGCAGCCCCTGCAAGGAGGACTATTTTTGTTGCTGTAAGTTATTACATACATTTTTTTTATTAGTTTCCAATTTCGTGAGGTGGAAATCATAGTCGTGCTTTTTCAAAGAAATAATAAATTTTATTTCTTTGAAAACAAAATTTCAATAGGAGATAAAGGAAAACAAACTAATAGGAGATGCAGGAAAGTGATTCTATAACTGGCTCAATGTAACTGTCGCATTTTTAAGCATTTGAGTCTGAAAGTGTGTGAGTAAAAGTTAGTATTTTGAGTATGCCTTAATGTATGCTGCCTCTTTAATAAAGTCAAAGTGTATTATTATCAAAAGTCCGGTTTTATCCAAGATATTCATCTTATAAAGCAGATCAGATAACGAAGAAATCTGAGGAGTATTTATAGCTCTCCTTTTACTTGTACTTAGCTTTTCAAGGAAGGATAAAAATATCAACCTTTAAATGTTAAAAGGTTTTTCCAACCCTAAACCTGAATTCCCACAGCTTCAAAGAGTTTATTTATAGAACGCACTAAATTCAGAAAAAAGGCAAGCTTATCATCAATATTCTAAAAGTTGTCTTGAGAAAAAGGAAATTCTTCTGAAACATATGACATAAAATTAATGGTTTGATATCGAAGCACGCGTAATGTTCGTATGTATTTGACATACTTAATAGTAGTGTCAATTAATCGATATATTTTTTAAAATTTATTATCCTAAAGGTGGTGCTGCACTTTTAATTGCATTTTAACGTTCTCATCTTATTTGTCTTTATGGTTTTCCTCCAGGACATTAATTCGTTATCGGTGTTGGTTAAGGACTTGAAAATAGATGGGTAAGAGTAGTTTATGTTGTGCATCAATGCACCAAGAAAGTAATTTGTTAACGTTTGATTATTCATTTTCAGAAGTAAATTGAGTATAATAAGAGCTGGTAAATCATGGTGGTTCCACAAGAAAAATGCAACCTTCAACTTCGTACACCTCACCTTGTGACCTATTAACCTTTGGGAACAGGCTTCTTTGACCTCCACGTCTATCAGTACGTTTCCATAGGTTTGTGTACAATATGTTAGTTAGGTATTGATGTAAATTCCCGATGTATTAAGTGAAACTTGTAAAGACGAGTAATAAATGTTAGGATCTACGACCTTGTCTTCTGCATGTATTTACTATGCAAAGTGCACTTTCAGAGAGCAACCTCCGTCATCATAGAGTTGTGCAGTCTAATTATTGTAGAGGACAAGGTCTTTTAGCAGTACTTATGACGCGAGTTTCGAAAAATTTCTTCAAATGTCCATCGATCCTACCCAGGAGATGACGAAAATGAGGTCCGTTCAAAATTATATATATATATATATATATATATATATATATATATATATATATATATAAAATTGTAACCTCTGTCTGTACATTGATTTTTTTCGCGAAATTTCACGATAACTTTTCGTTTCACATGTCATAGACACCATATCTGCATTTTGTTTCTTTCGTGTATGTTTGTTTGTTTGTTTGTTTGTTTGTTTGTTACCTTTTCACGCATAAACGGCTGAACCGAATTTTATGAAACTTGGTATGTATATTACTACTAACCCAACTTAGACTTTAGGCTATATTAATTTTCTCTGAGGCGATCAGGAGTGGGGGTTATAAGGGAAGCCTGAAATTAAAAATAGCGATATTTCGTTTTCTATTGGTTTTTCGGCAAATATGCACATAACAAAAGTTGTTTATTTTGTTATTTAGAGTAACTTTTGTTATATACACTTTTGTCGTATACCGAAGTTTAAATGCGTTATACGCTAAAAATGATTGCGGGAGTCAACAATATTATTTGCCAAAAAAGACTCAACCGAACTAAATAAAACTCGGTATGTGCATTAGCACTAACGCCTTCATTGTAATAAGCCATACCAACATTTCTATGGACGGGCAGGAGTGGGGGTTATAATGGAGGCCTGAAATTAAAAATAGTGATATTTCGTTTCCTATTGGTTTTTCCGCAAATATAAACATAACAAAAGTTGTTTATTTTGTTATTTGAAGTAACTTTTGTTATATACACTTTTGTCGTATTCCTAAGTATAAATGAGTTTTACGTTAAAACTTTAGCGGGAGCCAACAATTTTATTGGGCACTAACGAACTTAACAAAGCTCGGTATGTCAATTAGCATTAATTCTTCCATTATTATAAGTTATATTAAAATTTTTAGGTTCGAACGAGAGGGGGGTTATAAGGAAGGCCTGAAATAAAAATTCACCTTATTTACATGTATAAGAGACGGGAAATATAAAAATATCGAAGACAGTGAAGTCTTATCGAACAAATATTCTATTATTAGCAAATCCAAGGCAACGACGGGTATCAATCCTAAACACTGGTACGGGTAAATGTCAAAATATTGTGCAATGTAAAGCCTGCTAAAAAGTACCATCACCATTCAGCCTCAAATGAATTCCCGGGCGAAGCCGGGTATCTGAGCTAGTAAGTATATATATATATATATATATATATATATATATATATATATATATATATATATTTGTCTATAACGCTCTAGCGGTCGCAATATTTGTTTGATCGTTACCAAACTCGGAATTTAATCGTTTTATGTAAAAAGGAAGATCAAGTTCGTTAATGGCTGAAATCGGACAAGCGGGAGAGGGGGTTTAGAGGGGGATTTTTGAAAATTCAAAATATCTCCGTTATTATTCATCAAATCGAAATATTGCATAGATTCAATCTTATTGCAAATTAAATTTGCTATAAATATTGTTCTATACATTTATTCTGTATCTTGAATATTAACCGAGATATTTGCATTTGTATTCTGTGCGTGGTTGGCAGGAGTCGGCTATGTTCGGGACATTCCGCCGAGAGCTCTGGTGGCCGTTCCCTGAACTATTCGTCCCTCGTGAATAGGTTTAGAGGTCCCTTACAGTACAGTTGTTATTGGGCAGATTTCTCGACTGTGAAACTTCACGTGGGAAATCTGCTTAGTTTACGCAGCCCCTGCGTGACGGACTTTTTTATTACTCCTGATTACTTGGTTCTTCTACTGTTCTTACACACATGAGTGTTACTTACCAACTAACGTTCTACTGATATTTTCTTAATTGAAAAATTATAGATTCTTACCACAAATAATGGGGAAAATGATTGGAAATAGAACACCGTTCGAAGAATGAAAAGCTAAATTTAATCAAACAAAAACATCATACGAGTGGAAGTATGAATGTAGTACTCGGTCAAATGGTTTAAAGCAATATTTAAAATTTCAGCTGTGCAGACGTTTCAGGTAAATTTATTCCCTTCCTCAGTGAATTTACTCCCTTAATAAATGGAGATGGAATGCTATAATTCAATGAAAACAAACAAATTGAAATTTGTACATTAGACATATACAAGAACCTTACTAGCTACATTCTTCAAAATCTAATATTAACCTAAACTCGCAGAGTTGCCAAGCTCTTTAAAATTGTCACGGAACTTAAAATTAACAAAATAAAAATTTTGAGAGTAGAATGTGGAAGGGGTAAATTAGGTTTAGGATAATATTATAGAATACAGTTTCAGACTATTCTTTGAACCAATCAATGTTATCATTTTTATTACACTCGTGTTTAACGTTTAATAATTCAAGTTTCATGTCTAGGACACAAAACTCAACTTGTTATTATATAATTTTAACTTTTGTAAATTTTCTGAAAGCCGCGTCATGTTTACGGCCTCAACAGCAGATTTCCATGGCGGGAAATCTGCTAAAACAGCATTAAAATGTTAATAAATAAATTTTAAAAAAAGGCAATCCTTATCCAACAATCCTTATCCTGTCCTACATCGGAGTTTGGTATATGTTTGTTTTATGAGGGACTTCTTATTATTTACATGTACATTTTTCGTTATTAAGCACGCTAAGTTTTCTTCGTGTGCCTTTTATCTTCTGAGAGATTTTTCCTTTGGTAAATATTTATATATATGCACTAGCTAAGGTACACGGCGATGCCCGGGAAATCATTGTTGACTGACTAATGATGGAATTTTTATACCAAGTCTTCAATGTATACAATTACACTTCCGTCCATGACGTAATGTTTTCCCGAAATTGCCAATCCTAAAGGGTAACTTTTGGACTAATGTAATGGAAATTTTAGTTTTGAAGAATAAAAGACAATGTGTTCCTAATCTATCACTTTCCACTTTTTGACTCGCCGTTTTTGAATAATTCAAACCATAATCATGGATAGCGTTTATTACAATTAAATATCATCTATAATGAACATATTTCCTGTCAAAAACCAATCCGAGCTCATATAGTACATAAGATTATATTCGTAATAGTAACTCTCGGTGGAGATCACTTCCAGTAATGCCAGCATTTCACAGGAAATAAGTAAACTCAATTAACCGTTTTGGCCTCCCGTCATCTTCTGCTCCCGCATGAGAGTTATCAAAATTCTTCCCCTTAAATTATCTTTCCAGCCCACAGAACTATCTGACATTTAAGACAAACATAAAAAAGCTTAGATCTGATAGCCAATTAAGAGTATCAAGCTAAGAATTCACCAAACTTCAATCACGAAACAAAACTTTCTCATTCAAAGCTCAGGAACCTAGCACTTTTTGTAATCAGTTCATCCCTAATAGCCTGTCACATATGATTCTCTACTGTGAGAAGCTCATCGAAGACAGAAATAAATATCTACAATATCTACTCACTTCTATCTAACTACACATCTATCACTTTTCTCAGCAGTCAGTGATGTACATAAAACTGAAGAGATACTTAGTATCGATAGCCTCGAAAAACAACATAAGATTTAGTGCTTCATCACATCAGCATGCAATACTCTGGAATCTATAAGGTTCTGATGGACCACACTCCAGTTAAATGTTATATTAAGACGGAAAAGGGTTTATAGAATGCTTTTATGTACTATATTTTACTATTTACACTATATTGTTTCTTTTTTTTTTCTTTATTGTCATATTTTTGTTGATCTCAAGAACTTGGATTTAATTATTTATTTAAAAAGACAAAATTGTTATTTGTTTGTTTAATTAGTACAAGATGTAAATATTTAACAAATAAATATATATATTATATTCTATTATTTTAATAATTTATCTACCTGATGGAATTAAATAATAGTGTTACCCTAAAAATAATTTCATTTGTATTGAAAATGCAAGGTGAGGGGAAGAGATCGTAGCCCTATATATAGTGAACCGACAACGACAGGCATCACAGGTAAGTAGTTGTTAGCAAAATTGACGACAAAATATTTTGGGAGAAGGTGACTTAAGGGAAGGAAATGGTAGAGACGGGTGAGAAGGGCATCGATGCGTGCTGCTAACAAAGCTGACGGGACGGCTGTGAGGTAAGGCTGTTTGCCTTGTAGCCTCACCTGACGGAATGGCTGTGAGGTAAGGCTGTTTGCCTTGTAGCCTCACCTGACGCCGCCTGTCTGTCAGGATAAGGCCTCTAATGGAAAGCACACATGTCCCATGGATAGGGCCCATTAACGCCCCGCCAAATCCCAACATAATAACCCTATATACTACCGGCATCAACCCTTATTGACAATCGCTCAGATAAATGTTAACAGGGCTCAGTAACGTAAATCATTAAAGTTGATATAATAATTGGACATAAAATACAACAAATAAATATAAATCATCAGTTCAACAGCTCATATTGGATGAAGGTCTCTCACACGGCTGCCACCTTGATTCTAGTGATCAGAATTCAGAAGACTTCACTTAAGAAAAATCAGCTAGGCTGTATTCAAGAAATGATTTTCGAAAAATTTAAATCCTATATATATATATATATATATATAAATGTTGTTATGTGCATATTTTCTTTATGTTGTATATTAACCGAGATATTTCCATTATTTAGTTTTCGGACATCAATAAACCACCACGCCTACTCATATCATATTAACAATAAGCTGTAAATGAACCACTTTATTTGAAGCCATGATAATGAATATTATTCTTATTGAACTTAATTTTTGAGATAAATGCAAATACAATTGTGGTATCTGCTTAGTTAACGCGGCACCTGCGGGACGGACTCATTTAAAATTGTAACGTTTGAAACATATTTATTTAGTCATTTGATGTTTTGATATTAATGTTTATTAAAATCGTATCGACTTATTTTTGAATATTAATAACGGAAAACTGTTTTGCATTCATTTATCATTAATGCAAAATGTCCCTTCATAACAGGACTGTTATATGGCCCAGGATTTACAAATGCATGTATGCTAAATATAAAACTAATTTCTGATGAAACCTGAAGATGTTTCTTATCATTTTGTAAAAACTGGGTTAATTGATCTGAATATAAGATAATATGAACATGGCGACAGTGCAATATGGATGTTCTAAAGACTTGCTTACAGGAGCCAATTTTTGAGGCCTACTGTTTGGCCAATTGCCAATTTAAGGCATAGCCTATTTCTTCACTATGAATGCACCAACTCCTAGCCACCCACGCTATCAGAGTGTCACCCACTATCACATGGGGGATGTATGATATCCCTATATGATATATATGTGGGATTCAATATCATTTTTCATTATTATTAGTCAAGAATAAGTTGAAACGACTTTAATGGGATGTAATGAAATATGAAAATTCGTTAATGACAGCCATTGGTCCATTAGTTTAATATAGAACATACATTCGTTTCTCCATCCTGAACCATACACAGTCCTGACATGAAGTGGCATTTTTACATTAATAATAAATGAATGCAATATGTATTTTCGTTATAAATAATCAAAACTAAGTTGATGCAATTTTAATTAGTCTTATTGAAATATGGGAATTTATCAATGACTGTTGTTCACACATTATTTATCACATTAGATATATTTTGTAACGTTATAAATATTCTTAAAACGTTAAATTTACAATGATAACGACAGAATAAAAATTATTTACTGCTAAATTTACAAATATTATGAAATACATTAAAAATTACTGTGTACATTTTCTCTCATTTGTAATATATTTATTTATTGTTGTTAAGGTATTTGTTATTGTTACTTATTGTAATCCCTTATATATTTTACTTATGTTATTTAACATTGTACAATTTCTAACTTTTGAAAGGGCAAATCACCTTCGTTGTGGTGTCCATGAATAATTATACAATATATAATATTTATTTTGCCATACAAAATTTTACCCTTCGTAAATGACCTCTCCCTCCCTCACCCTCCTCTCTCTCTCTCTCTCTCTCTCTATATATATATATATATATATATATATATATATGTATATATACTTGTCTGTTACCTTGAGGTTGTTGTCTAGCGGTCGCAATTTTAGTATTGTCGGTACCAAACTCGATATTCAAACGTTTTATGTAAAATTCAAGAAGAAGTTAACTGGTGAAAGGGGGGGTGGAAGGGGTCAGGTTAAAGTGGGGGAATTTTGAAAATTCAAAATATTTCCGTTATTATAAATCCTAGCTTATCTATAAACAATTATTCAACAACAATATTATTCAGAATTTGAATTTCCATAAATGTAGTTTATATATTTTCATATTTCATGAATATCCTGAGTGAGGACAGTCGCAACGAATTGTGAAAGGGAAACGAGCACTTCAGAAATGGCCCCTGAAGAGGTGGCAAGTAAGACACGAAACACGTAGGGCAGTTTCAATAGTGTTTGCACCGAACAAAATGTTTTTTTATTGGCAACCCTTGCAATATTATGTGAGCCAATGGTTATTGTGATGATGTTATCATTTAAGATTTTATTAACCGCCCACTTCTAATCATCGTATTTCTTTATGGAAATAGCGAATATATGCTGAGAAAATATCAATAGCTTGTCATTCCAAGATGTGGGATATCTGCTTAGTTTACACGGTCCCTGCGTGACGGGCTTTATATTTATTTCAAATATAATTTAATTAATTTTGGAACCCTAGCGCTTATAAGGCTCGATAAGCATAATTATACAATTTCTGTAGACTAACTAACTAGTCCAACAATCGCTGAACCTGCAATGGTTGACGATAAATCCCGAGGCAAGGACCAGCTGATCGATTTTCTTTTGAGAACCCGAGGAACTCAGGGGATATGGATTCAGCTCATTAATGCTCGCCCCCCTGAGAATTCTGGTTTTGACAAGAGCTCTAAGGGGAAGAACGGAGAAGGAAGGGTGGGGGTGGGACTAACGTTGTTTAGGAGTTGCACGTAACTTATTCCTATTCAAGAAACGGTTGCTAGGAGACAGGCCGGAAAGAGAGGGGGGAATAAAGAGGGCTTAAGTTATAAATATGAATGGAGCATTACTCCCACTAGCATTATTCCTTCCATTTAAATGGCCATTGTATACAATTTCTTCCCTCCTTAGACTGTAACAATGGCAAAATTGAGCTTATTCTCCCCTAATCGAACTTTATAAGCGCGGGGCTTCCAAAGAGGCACTTTATTAAATTATATTAGAAATAAATATATAATGGGAGATGGAAAAAAGCAAAAGCATAAATTGAAATTTATCAAAGTTTGAATAATGACGTAGCGCTACTTCCATTTTCAATTTCACTACATGACAATCACAGTCACGTGGAACTTCAACATTACTATATTTAGTATTACAATGGCGTATCTTTTAAAATAAGGTTAGATTTATGGATAAAACTCAATGGCAACCTTATTAAATTAATTCATAAAAACTCCCAGCTCTTTACACGTTTCTGAAACATTTTAAAATACTTAACTCATTTATCTAAATATCGCATTGCCACTCTGTATAACTTACGCTTTACGAAAAGCAACAATCACTCAGATATTATTTGTTGTATCATAATATTTATTCTGGATTTTCTTCCAAAATTCCGACACAAGTAAAAGAATGAAAATACTTCAATAAATATAGTTGTTTACGAAATATAATTCTTCAATGAATCGTTTACTCACAAAGCCAACATTTTTTAGCGATTTTTCTTTAGATAAAGTTATTGAGGTTGCTCACAAAACATAATTACATTAAAATTCCTGCAAATGTTAATATAAAAAATTGAGTAATGAGTGACGGCCAACCTAAATGTATATTTTTTATTTGTTCGCTCTCTAGCGGTCGCGAATTTTGAGATATTGCAACCTAACTTCATATTTAAAAATTTATCACGAAACATTAAGATTAATTTCTCCACGGGGGGAGGGTTGTAAGGGGTTTATAAATTGAAAATTGAAAATATCCCCGTCATAACATGTTCTATGGAAGTTTTATATAACCAATCGAGTTACACATTTAACTCAGTACAAATTTGATTTTATTCATTGGTCGACTCTCGGTCAACGAGATACGTGAAATTTTAATGTTTTCAGAGGGTTTTCTTTAGTAAAAGTAGCTATTGTAGTCGCTCCAAAGGCAAATTACGCGAAATTTCTTCAAATTTTAACAAATAATAGTAAATGAGTGCCAAAAATACGATTTTTTTTTAATTTTATTAGTGTATTTAATCGATTATTATTAGAGTGGCTGTGACCATCTGAAAACAATATTTATTGATTTTACAGAATGGAAAACACAAAACAAACTCGATTTGGGGAAAGAGCTAATATAAAGCCGGCCTTTTTGAAAATGTAAGTACACTAACTGTTCTTCTATAGAAAATAGCGTTGGGATACCTTTCATCTCTTCCTAAACTGAATTTATATAGAGGTATTATTTATAAAAGGTCGTGGAAGGGCTTATTACAATGTAGGATATAAAGTAAGGTAAAATGGTTTGTTTATACGGTCCTAAGGAAGGAAGATATATGGCGTCGGTAAATAAGGCTGGGATAGAGAAGGAGGGAATTTCTCATTAACTCCAGAAGCCCCGGCTCTATGAGGTATAGGTGGCTTTTTTGCACGGCTTGATTGAGACTACGACCGCCATCTTCGCACGCTGGAAATTCGTCCTGAATATGACCTCCACGGCCTACCATATCTCACAGCTAACTAGATTGGGATTTGTCTAGACAAGTAACCGCCCAGCCGTTGCTACTTGTATTATATTTATATTGAAACATTACACCCATTTAACAAAAATATTAACGATAAAAATGCACTAAGTACAGATGAACTATGGTATTGTAACCCTAACATAGGCATTCAAGACTGTACCTTCTTAAAGGATAAAGTGCACTAAAGCTCCACATTTTAAGACACAACAGTTTTGGCAGTCTGCAAGTGGAAACGTCTAAAAAAGTATTTATTAATTTATAAGCAGTGCACAAATCCCCACTCTTAGTAATGCGTTTTTCACCTTATGTTATTAAATGACTTAAACGTCTCCTTTCTGCTAAAATTTTAAGATTAGTTTGATCATTGTGCTCATATTTAGGAAGATATAAAACACAGGATGAGGATATGTCATGGAAAATCTACTTAGTTTACACAACCTGTGCCTGGCTTGATTTTTGTTGTTTTGTTTTTTACAACCTCGGATTCATTATACCACACTAGTACTCATTCACAATACCAAGAAAAAAATATTATTCTTAACTCGCGTACCATCTCTACAATTATTAGCAGATTTCCCTTAAGGGAAATCAGCTATTGAGGTCGTACTCATGACGCGAGTTTCGAAAAATTTCTTCAAATGTCCATCGATCCTACCCAGGAGATGACGAAAATGAGGTCCGTTCAAAATTATATATATATATCTATATATATATATATATACATATATATATATATATATATATACATATATATATATATATATATATATATATATATATATATATATATATTTTTCTGTTAACGCTCTAGCGGTCGCAATTCTTGTTTGATCTTTACCAAACTCGGAATTTAATCGTTTTATGTAAAAAGGAAGATCAAGTTCGTTAATGGCTGAAATCGGACCAGTGGGAGGGGGGGTTTAGAGGGGGGGATTTTTGAAAATTCAAAATATCTCCGTTATTATGCGTCGGATCGAAAAATTGTATAGAATAAATCTTATTGCAAATTAAATTTACTATAAATATCGTTCTATTCATTTATTCTGTATCTTGAATATTAACCGAGATATTTGCATTTGTATTCTGCGTGATACTGGTCACCAGTAGGCTATGTTCGAACTTTCGGGCGAGAGCTCTGGCGGCCGTTTCTATAATTTCGCCCCTCGTGAATAGGTTTAGAGGTTAGGTCAACTGTTTTTTGGGGCTAGAAACTACTGAGTTGTTACGCCCTAAATAATGTTTTAGGTTTAGAGGTTTCTTACTACTACAGTTGTTATTAGGCAGATTTCCCTATTGTAAAACTTCACGTGGGAAATCTGCTTAGTTTACGCAGCCCCTGCGTGACGGACTTTTTTGATATTAACGACACACACATGATACTAAAAGGAAAAAAACTTGAAAAAAAAACTAGAGAACTGAAAGAGAGAAGTGTCGATGCCCACCGATGGTGAGTTTTTACTACGCAGCTAAATCATCAATCAAATGATAAAAATAATATTTAAGTAAATGTTAATAAAAAAAAAAAAAAAAAAAGTGGAGCTAAAATAAAAGTAGTAGGTTCGCAACAAAAACTAAGCTAAAGAAATAAAAGTCCGTCACGCAGGGGCTGCGTAAACTAAGCAGATTTCCCACGTGAAGTTTTACAATAGAGAAATCTGCCTAATAACAACTGTAGTAGTAAGAAACCTCTAAACCTAAAACATTATTTAGGGCGTAATAACCCAGAAGTTTCTAGCCCCAAAAAAACAGTTAACCTAACCTCTAAACCTATTCACGAGGGACGAATAGTTATGGAAATGGCCACCAGAGCTCTCGGCGGAAAGTCCGAACATAGCCTACGTGATCACATGCAGATTACAAATGCAAATATCTCGGTTAATATTCAAGATAGAGAATAAATGCATATAACAATATTTATAGTAAATTTAATTTGCAATAAGATTTGTTCTATACAATTTTTCGATCCGATGCATAATAACGGAGATATTTCGAATTTTTGAAAATCCCCCCTCTAAACCCCCCCCTCCCACTGGTCCGATTTCAGCCGTTAACGAACTTGATCTTCCTTTTTACATAAAACGATTAAATACCGAGTTTGGTGACGATTAAACAAAAATTGCGACCGCTAGAGTGTTAACAGACAAATATATATATATATATATATGTCTATATATATATATATATATATATATATATATATATATATATATATAGATATATATATATATATATAGATATATATATATAGTTTTGAACGGACCTCATTTTCGTCATCTCCTGGGTAGGATCGATGGACATTTGAAGAAATTTTTCGAAAATCGCGTCATGAGTACGACCTCAATAGCTGATTTCCCTTAAGGGAAATCTGCTAAAAACAGGCATTTAAGGTAAAAAAAAAAATAAAGAAACGAAAGAAGACAAAAAAAGATAAATAAAATAAATATAGCATCTACAAATAAACACACACACACACACACACACACACACACACACACACACACACACACATATATATATATATACTAGCTCAGATACCCGGCTTCGCTCGGGAATTCATTTGAGGCTGAATGGTGGTGGTATTTTTTTGGCAAGGCTTTAGTTTGCACAATATTTTCACCTTTACCCGTCCCACTATTTAGGATTAACACCCGTTGTTGGCATTTGTTTATAATAAAATTAATTTTTTATGTAAGTCATCACTGTCCTCCAAATTGTCATATTTCCCGTCTCCTGTGCATTATGCACAGATCTCAGTTATTAAGCACAAAATATTGTGGTGAAACGAAATATCACCATTATTAATTTCAGGCATCCCTTACAACCCTCACTCCTGCCCGTCCCTAGAAATGTTGGTATGGCTTATTATAAGGAAAGCGTTAGTGCTAATACACATACCGAGTTTTATTTATTTCGGCTGGGACTTTTATCCCAAATAAAATTGTTCACTTCTGCTATAGGTTTTAGCGTATATCTCGTTTATTATTCGGTATACGAAAAAAGTGTATATAACAAATGTTACTCTAAATAACAAAGTAAACAACTTTTGTTATGTTCATATTTACCGAAAACCAATAGGAAACGAAATATCGCTATTTTTAATTTCTGGCTTCCCTTATAACCCCCACTCCTGCCCGTCCCTAGAAATGTTGGTATGGCTTGTTATAATGAAACCGTTAGTGCTAATAGATATACCGAGTTTTACTTAGTTCGGTTGAGTGTTTTGTGCCAAATAAAATTGTTGACTCCCGCTATAATTTTTAGCGTATAACTCATTTATACTTCGGTATACGACGAAAGTGTATATAACAAAAGTTACTCTAAATAACAAAATGAATAACTTTTGTTATGTGCATATTTGCCGTAAAACCAATAGGAAACGAAATATCGCTATTTTTAATTTCAGGCCCCCCTTATAACCCCCACTCCTGTTTGTCTTAGAGAATAATAATATAGCCTAAAGTCTAAGTTGGGCTAGTAGTAATATACATACCAAGTTTCATAAAATTCGGTTCAGCCGTTTATGCGTGAAAAGGTAACAAACAAACAAACAAACAAACAAACAAACAAACATACACGAAAGAAACAAAATGCAGTTTTGGTGTCTATGACATGTGAAACGAAAAGTTATCGTGAAATTTCGCGAAAAAAATCAATGTACAGACAGAGGTTACAATTTTATATATAATATTATATATATATATATAATATATTATACATATAATATATATATATATATATATATATATATAGATATATATATATATATATATATATATATATATATATATATATATATATATATATGCATGCATATAAAAGAAAAATTTGAAACTATTCATAATTATGATGGTTGATTATTCCTATCAAATCCAAATTAATCGATTCAGTAAGGGACAGCCAGTCATCGCCTTCAATTCCAACTTCCTTCAAAAACTCTGCAGTCATTTTCGGTATTGTTCCTCTCCTGATCCGAACATAGACCTGAACCTTAAATTAATGATCGACAAACTCTTCATCCAATTTATCTTTATAGAATTCAATTGATTTTTCATAAATACAATTCATTTCGTTTTGTACCTTTAATAGCTAGTCCGCGTCGTTGCATTCACACCTTATTGAAGGGACTATGATTAAGACACATTTAGTTTCGTGCAAAAAGGTAATAATGTCAGCGTACCTCGAGGAGCCTTCTACTCGGTAAATTTCCTTCCTCACAATATGTATAAATATTTTATTTATATATTGTAATATTTACTGTTATTTAGTTTAAAAATCATTAGATATAACTTAATGCTAAACAGTAAAGTAAGAAAGTACAGAGAAAAGCTTTTTCTGCCAAAGGAACATATTTCATTCACTCTGTAATATCAAGAAACTTTATAAAATAGACTTAAATACCTTTGGGAGGAAAGCACACTTCCAAAAGTCTATTTGTCTGTCTAAACGAGGTTACCGAGGCTCACCGGAACGAGTTATTACTCCTTCATTTGGCTGAAGATTTTATTCGGTGTTTACAAACCCAAATTAATTTCTTCAGTGATGTCGGATTCGAACTCCCAGCTAAAAGTTCCCCAAGGACTTTAAGAGCCGTGTATTACGCTCAGACCTTTCCCCATATTTCCCTTTCTTCAATAAAATATGAGGGTTTTCCCCTCATTACTCTCGCGGGGTTTAGGTAATTCCCAGGTGTTAGAGCCAAGAATGTTGGATAGTTATACTTTGTTTATGATATAAAATATTGTTGAAGGAATGTAAATACTCCTATAAATTATACTTCTTCCAGTATTTGAAGAGCAAAAGGAATAAAAGAAAATATTCTCAACATGCGCTGTGTCATCCTTTATTATCTCTAAGAGGAGTAGTAGGGTTTACCTCAAGGTCAAAACATATATTAGCTAATAATAACTTAATTTTTCTACCTAATATTTCAATAATGTAAAGACTAACTGAGATTATAATATATTTTTTCTGTAATCGTTGAATAATGGTAACATTACTAAACTGAAATGAGTGAATAAAGTGAAACATTTTGCAATAGAATGAAGAAAGTAATCACTTTCTTCACAAGTGAAGAAAGTGGATTGCCTTCTTAATTAGTAATAAGTATGAATTAAAAAATAATTTGAAGTTGGAAATTAAATGCTTTTAAATGTTTCTTAACATTGTAAGAATTTATTTTAACAAAATAAATTGAAATGTGAATGAATTATTGGTGGAAATAATCAATATATTTTAAAATTTAAATATAATAATAATTACCTTCCTTGTTTATAACCTGCATTACTTCACAATCATCACTAGTTGTTTTACATACCATAATCTTCACAACATCCTAATTTTGTTCATATTCTGGTTAGATCTGATCATGTATTACACGATTACAGAAAACATTTAATATTACACTCGTGACGAAAGTAGAATTTACAACTCTCGTGAAATTACCACACTCGCTTCGCTCGTGTGGGTAAACGTTTCACTCGAGTTGTAAAATGATCTACTTTCGTCACTTGTATAATAAATAACTATTTTAGAACTGAAGAAATATTATTTCATGTCTGAAATATTTGGCCCCTGTATTCCGGTGACCACTTCTATAACAAAATGTTCGTCACACAGGAGCTAAGCAGATTTTCCACGACTGAAGATGTCACCGCGCCATCTATTCTCAATGTCTCCCGTACTAGGAAGCCTTCATAAACCGGAATCAGAATACCAATGACATGAAATATTAGTGACCTTATATATTAGTGACTCAGTTACTCAAAGTGAAAATCGCATGAGAAGAAGTGGGGGGTTTACCATGACTGATTCCTAAAAAATGCAATTATGTCGGTTCAAGTTCGAGATTCTGGACAAAACCAGGACAACAGTTAAAGGAAATTACATTTGCAATAAGATTATTAATATACTTCCTAATACGATTCATAACAACTGAGATATTGCAAATTTTCCGGTTTCCTCTCCTTTAAGCCCCCCCCCTCCCCCATTCAGATTTCAGACAGTACCTAATAAAATCTTTAGTTTTCCATGTAACCGAAAAATATCGAGTTTGGTGTTGATCAAATAAAAATCTTGTAGTTTAGAGCTTAAAATCTTAAATGATGACGTGAATACTAAATGATGAAGGGAGTTCTGTTAAAATCATTAACATTTACTTCTAATGCTACGGTAAAATGAGAATTATAGGCAATATGTATTTCAACCCTTCACTGTCGGGTAACTCTGGTACATAACATGCGCCCAAATTTTAGCGATGTCCATTCGTACTTTTGGTCAATTGCAAAAGAGCCATTACACATAAAGTCCATATTCGACATTTGATATAAGGCAGAAATTAATTATTGCTCGATTTATATTTTGTGGAGAAGCCAATTTCATTCAAATCCAGCGACAGGAAACACAGCCTAGTGTATTTAAATGGTTCTGAAATCATATTCTGACGAAATACTTTGGGCGACCCTCAAAACTCGGGCTAGCTTAGTTAGAATTTTGAAATAGAAAAAAAAAATCATGAATGTTTACGATTTGTTTATACTTCCTGATACGGACTGAGATGAAGGGCTTTGGAGATTTATAGCAAAGAGGCAAGACGTGAGAGCTCAAGCAAGCTGAGCATTAGTAACAATCCTTCAGATTAGGAGAGTAATTGATAAAGCACATTACACGCTTACTAACGTGTACTACAGCCATCATCATGCTCGGAGAAATACTTCAGAGGGGGGGGGGGGGGAGAGTCAAACGAAGAAATGTCTTAGAAACAAAGAGGCAAATGCCTTTTCAAGCTGATTATTTCATTACTAAGTAGTGATTGCGTTGGTCTAATAAAAAAAGAAGTCTATTATGAATGGAAAAGTAGGTCCAAAGTTGGAATATTGCAATATTTATCCGTAGATCCTAATAGAGACTAGGACCAGCTGTAAAAAGTTCTTCACGCAGGGTCTCTGTTAACCTAAACAGATTTCCCAACTGATGTTATGGCACATTATTGACCTTATGTGTCCATATGTTTATTTTACATTTCTAAGCAAAATTACGATGAGTAGAAGTGCTTATTGTAGGCTGAAAACTAAAAAAGTCCGTCACGCAGGGGCTGCGTAAACTAAGCAGATTTCCCCTGTGAAGTTTTACAATAGAGAAATCTGCATACTGGTAACAAAATACCACCGTGATTAGATATAGAGAAATCTTTCAGTTAATTAAAATAAATACCCAACTGAAACGGACGAATTGTAAGAATAATTTATATTTTAATAACTCAAATTTCAGTAGTCCAAGAACTAAAGAAGGGGGGGGGTGGCGGATGAACAAAACGTATTTGCATAAATCCCACAAAGTAAGGAAGGTAAGGTAAGGTTAAAAACGCCAGGTTAGAAAAAGCTCCGCCTGAGCCGAGAAATGACGAAGATGGCCGACATAGTCCGAACTATACCCCACCAATACTAAAAATCCAAATATCTCGGTTAATATTAAAGATAGAGAATAAATGTATATAACAATATTTACATTAAATTTAATTTTCAATAAGATTGGTTCTATACACTTTTTCGATCCGATGCATAATAACGGAGATATTTTGAATTTTCGAAAATCCCCCCCCTCTAAACCCCCCTCCCTCTGGTTCCGATTTAAGCCATTAACGAACTTGATCTGTCTTTTTACATAAAACGGTTATATATCAAGTTTGGTAACGATAAAACAAAAATTGCGACCGCTAGAGCGTTAACAGACAAATATATATATATATATATATAGATATATATATATATATATATATAGATATATATATATATAGTATATATATATATATATATATATATATAATTTTGAACGGACCTCATTTTCGTCATCTCCTGGGTAGGATCGATGGACATTTGAAGAAAATTTTTTCGAAAATCGCGTCATGAGTACGACCTCAATAGCTGATTTCCCTTAAGGGAAATCTGCTAAAATGCAAGTATCTCGGTGAATATTAAAGATATATAAAAGAAACAAAGAAAATAGATAGATATAACAAATATTATAGACAATTGCATTTGCAATAAGACTGGTTCTATACAATTTAACAGAAATATTTAAAACTTCAAAATTCTCCCCCACGAAACCCCTACTCTATCCAATCCAATTTCTGGGCTTAATGAACTTGATCTTTAGTATTATCTAATCCCTTATATATCGAGTTTGGTGATGATCAAATAAAAATTGCGATCACTAGAGTGTGTGTATGTAATTATGAACGAACCCCATTTTCGTCATTTACTATATAGGATCAATGGACATTTGAAGAAAATGTCAAAATTCTCGTCATAAGTTCAACCTCAATAGCTGATTTCCTAAGAATAAATCTTCTAAAATGTGATTACAAACATAATTGTTTTACACAGTTACATAACTAGTTATGAGATCACCAGCAAGTCAATCATTTAACCAGTTATTCCTTATAGAACTATTTCAAGGAGGAAGGTAGAAGCACCAACTGGCTCTTGTACGACTTAGGAGAGCCGAAAACACTTGAAATGTGTGCTTATTGGACAAAGTGTACTTCGAAAAGTTGTAAATGATGTATATTTTAATGGGTTGTTGTGCCACAAAGTTTGGGTTTAATTTCAGTTATTTTTTTTTTTTTTTTTTTTTTTTCTTTTTTTCTTTTTTCTTTTTTTTCTTTTTTCATGAATTTAAATTAGAATTTCCTTTAATTGAATAAATATTCAGCAGTCGGAGAGAGGCTGCCATGTCAGTACCCTGGATGTTCTAGTTAAACCATGTTTCCTCTTGGGAACGTCACGGTCGAACTACAGCTAGCTTTTATTGAAAGCATTTCAAATCAGATTATAAAGCAAAGAGTAATTTTGACAAAAAAAAATAAGAAATGAAATAAACCATTCTGAATCGTAAAGAGGAAAACTAATTTTATTTTTCGTCGATTGTTGTCGGTTTATTGCATACTGGGTTGAATGTTGGATGTATGTACTAGGCTTGATATTTGCTTCCTAATCAAATTCTTTTTCATTCAAAGAGATCTCAAGGAAAACTCTTAAAAGCAAAGGGTATTCTATGAATGAAGGAATAGAAGAATGATGTTATTCTTCAAGGAAATGTGGAGATCTAAAACGAAATAATGTAAGCCTAACTCATCATATAAAGATAGTTAACCAGACGTTTCTTAGAATTTAGGGAATATTTTAAGCTTCAACCGATAGTCCTTAAACTGTTGCCCATGATCCGACACTAAGTGGAAATAACTAGCAAAACGTTAAAAAGTCGGACACGCATGGACTGCGTAAACAACACAGATTTACCATCTGCTTGGCACGATGATGATCTGACATTTCTTCTGCAATATGAAGCCCATGTAAACAGGCCATGTAATGTTTAGTGGATCGGGTGGTCTTAGTAAATATCGCATTAGTAGAAGCGAAATAAGGCAGGAAACTATAATGCTAATATCTAGGTTACTACTCAGTTAGACAAGACATAAAAAAAATTAAATTGAAAGATTATATAAAATTGGATTTTTTTATTTTACCGCCCCCCCCCCCTCCATCCCCCCCATTAGACTGATGCAGACCATCAACGAAATCGAATGAATATTAAAATAAAGTCTAAAATTAAAGATGGTACATAATAAGAAACTATTAATTTTATACTTCATATATGTTCTAGTAAGGGGAATGGAACGCCACATACTACACTTCACCAAGAGAGATAAAAAGTCCAGGAAGTGGATTAGAGAAAAAATTGAATTCCCGGACATAGCGTGGATCTAAATGGTCATGGGCAGGACACCTGGTGAGGGAGAATAAAGACAAATAGTCTAAAAATATTATAAATTGGTCTCTCGGAACTACAAGAGGAAGAAAAGAAAACCAACTACTCCATGAAACGTGGCAGAGAGTTACTGAATAAAGAAGAGAATGGAAGAGACTCGGAGAAGAATACTATTTCGCCAGGATTAAACCTGAAATAAATTAGTAGATCTACGCAAATGAAAAATCAAAAAGAACTCCAAAGACCTCACCTTTAAGTTGAATTTGTACTAGACTTTAGTAGTCGATCACCTACAGATGTGTTACAGTGTACCGTCTAATGGTCCTTCCAACATCAATAATTAAGGGATCAGAATTCTTGTCTTTTTTCAATGTGAAGAATATAATATTAATAATTCTTCTTCAATGTAAAGAAGATATTGGACTCGCCAGCCGCAGTCGCGGCGGATTCGAAACACCTGCCCATGTGCTGAGGGATCCACACAACATGATTCTTATCCGTCATCGCCGGGATCAACCTTCATCGTGGAAATGCTGATGAAGAAAGGTATTGCATGCTGTGAGGATATTTAGTGTCGACTCCGAAGGCTCCACGATGTAGGTATGCATAAATAAGGTACGAATGCAACGACGTCAAAAAAGTATTAAAGGTACAAAATGAAAAGAATTCTATTTATGAAAAATCGATAGAATTCCATAAAGAAAAATTCTGCAAAGACCTTGCCGATCGTCAATTTAATGTTCAAGGTTTATGGTTCGGATCCAGACGAACCATCCCGAAAAAGACTGCAGAGTTTTTGAAGAAAGTTGGAATTGAACACGAAGACTGATTGCCCCTAACAGAATCCATTTCTAAGATTCATTAGGAATAGTCAGCAATCATATTTATATATAGTTTTTATAAATTACTCTTATTAATATATTTGTAGACATTGTTTTTTTTTTAATTTAATTTATTTACCTTTTTTTTCTTTATATTCTTATTATATTTATTTATCTTAATTTTGTCGGAAATTTATTACTTTTATTTTAACTCAACTTTCATTTCATTAACATTTACTTTTTTATTTTATGTTTTTAGTTTCATTTGATTGATGATTTAGCTGTGTAGTCAGTAACTCACCATCAGTCAGAAGCCACACTTAATTCATTAATAAAGAGATTTTCTTCTTCTTCTTCTTCTTCTTCTTCTTCTTCTAGAATTCGAGATGTTCTAATTGCATGAAGCAAAATTTTCAGTGGTAACCTTAATAATAATTTTTAACAATCTTTATAACAATTCCCGAAATCTTGCAGTTTTGACACCTTAAGACCAACACAACTTATGCTTTTCACACAGTAGTTTTCACACAACAACACGACATAGGCCAAATAATATTTATTTTAGCGTCATACGGGTATAATAAATATATGACGAGAACAATAACATGAAAATGTCGCTGAATACACTTCTGTTACGGTGGTTACCACAAATAAAATAGCAACAATGAATTTCTTATCTATTTTTTGAGGTGCTGGATGGTGAAGGAATTATTATCTCAGGTAAGAAAAAACGCCTCGTTCCTTCACTGTTCTTTATTCGTTGCGACAGAGCGCTTTCAGAGCATACGCTCCATCATTAGAGCCTGCTGGCAAACAATTACCATAAAAATATAATATTGTATAATATGTCATTTAATTGAAAAAATTAAGAAAATATATGTACATGTCGATGATCAAGAATTAGAGTTAAAACATACAACTTTAAAAAAATTTCTTATCGTTTAGTCAATTAACAAATGATTCAAGTATTTCTTGTTCTTTATTGGGAAATACCGGGTACTTATATGGACAGAGAACACAAATATTATCAATCAATATAAGTCACAAGTCTTGAATAATACAACGAAAAAATAAAAATAGTATGTCAGTGATATGAAACAGAGTGAATTACAGTCGGAGAGAGAAGCATCGAGAGATTCATGACAGATATCTAACTGTTGATAAGATAACCTGGTGTCAAATAAACAAACCTAGTAAAAGGACCGCACTTGAAGAAAAAAGTATATAGCTCTCTGTCCCCGTTTTGAGATATGAAGCAATTCGAGTTTTAAACAGGCATTTTCTTTACCATTTCATATTTTCTTAAAACCTTTATTTTGTAGAATGATATTTTGGTCTTTTTGAATAGTGTTTAAAACGACCCAAGCATTATGAAACTGTAATCATGTTGCTTTCGGATTTATTTATTGCATTCATAGGACACATCAGCTCAGGCATCTTTCGACAACAAATAAAAGGGCATTATTGGAACCTCTCTTAACACTATTGTCTATGACAGCTCAGCCCCACACAAGACTCACCTCATTGAAGTTACCTTACAGCTTCAAAAAAAGTCCTACACGCAGGGGTTGCGTAACTGAGCAGATTTCCTACCGGGTATTACACGATATTGATCTCTTTTCACCATATATTTTCTATTTCTAAGTAAAAAGCCGATGAGCAGAAATGGGGGTTTGGATACTAAAAACATGAGATGCACTAATATCTCACTTAATATTGGGGTTATTTATGTAAATGTATAGAACACCTGCAGTGCACCATTAATTTAACATTATGGGTTCTATAAACGTTTTAAATCCGACTCCAACACCCCTCCTATCTTTAATCCTGGTATGATTTTAGCCATTAACGAATATTACGTTTAGAGTGGACTAAAATGGTTAAATATGGGCATTGATCAATTAAACATTTAAGTCATCACACAACTTATTTGTATGTACATAACTCATCTATTCACGATCTGTTGAAAACATTATTTGGATTTAACCTTGGAATAAGATGTTTCAGGACATATTCGTCTGCTATATATGCTAATATATATATATATATATATATATATATATCTATATATATATATATAAATATATATATATATATATATGCTAAAAAACATCAGTATAATAGGCGTTATTTCTGACCTACAACAAAAATAATACAATGCTATTTACAACGCGACATAAACATTTAACGTTTCTATTATTATTATTTATTAACGTCCACTTTTGGCAACTAAGGCTAATTAGGACGGATTATCTACACGTTACCACCCTTTTATAAGCCAGGGTAGGACTAAGGATTTTATTTAATGAGTTTGTCACTAAATAAATTCCTATTGCCCAGGCGGGAATCGAACTCGCCACTCTAGGTTTACAATGTAAGATTAAGGTCAACGCATTAACTCACATGGCTAACCTGAGCCCCTTAACGTTTCTAGACTAAATTGAAAACAAGCTTCAACTAATAAATATGATTATTGGCCACCCAAAAAACATCCAAATCGTTTAGTTTGAATCAATTCAAGGAGAAGATAGGTTACTTGATGATCAACCTGTCTGCTTACCGAAATATCAAGTAATCTCTTAGTATAGTAATCTGTCAGTATAGCATTAATATAATTATTGTTGCATGTAACAATATTACACAGTGTTATTACAAAGTGTATATATTGCAGAGTGTACCAAGTTTGTAGTGTTAGTGAGATCTGAAATCAATTTGTCTTGTTGTACACCTCCATGATGTCTATTATAATAAGGAATCATTAATACAGATGTGCAAGAGAATCCAACTAGAATCGTAAAAGCCTCATTGTAAATGCCCTAGCAGAAGTTCATGTACAAGTAGTTCGTCTAATTACTCCCGACGAAGCTCCAATGGTGATGGAAAATCATGAATTTTGAGAGTCTCACCAAGCAGTCAGAACAATGGATATCCATCTAATATTAATCACTTATTCAAGTGTCTGAAGTATTGTTCAAAGAGAGAGAAAGTTAGCACGCGAGTTCTATGTGACAACTTGGACTGGTTGGATCAAAGTTCCTAGCAGTCTGGGATAGTTTCTCGACATATCAATCGGAGAAATAGTATTCCCTTCCTTTCACATCCAATCGGCACACTTCCAAGATCAAAGCTGAATAATATATAACGGTTAGTGATAGAAGTCTCCATCTCTATCATATTGACAATTGTTTCAGAGTTTTGAGCGGTTAATCAGAGCGGTTTGTCCGCCTTTCAGAGACTATTTAAAATAATTATATTTCTAATTTAACCATGTTAAAAAAGTCCGTCACGCAGGGGCTGCGTAAACTAAGCAGATTTCCCACGTAAAGTTATACAATAGAGAAATCTCCATACGAGTGCCGAACAGTTACGGAACAAGCCGAACTAGCTTTTGGCGGGAACAATAGCTCGTCCATTACACTTTATAAAAATGCAAATATCTCGGCCAATATTGAAGAAAGAGTATAAATGTATATAACAATATTTATAGTAAATTCAATTTGCAATAAGATTGGTTCAATACAATTTTTCGATCCGACTTATAGTAAGGAGATATTTCGAATTTTCGAAATTCCCCCCCTCCCACTGGTCCGATTTCAGCCGTTAACGAACTTGATTTTCCTTTTTACATAAAACGATTAAATACCGAGTTTGGTGACGATTAAACAAAAATTGCGACCGCTCTAGTGTTAACAGACAAATATATATATATATATATATATATATATATATATATATATATATATAGTTTTGAACGGACCTCATTTTCATCGCACCTCAATAGCTGATTTCCCTTAAGGGAAATCTGCTAAAACATTGTTAAAATTATATTGAAAATTAAAATTAATTGTAAATGTATGATTAATTGCATATCAAGTATAGTTTGTTAGAATTTTGTTTATGGATTTTCTGTGCTTTTAAGGTTTATATATTTACTGTTGCTGATGATCGAGTACAGAATTAAATATTTAGGCTGGAACTTTTTGTACTTGAAATAAGTGCTTCAGAGAAGGAAGCTTGACATTATCAGCCGCACTTACATTCATAGGGACCGTAAAATTCAAAACCTCTAATTTCTTATGTGTATATGTCTTCAAAATTTGTATTTCATACATTCAGAACTAATATAAATGTGCCGTCAAAGAGATAATTAATAATTCACATGAAATGACGCAGAAAGCTTATTGAAATCAACAGCTTTACACATCTTAGGAAGGAGATATCGTTTTGGAGGAAAAGTCCACAGATAATGCTATAGCGAATCAGATAAGAAGATTCCACAATTTTATGCCGCAGCATAAATGTCTATAGCCAGAACAATTTCAACTTATCGCTCAAGTTTAGCGCATTAAAATGTACATTTCACTATGGAAACATATCCATTATCTTTGACCTTCCACAAAATTTAAGGCTCTTAAATTTCAGGCAAAGCATCTAAGTGGGAATCCAAGAAGTTATCATTTGAACCAAGTTCTACCAAACCCCTACCAACTTCTTCCTATGTTCAAACCAACTTACATTTCTTTTCTACCCTAAAACAGTGTGGGACTTCTAAAGGACTCAGACATTCAGTTCCACTTTGTTCCAATGCTTTATAAAGTTTCTCGTCTATCCCAAGTTCCCTGATTCACGGCATAGCAAATATTCCTTTTAGTTTATTTTATCAGAGTTTATAAAGTAAGTTTCTGACATATTTAAATGTCTAACTTTCGTTCTTCAATACAAAGCAAAAGTTCTTTATTACCCTTCACAAAAACATTCTCAGACCCCGATTGGATAAAGATATTTATACATAAATAATGTTATTTAATTTAAAATATATGTATATAATTTACTTAAAGGCTTATTAATGCGCTTAAAACTTTTCATAACTTTGTCATTCGAACCAGGTCTTTGTTAAGGGGTTGATCTTGATATACTTCGGTAAATCTAGAGTCGTGTGTCTTAACTCTGGAAAGGGCAGTAGTAATTTATTTAGTGAACCGCTCGCTAAGTAAAATCTTTCCCAGTACATAATCTATTACCCTAGTGCATAATAAAAGAGCTTTTTCAGTTCTATCTCTCCTTTAGTTGGCCTCACTTATTAAGTATTCTTATTCACCTTCGGAAACAAAAATTCTACGATACAATCCAGAATTTTAACATTAGGGGCACTTAGCATGCGCCTACAGTCTCTCATGGAAGGTAATAATACAAAAATATAGGATATTCATTAGACCTACTGTCATATACAGCAGTGAATCGTGGTCTCTTTCGAACAACATTATTTAAAAGGAATTGTTTAGAAAGATGGCAAAGAGGAGCTATCCGTTCTATCTGCTATCTGATGAATGTCAAGTCTGGTGTAGCAATCTCACTGAAAAATACCCAATTGGGCATACTCTTGAGGTGGCTGGTTTATTTTAAGCGGATAGATTTTCTTAAGCTGCCTAAGAGAATGTCATATGGTTCAACATATGGTTTGAGATGGATAGACAGAATTTCTGGTCTGAGAAAATATTTGTGGAGTCTCGGTATCCGTGAATAGAACATTCTAACCGCTGACCCCTTCGAGTCCAATAGAAGAATAAGAAAAAACAGTAATAACTGTTTCAGACTTCTAAGCTGGAAACGTATATTTGTCTTTGAAAACGACCGTAAGTCCAAGAAGTCTCAAGTAGTGTAGTCCACTGCATTTGTTCAATTTTGCAATCAAATGATCTATCACGTGCAGCTACAAACAGGGAGCGCCACTTGAAGAAGCCGATTGTAAAATCGGATAAATATTGCATTCCCTGATTCCGTTGGAGCAATGTCGTTCTCAAGAACCAACAACTTTATTAAATAAACAAAGAGGTATCTTTGAGTGTATTGCTAAACACGGCTTGCTAGTTATTTTACAAAAATAAATTTTAAAATAAACATGGATCATAACTGAAAAAGGGGTAATGTAAATATTAAAATTTATACTAATAGAAACTATTTATGAAAATAAGAGGTAATAAAACAAAAAACAAAACAAAGAACACACTAGTGACCAAATATAATTATGATAAATCAAATGTGGAGAGAATAAAACCAACAAAAATATCGTGTAAAGTGTTAAAAACAGTAAAATTGGCATAAGCAGAAGGATCAATAGAGACACGTAAACAACAGGAATGAGCTGACTCACTTGGAATTATTCATGAAAATAAAAACAAGAATGAGACATAATTTTTCTTATTTAACTATTGATTTGAACAGCAGTGAGCTTAGAGAATGCACCGAGATAGAAGCAGTAGGGCCAACTTGTTATAGGAGAGGGTATCAGGCTACCGATCGATAGCTCTTTCTAATAATAACATCCTAGGTGGAATATTCCAATAAAGATATAGATGAGCACTACAAAGATCAAAAAGAATTTGTGTATTTTCACTTTTATCTTGTATTCCTTCTAGAGTTTTTTTTTATGTATTCCTTTTTTTGCTCCAAACTAGCCAACGTCTAGAAATATTCATTTTCTGCCTTCCATATACAGAACACATGCAGTTGGTCGGGACACATGCAGTAAGAAATGTATTAATGTACTTACTTAAAGCAGGATATCATGATATCAAAAGCCTATGTTCCTCATACGTCAATCTTACAAAAAAAGAAAAAAAACACAAGGCAAGAAATAAAATGACAAAGAATATAATACGCATATTGTAAAATAGCATATACTATTCAATATTTCTGGGAGTATTTTATTATAAACGTTGTAGACCATAAGCAATCAGTTTTATAATATTTTTGACTTATATACCAACATTTCTTCAAGTCTAATTTATTTTTTTATGATAATAAAAGGGATAAATATATTTTCTGAAATGTTGGCAACACTGTCGATTTATTCATTGTGACCAATATCCAGGAAATTAAGGAATAATTACAATTAACTCAGCTGAGAACATAAAGTGAGACTAGATCGAGAATGAGACGTATGCAATAGAAGCAATTTGCATAAAGAAGAACTAAACCGTAATGAAGAAAAAAAAGAACACTTCCTTGAATAAAGAAATGTAATCAACGAATTCCACAGAAATGAAGCTTAAGGAATGATGTTTATGAAACTAAGTTCAAGTTTAATAATCAGAATTTTCTATTAATTCTATTGTCTAACCAGACGTATTCTTCATATATAACATTTCGCATTATCACTTCATACACGAAAATAATAAATAATACAAGTTAAATCTATATAATTGTGAATTTTTACTAACCAGAATTTACCACAACTATTCATGGGTCCATTAACCATATTGATGAAATATTGACTGCATCACAATATATTAAGTTCATATAAATAACACTTATTTATTCTTTAATGGCTAATAACAGCAGGGTATCTAGAAGTTACTATCTATTTCTTGTCGAAGTAGTAGTAGAAATGATATGAAATTAGTTTCAACACTTTAACAAAACTTTATGCTCAAAATGACATCGGGTCTAATGTTCAGGAACCTTCTCAATTATCCTAATATTACATTATACTATAAAATCCTTGTTTCCTGAAACTTTTTTTAAGTAAAATGTGCCCAATGTGTCTTAACACACTTTGAACCTTCACTTTGTGTTCGATTTTAGCTTGGACAAAGGGAATTTGTGATTGTCTCACAAAATTGTTGTTTTAAAAGAATATAAACCTCCAGATAATCTGTATCAGTTGTCCTTAATTGTATAAAGCCGATGTAATACTGAGGTTTAACAAAAAGGGAAAATCATTAAAACTACTGCAGTAGAGGTCCCATAACATTTATCTACTACCATGGGTCAAAAACGACCCGAGCATAAAATAAAAATTAAGGTTTCTCTGGTTTGTTGCTAGGCAACGCCACCATGTATTCTCCCCTTAGTAACAGCTGGTACAGTTAACCCCTTCGTCTTGTTTCTGTGATTACCTGCGTCTAATTAACGTTTTGAGGTCATTTTTGACCCATTTTTGGTAGTAATTACGTTATTAAAACGTTGTTTAAAGTATTCATAGTGACATGACTAATGAGGGTTTCATTTTGGATGGCAGACATTATAAGGATTGGTTGGCATATATGAACGAAGATGATGGAAATAAGAATCCTGTGACTGATGATAATGAGGATCTAATGAGTAATTACAGTGACAATCAGTCCATTCGTTCTGATCATGATACAGATTCAGAAATACAGCTAAATGAGGATAAATTGTGCAAAAAGTCTGACCAGAAAAATTCAACAATATGCTATAAATGTAATAACACAGGTTACAAGAATCTCTCTGAATCTAAATGTCTCGCCGGAACTGTGAAGATAAAATTTTAATTTATTTGTTAGTGTATCAGAGAGCCTCACATAGTTTCTTCATTAGTTAAGATATTGAATTACTTTTTGTTTCAGAATGAACAGAACACGCTTAAATATGATAAGAAGAAAGATGACCCTCTTAAAATTCATTTTTACATATTGATTTTAATACTATTTGGAGACTTTGATTTTTTTTTGCACTTTTTTTTAAATTCAAATATGCTTTTTTTGGAAAGTGTTAATAGACGTTATTTTTATTGTATTTGTATTTTAAACTGTGTCTCGTTTGTTATGTATTTCATTAAAAAAATGTATTTGAAAAATTTAAACTTTTTTTGTGTGGGTCATAAGAGACCCATGGTAGTACTTATGTAACTTTAAAACATGGCAGTAGTTGAAGGATAGACTAAAAACAAAATCACAGATATGCATTAAGTATATTTTAACATATTTAATTGTCGCAGCCAATGAAATCTAAAATGGCCTGAAATAGTCTTTAATTTTCTGATGGATTCTAAAATTCACCCAAACCAAAAACAAAAGGATATAAATAGAATGAATGTGAGTTCACTAATAAAATAAGTATAGGACCAGTCATATGCTTAAGGAGGTAGACATATATTTTATCTGAAACCAGATATGACTTCTTAAAGCAGTAATTCAATTCTGGGGTCTGCTTACTCCTTAAGTATGACAAGGAATGGAGTAAAAAAGACATAACTATAAGCCTAGCAGGAGCCGATAGTGTTAAATGCCGTCAATATCTCGTAAAATAGGGAAGCTGTAATAGAGAATCCCCAGAGGGGGCCATAACATTGGAGATATGGTCTTGCCTTTATACAACCTTACAGTTCATACTTAGAATATCTTACTTCCATATTCCAGAGAAGAAGATATCTCTTTACGACTCCAGGACTTTTTGGGAATTCAATACACATTCCTCTCTTCCCTTTATCCTATAATCCTTTCATCTGAAAAGAAATGAAAGGGCACTGGCCTTTACGTTAAGGTCTGAGGCGGTGGTATTGTGTTATCAGATCTACACCGAGTAGAAAGAAAGTAGCATATAATAAAGATAATACAATAATTTAAATAATTAATATATAATGACTTTAAGAGCTCACAGATTTCAAAAAGTGGAAAAGCCAAAGAGTTTACGCTGATTTTGGTTATTTGATTGAGTTTTAAGTTCCGTTCAATCGTTGGAGCACAACAAAATTGTTGCCTTCCGCTTTAGTTTTTAAAGTATATCTCGTTAATACTTTGTTATACGGCAAAAGTGAACATAACAGAAGTTACTTTAAATAACAAAATAAACAACTTTTGTTATGTGCATAATTGCAGAAAAAACAGTAGAAAACGAAATATCACTATTTTTAATTTCAGGCATCGCTTACAACACCCACTCCTGCTCGTCCCTAGAAATGTTGTTAAGGCTTCTGATAATGAAGGCGTCAGTGCTAATGCACATACCGAGTTTTATTTAATTCGGTTGAGTCTTTTGTGCCAAATTATATTGTTGACTCCTGCTATAATTTTTAGCGTATAACGCATTAACACTTATGTACCCGACGAAAGTGTATATAACAAAAGTTACTCTAAATAACAAAATAAACAACTTTTGTTATGTGGATATTTGCCGAAAAACCAATAGGAAACAAAATATCCCTATTTTTAATTTCAGGCCTCCCTTACAACCCCCACTCCTGTTCGTCTCAGAGAATATTAATATAGCCTGACGTCTACGTTGGGTTAGTAGTAATATACATACCAAGTTTTGTAAAATTCGGTAAAGCCGTTTATGCGTGAAAAGGTAACAAAAAAACATACACGAAAGAAACAAATTGCTGGTTTGGTGTCTATGACATGTGAAACGAAAAAGTATCGTGAAATTTCGAGAAAAAAAAATCAATGTACAGACAGAGGTTACAATTATATATATATATATATATATATATATATATATATATATGTAAATCCGTGGTGATATTGAAACGGCCTGGAATGAGCAATGATCAAAAAGATCGTCAAGCTGACACACTACTGAACTCATCTCACCATATACAATATATATTTCCAAATAAAAATCCGATGAGTAAAAGGGGGCGGTTAAGAAATTTTAGTTGTTGACGTCATCTCATTAACTACTTATCTAACATAACAAAGGTCCATTAAAAACAATAATTGTTATTTAAGCACGAATAAGACGTTTCAACATATATTGTGGCGTACTGCTGAAGTGCCTACAATTACTAGAATTGGGAGTTAAATGAAAGCTGAAAATTGAAAAATTCGAAGATCTCGGTTAATATTCGAGATAGAGAAAAATAAATATATCAATCAACATTTAATAACAATTAACTTTGAAAAAAATTTAATCTATACAATATTTCGATACAATGTAACATAATGGACATATTTCGAATTTTAGAAATTCCCACCTCTAAACCCCCCCTCCTCCCGTCCGATTTGAGTTGTTAACGAGAATGATCTGTAGTTCTACATGAAACGTTAATATTTGGAGTTTGGTAACGATCAAAACGAAATTTCGACTGCTAGAGCGATAACAGACAAGTTTATATATAATTTTGAACGGATCTCATGGTCGACATCTCCTAGGAAGGATCAAAAGACATTTGAAGACATTTTTCTAAAATCGCGTTTAAAGTATAACTTCGGAAGGAAAATTTTTCTAAAAGACGGACGGTATAAAATTTGTTGAGGGAAAGTTTATTTTGAGGTAACGGCAATGTAAAGAGATAAATGTAAAGTTGTAATACATAGAATATCATTGTCTGAGTGCATTGCTGCTGCATATTGTAAACTATAGTTTAGTGAAAATGCATTCTTTCATGGTCCAAGGCCCATGTTTGTCACCCAGGGCTGCGTTAATTAAGCAGATTTCCCACGTGTGTCAAGTATTTGCATTTATCTCATAACGTAAAAGTTCAATGAGAGCAATATTAGGCTTCAAATAAAGCTCTACATAATTTAAAAGCTTATTGTTAGTGTGACATAAGGGGGGGGGGGCGTTTACTGAAAAACCCAAATATCTCGGTTAATAATCAAGATAGTGAAAAAAATATACATAACCTCATTTATAGTACATTACATTTGCAATAAGATTATAAGATTTTTCGATGTGACGCATAATAACAGAGATATTAAGAATTTTCGAAATTTCCCCTCCTATTGGTCGGGTTTCAGCCATTAACTTTAGTCTTACATAAAACGTTCAAATATTGAGTTGGGTAACGATCAAACAAAAATTGCGACCACTAGAGCGTTAACAGACACATAGTTTTGAGACATTTCCCTTAAAGGAAATCTGCTAAAAGCAATTAGTTATCATTATGTAAAAGTATATATAGTAAGCATAGTATTTGTAGAACATGAAGATTTACCTCATTCCAGTTTACCTCTTTATATTTTTTTTTTCTTTTCTTTCTTATATTGTAAATTTACTAACATTTTATGTTTAATTTTGTGAAATGTATTTATTTTGTAGATTTGTAATATTTAATTTTGTAGATTTTTAATATTTATTTAATTTTGCAAAATAATATTCCCCCTTGTTTAAAGATGTATCACCACTTTTGCGATATCTCCAATAAATAATAATTGTTAAAATAGAAAGTCATTTCGCTGACTAAGATAGAGCATTGTCATGCAGTGGTAAAATGGCAAATAAGAACCCTAAAATGCAAGCGGCTCTATAGGAAATCTGCTTTTGATGCTGTTTTCCTCCCCGCGCCAAAATGTGTCTAGATTAACATCTACTGAACCAGATATAGTGAGTTCTAAGTCTCGCCAGGATGGAGTTAAGAAAGCTAACTTTGATGGAATCAGAAACGAATCATGCTTCTCCTAGAGCTGATTAGAATTCTACCTGCTTTCTCACCTACTCACAAACGAATTTCATCGGCTATTCCCAAACTTCCCGAGATAAGATTTAAATAAGAATGTAAGATTATCCTCGGGACTAGTTCTCCAATTACCAGGCCAAAAGAATTTCACAATTTCCAAAAAACCTGGGGCTGGTTTAAAACGTACATTCCAGTTTGTATTTACTTAAACCTGTAGGCTATTCCAATTGCCTTTTATCCAAAAATTATTAATCAAAACAAATTTTATGAATTAGAGCTAGAGAAGAAGTTACTTTATCCATCCCAGTTTTTATATGGAATATTTGATTCAAAAGAGGGGGGAATCCTACCTCATCAGAAATAAAAAGTATTTGTTTCAACAATAATCCTTTTTTTTTGTTTAATTTGCAATTGCATAGTGTAAATACAGACAAAGTTTTTGCCCACACGCTGCCCAGCTAAAATATAAATCGTGCCATTTTTCCTCCTAGAGGTTGAAGTCTGTATTTGACTTTCCTTGTCTAAACAGTATTCGGGAAAGAGATATGAGTTTTATTAGGCAATCATTGTTGTTCAAACGAATCGTTTTTTTCACTTTCAAATAAACCCACAAATTTAACACGTTCTATAACCAGGTGTAATACAGTATTACACTCGGAGTATTTAACCAACTTGCATCCTTGATCCTCCTTTGGCTACGATATGAATTTAGAGTGAATAACAATTGCGATTCCTGCATACGAATTTTATATTTACTCCACAGTTTCAGGAAAAAGTCCGTCACGCAGGGGCTTCGTAAACTAAGCAGATTTCCCGCGTGAAGATTAACAATAGATAAATCTACATACCGGTAAAAAAACACCATTGTGAATATTAAGTGAGTAAATACAAACGATAATAAGAAACTTCCCGACGGAAAGCATCTGAAATGTAAACAAACAGTTCTGCCAACTTCTTACCGGATGAAAAAAAAATACTGAAATATACCTGAATATATACCTATAATTAATTTGATTGAAAACTATTTACTATATCTTGTCCTGTAATTTATAATGAACCACAATAATTGTTATATCAATCAATCAAATTTAAGAACTCTAAGAACATAAAAAGGGGGGGGGGGAGTAACCAGAACATATTTGCATGTATCTCGTATAATAAAGGTCTCTTAAAAACAAAAGTCCGTCAAGCAGGAGCTGTGTAAACTAAGCAGATTTCCAACGTAATGTTATAAAATAGAGAAATCTCCATACGAGTGCCGGTCAGTTATGGAAATAGCGTTTGGCGGGAACCATAGCTCGTCCGTTACAGTTAATAAAAATGCAAAAATCTCGGTTAAAATAGAGAATAAATGTATATAACAATATTTATAGTAAATTTAATTTGCAATGAGATTGGTTCTATACACTTTTTCGATCCGAGATATCTCCGTAACGGAGATATTTCGAATTTTCAAAAATCCCCCTCTCTAAACCCTCCCCCTCTAAACCCCCCCTCCCACTGGTCCGATTTCAGCCGTTAACGAACTTTGGTGACGTGAGTTTGGTGACGATTAAGCAAAAATTGCGACCTCTAGAGTGTTAACAGACAAATATATATATATATATATATATATATATAGTTTTGAACGGACCTCATTTTCGTCATCTCCTGGGTAGGATCGATGGACATTTGAAGAAATTTTTCGAAAATCGCGTCATGAGTACGACCTCAATAGCTGATTTCCCTTAAGGGAAATCTCCTTATATGTGATATTTAAGCTTCGAATTATGTGGTTTATTACATTGTTTATGTAACAAGAGTAGAAGTGGGGGTTTGCTGAATGCTCTCTAAACCCCCCTTCCCCTGCCCAGCCGTTAACGAACATGATCTTTCGTTTTACATAAAACGACAATATATCGATTTTGGTAACGATTAAACAATAATTACGACCGCTAGAGCGGTAACTCCTAAGTAGGATTGATGGACATTTGAAGAAATATTTCGAAAATCGCGTCATGAGTACGACCTCAATAGCTGATTTCCCTTAAGGGAAATCTGGTAAAAACTACAATGCTATACCTACCAACTAATCATAAAGTAAGATTATACTCCGCAATTTTGAGTGAACACTTACAATGCTATTACGTACGTACTAGTCATATAGTAAGATTATAATCCGGAAGTCACACTCCACAATGTTGATTTAATAGGTAGAAATTTTGTCAATTAATAATAAAAGCCTAAGAATAAATTTTAAAAATAAACATTAGGAATCAAATAAAAGTTCTATTATTTTTGAATAAAGAAGAAAATATACACTGTCATTATTATTTCTTAAAGGGTTCTGGGTAAAATCAACGAAATGTACTACGTAGAAATAGAAATTTATTATTTACTTATTATATTGATTTGCATCTTGTACAAATTAAACGACTATAAAATATTATTTCACCCAATTAAGTCTAGTTGTCATAATAATTATTGCTCTTTACTCGACTCTGTAGGAGAGCTGTTACAGTGAAATACCTATTTATATATAGAATTGTTATACATTTCCTAATTTAATTAATATTTACCTACATAATAAATGATTTAATTCGGTTAAAACCTTTTAATTCATTAATACCTGTTTTAAATGTTTCGAGTGTTCTTTATATATAATCATAGCACAAATATAACTAAAATAAATGTATCATCCCATACCTACGTTGCTTGGGTGATGATTTTTTCTCTGTAGATTTTTGCAGAAATTGACTTTAATTTATTTGTGCTTTTGAAGAAGCGTACACGAGAGGGGAAACGAATAAAGCAGTTTTAATAAAGAAGTTTTTACAGATTGAAATAATTTATTTAACCTTCGCTTAACACCTGAATAAACAAAAATATAAGAAGAGGCTTTTTTACTGGGCCATTAAACCTATCGTGTTGACAAGGAAATCAAGTCACATCTTATTGAGGAATAAATGAAGCATGTCATCCCTTAACAAGATTCCCCTGATAGATTTTCTCGTTATCCATCCAGAAACAACCATTTTATCACCGAACAACTCTTTTATACAGACTTATCTAAGGCTAGTACCTCAAAAATATCACTAGCAAATGAAACTTTATTGATGCCTAAGTCATTCAAACCCAATATTTCTTCATTATCCAATAATTATATTTAATTTCAAATCGTCCCAAATATTTAACTACTTCCTCAAAAAACGTTAAAAGGTAGCTCTTATGAGATCATATCAGCAGAAAGAGCCCATTTTAATTTATGAATTTCAGAATAACGTCTATTTACAGTTTATTAATATTCATTAACAAATGGGGGGCATGACCTGGATATGAATACCATATGTGAATTCCAATTTCTATAGTTTATTGATCGGAAGAGTTTTATTTCCATATGAATACTAATTTCTTATAAATTCCTCCACTCTATGAATGAAAATTGTCTAACTAAACTCTTAATGACTTGTAGATCTAGCAGCATTTTAAAATAAATTACATCGCTCAATTTAAACTCAAATAAATGTTCGAAAACAAAATAACTTTGTTGAATCTTTTTGTAGGTATTGGATAGTAATTTTAGGAATGTATATTAAAAAAATTACAATTATGTTTATGATATCATAAATAGTAGTGCAAGATATCCCAGTTGTGCCGCCTTAAAAGAAATTACCTATTGCGATTGAACGCATGATGTGATTTTCGAAAGATTACTTCAAATGTCCATCGATCCTACCCAGTAAATGGCGAGGTCCATTCAAAACTAAATATATACACGTACATTTGTACCTGCTAACGTTCAAGTGATCGTATTTTTTATGATATTTATACTTCTTATTTAAAATAAAAGTACAAGTTCGTTAACGGCTAAAATAGGACGAACCAGAGGGGGGGGGGAGTTGAAAAATTAAAATATATACTTGAATATATGTCAGATTTAAAAATTGTTTTGTGGTTATAAAACTAATCTTACAGTAAATTTAATGTGCTATAAATGTTGGTATATTCATTGCTTCTGTACGTTGAATATTAACTGAAATATTTGAATTTTGTTTTTTAAGCAGATTTTTATTAGATGAGATACATGCGAATACGTTGTGTGATTACGTCACCGATTAAGATTATATTTCTTGACTGGAAATTTCAGACAGCATTAAAGATCATATTTGTTAAAGACAAAAATCTGATCAGTGGTTCGGGGGAGGAGTTAAGAGGGGGAGGGAGAGGGGAATTTCAAAATTCAAAATATCTCTATTAGGAAAAATGAGAACGAATCTTGTTCAACTATTGGTGCTCTACAATTGTTCTACAGTACATTTTTCGTAACTCAAATTTTAAGTGAGTTATTGAGACTTAATTGCTTCCCATCCTCTGACTGCTTAAATATATTATATTTTATATTAACGTCTCTTTGGCTAATAACTATCTAGGCTAATTGGGACGACTATCTACAGAATACCTTTTTCTAGCCAGGGTGGGACTAAGGATTTTTATTTAATGATTGCGTCACTAAATAAATCCCTATTGCCCAGATGAGAGTCGAACTTACGACTCTAGGTTTACCATGTGAGATTGAGACCAAGGCCTTAACTCACATGACTGACTTGAACCCTACACACATCTTTAAATTTATGGAAAAATCTGGATGGTGAAATTAAAGAGGCAAGTATTCGGAATGATCTTTTAATAGCCTACCGATTTTTTTTATTCGTAGACGAAGGTCAGGAAAACTGAAATAATAAAGGTCGCGGAAATCTATATTAAGCTCGAAGAAAGCTGTCCGCTGAATAAATTATAAATAATTGCTCTCTTCCTGTATTGAATAATAAAAAGGTTAGAGGTAGCTTGCGCGGTGAAGAATAAATAGTGTTTAAGTCACTTGTAATAACTTTTCACGCGATTAATCGGAAGGTGGAGAAGTGAGGGAGAGAAAAGCAGCGGTTGAAAATCTTTTGTAATTCGAACGAATTCCAACTTCACAAAACTTGTTTAATGTTGACAGGCGTTTTCTATTTTGTAAGTTGGCAGGCAACCAGTGGCTTTAAAAATGTGTATTTCCTCTTAAAAGAAAGCAATTTAATTAAATTGGATGCCAAACAAGACAATATCCCTTCCACTCCCTGGACACAAAAAATAATTAAAAAATATTCAATTATATTTATTTTAATTTTCCTCTTTCTAAATGTGACATCGAGTGCTCAAGCAATTTGCTGAGTGATTGTTTAAAGCGGAAGACGTTTAATGAATCAAACCGTATATTAATTATGAGTATGGCAATTGTAATTAATTTCATAATATTCGTAGTTTCTTGAATAGCAAGGTGGAAAGCAGGAACCAACCAGACTACTCAAAAAGTCCGTCACGCAGGGGCTGCGTAAACTAAGCAGATTTCCCACGTGAAGTCATACAATAAAGAAATCTCCATACGGGAACCAAACAGTTACGGCAAATGGCCAAACTAGCTTTTGGCGGGAAATTTAGTCATCCGTAATCGGCCCACAATTAACAAAAATGCAAATATCTCGGTTAGTACTCAAGATAGAGTGTATAGAACAATATTTATAGTAAATTTAATTTACAATAAGATTGATTCTATACAATTTTTTGATCCGACGTATGGTAACGGAGTTATTTCAAATCTTCGAAAATCCCCCTCTAAACCCCCCCCCCCTCCCACTGGTCCGATTTCAGCCATTAACGAACTTGATCTGTCTTTTTACATAAAACGGTTAAATATCGAGTTTGGTAACGATCAAACAAAAATTGCGACCGCTAGAGCGTTAACAGACAAATATATATATAATTTGGAACGGACCTCATTTTCGTCATTTACTAGGTAGAATCGATGGACATTTGAAGAAATATTTCGAAAATCGCGTCATGAGTACGACCTCAACAGCTGATTTCCCTTAAGGGAAATCTGCTAAAAGTCCATAAAGTAGGTGCTCCGTAAACAAAGCAGATTTCTCACATGTGCCAATTTTGACATCTCAAATTCGATTTTCTGTTCCTCAACCAATATGAGGCCAACCTAACCCGAACTTCGAATTTAAGTTGGACAGTATATGATTGGACGTGAAAAGTAGTGGGCGTTATAAAATAACTCATTTAATATTTAAATTAAAATGAGAAAAAGTATATAAAACAAAATTTGTAGGGCATAATTTAATAACAAGTTTAATTTTATAAGAGTTTTCGAACCAACTCTAGATAACAGAGATATTTCAAATTGTTTTATTTCATCGCTTCTAAACAACCCTTCTCCCCCAATCAACACGCCATTCTAACAATGTTTATTTTTACCACTTCATGAATCCTTTAAATATTCAGCAATGGTTCGATAAATAAAATATTGAGCTCTCTAGAACGAATAATATTTATTGATGACGTTTCATCGAACATACTTCCACGTAATTCACATAGTAAGTGTTCAATGAGAGCCATACTCGATATTTAAGCCAGAAATAAAATTCCTCATGACATCACCATATTGTTATTTTGAGATGGGAAGGAATGGTGAATATTCAAGACTGAATAATAAAAAAATGCATATATCTGATGCAGATATGATGAGATGATAAGAATAATTTTAAGATTAATTTTATACAATGTTTTTAACCGTTTTATAGGAATGAAGATATTTTGAATTTTTGTACAGGCACAACACACACACACACAGGCACACTCACACGCACACACACTCACACACCCACACACACACATATATATATATATATATATATATATATATATTGAACACTTGATAAACTCTTTCTTCTTGTAGCCGTATTAATTCATTACTCTGGAAAACCCCCAAACAATTCAAAATACAAGAAAGTTTACACCTTTCACTTTGTCAAGAAAGCATTCCGAACCTTATTAGAGAATGGGAAAACATTTTACTGAAAGTAACGTAACTGGGAATCCCTTTAGGCTATGATTTGTACCTTTCTCTTTTGAAAAATAATCCCGTGAAGTTTAATTTACAGCAGATAACCACTCATCAAATGTTAGTACGTTTAAGGGGATATTTCCGAATTTAAAGATAACATAATTTTAACAGTTGCGACATATTAAATCACGTTTTATATTAATAAATTCTTTCTGTATCATTTTTGTACTCTTATCTTCAATTATATATTTCTTACATTCATAGAGAAGCAATGCGGCCAGCGTTGTATAAATCTTTGCAGAAACCAGTTTAAATTCATAAATATCTGATGGAAGCCCTTAAGTCTCTCTCTTCAGCCCAGGAAAGGACACTTTTTCGGAATGAATAACTAATTTCTCAATCTTCATGGCCTTTGAGATACCAAGTAGATAAACGTTACCAAAGTAGGCTCTGCCTTAGATCTTCAGTAAATAAACATGGTCTTCTCGTTGCCGAAATTGTGAAATCAAGTCGTCCTAACATAACACTACAGTAGTAGTTATAAAATTATAATTATGGAGAACTTTTAGATAACGTATCCTGTTTAATAATAGCTTTGCGTTTATGAGGAGTCTGTCTCCCCTTCTGCGTGGTCAGCAGAATTTTCCGGTGTATATATGCAATAAGTATCCTTGATAATCTTAAAAATTGAAGAAAATTTAGAAACATTTCTTCCTGAGCATAACCGGAACAACAAATCTGCTGAATGCATAATTTAGAGTTGAAGAAGAGCCTTAAATTTGCATATACCATAAAATTACATTGTACATAATAAAACAGCAGAAATGGTTATTTTTTCAATTATAAACAATTTTATTTTTTTTATATCAGAGAAATATAAATAGAATAATAATTATTTACCGATTGTTAAAAATTATTAAGGATGTATTTCGAAGGTGATTAAGTGAAGGTGAGCTCAATAAATCAAACGAGAATCAAACCGGATGTGTGACCCGTGTCTTATTAAACAATCCAAGGATGATGGCAGCCAAAGAAGCATCAATATCTGTTCGAGACCAGATTAAATATGAAATAATAATTCTTCTTATTCTCGACCCAACATTTTATTATATGTTCTTCATAGTTTCGTGGCAAGGGTCACTAATAAAAAACATTTTTTCAGGGCAAACTTTTTCGATACTGCATGTTTTGAGGCTTACAAACCACCTTTTCAGACTCTATCCATTTCAGTGGATGTCTCTTCCAAATTGACAATAATTGCAGGAGGTACAATTTTGGATGAGGTTTACGGGTGGTTTGGGATGAATGAGCCATTGATAAATAAATATCGAGTTTGGTAACGATTAAACGAGAACTGCGACCGCTAGAACGGTACCAGACAAATTATATATATAAAACATATTGAATGGACCTCATTTTCTACTCTACTAAGTAGATGGACATTTGAAGAAATTATTCGAAAATTGTGTCATGAATACAACCTCAATAGCTTATTTCCCTATAAAATACACCCGGAACTGGGTGAAGTTGTCCTTGTACCAATTCATGAAAAAGGCAATCAACTAAAATTGTAGGGGCATCGAGCTTCTGTCAGTAACCATTTTTCGGAAATTGATGGAGACAAGCGAAAGAATACTGGGTGAGTACCATATGGGCTACCTCTTAGAACTCTTGTCAGTAAACGATATCTTAGGAAATTGTAAGAAATTAGCATGAATAATTAGATTTGTACCACCTCTTTATTGCCTTAGAACTGTATTCATCTAATCAAGTAACACAGTGACCCACAAAACGAAAAAAAACGTCCGTCACGGAATCTGTAAACTAAATAGATTGTCCACCCACTGGATTGACACACAAGTGACCTCTCGCCACCAATTTTCTATTTCTCCGGAAGTAAGTGCTGGACAGTAAAAGATAACTGAATCAGATACTCAAAGGAAAAATTCTGATGACCAGAAATAGAGGTTAAATATAAGGCTGAAAACAAAAACATGCAAATAACTCACTTAATATTCAAGTTACAACAAAATGTATATAAGAACAATTGTAGAGCATTGTCAAACAAATATTTCGACAACTAGAGAGTTTTCAGGCAAGTATATAATTTTGTAAGGACCTCATTTTCATTAAAAAGGGACTTCTGAGCCCTGCGAAAAATACTATGATCCGAAAAGGAGCAACACAGATCGCGCATCAGAAACAACGCCAAACTAATGGAATTATATGGCAAACCTGACAAACATACCATGCTATCACAAAGAAGGCTATATATATATATATATATATATATATATATATATATATATATATATATATATATATATTTGTTAGTTCGATTCTCACCTGGGCAATAGAATTTTATGTAGGGACGAACTCATTAAATAAAATCCTTATTCCTAGAAAAGGGTGGTAACCTGTAGATAAACCGTCCCTATTAGCCTTAGTTGCACAAAGCGGACGTTAGTGTGTGTATATATATATATATATATATATATATTCCAGGAGGAAGCAGGGAAAGAGAAAATCCAAGAAAAGATGTCTGAATGACCTAAAGGAGGATTTGCGTAGGTTGGAGAATCCTTGATGGGAACCACGAAGAATAAACAAAAATGGAAGTTGCAGAAGCCCCGTTCCTTCAAGTTTTCTTTACCGATGAATGAGTACTTTAGTATTCCGTCCTAAAAATAAATAAAATATATTGTTTTTAAAAATAAATATGACGGAATGAGATGTAAATGTGGTCGGTGAAAAACGTGACAATAAATAATGGTGGTAGAGTCAAGAGAGCTCACTATCATGATTTATGTACAGCATATAATAGTTACGTGCAGGACCGGTCTGTCATGGTAATGATATCACTGCGGTCCCACAATGCATGGCCTTCAGCAGAAAATAGTCGAGCTTCATTGGACATTTAACACTGGTTTATTCTATAAAAAATAGATAAATAAAACAAATATTTGAACATGTTCATAAAAATTAGCAACAATGTAACAGCAATAAACGACGGACGAGCAAGAGATTTATTACCAAGATTTAAAAAAATCTATCGACATTCCTTATCACTATATTGTCATTCGTTCACTTTTATTTCAATAGATTCCTATTCCAGGCGTTGAGAGAGTGGGGGAGATGTGTCACTGAGCATATTTCTAACGTGCACGAATGACACCGATATGACGTCACCGCTTATTCCTCACTAAATGATAAATCCCTGTATTCAAATATAAGCAAGACATGAGATGTCAAGTAATAAAAATCTTTGTCTGAAAGTCGCAACAATAGAGTGACGTTTAATGAAGGCTGAAAAGTAACATTTTTTTAATATTAGTGTAAGAGAAAAATATATTGAACTGCAATTGTAGGACATTACTTTATCAACAAGAGGGTTACTTAAAATATGTCAATACGACTGATAGTAACTAATAAGTAGATTTCCCTGGATACACTACTGGTCTCGTATCATAATATATTCTATATTTTGAAATAAAAATCCTGGGGTTAACATTGAGAGGTTTAAAACAAGAATGAATGAATTACTTGCTTAATATTTGAGTTACGAAAAAATATACGAAACAAGAATTAGAAAGCAATACTAGTTAACAAGATTTGCCTTATAACATTTTAGCAGATTTCCCTTAAGGGTAATATATATATATATATATATATATATATATATATATATATATTTGAACGGGCCTCATTTTCGTCATCTCCTGGGTAGGCTCGATGAGCATTAGAGGAAATTTTTTTTTGATATATATATATATATATATATATATATATATATATATATATATATATATATATATATATATATATATATATATATATATATATAGAGAGAGAGAGAGAGAGAGAGAGAGAGAGATAATAGCGTTAAAATATATGTTAACTCTTGTTAGTATATTTCTAGGAAGGCTCTAAGACATTGTTTCAGGCGAGGGCATATCAAAACAGTGAAGCTACTGATTTCAAAATATTTCATATTAATTCTGATATCTCTACACTCTTCCTTTCAATTACATTAGGAAATGCAAATAATATTCAAGGAATTCAAGCTAGGAAATAACTGTAAATCTTAAATGAGTATAAAATATGAAGAAATATAGAAGAGAATGTTCATTTAAATACATTTCAGAAGTAGCTGATTGAAATGTCATTGAAGAAAATAGATGTTAGACTTGCTGAGTTGCGAAAGATTTTATCCAGCCATTCTATTGAAAAATACCGACTTAGAATTTATCCAAATCCAACAAATCATTTCTTGTTCAATTTCTCTCTTCATCAGTCAATATGAATCTCTCATTGCAATTAATACAACTATACCACATCTATTTTATTTGTATTTCGGTCATGAGCAGAAATTTTGGCTGTTCATATTATATCGCGTTTCACCCAATAACATTGTTATTGATATAATTTTAAAATTAACTTGAAAAATCCGCTCACCATGAGAAAACAGATTTCTTCAAACAGCAGACTCTTCTTTATTGGTTTTATTAGCTCTTCACATTTCACAACTCAGGACTCTTCTTCAAGACTTTCAGCCTTAAATTGTGCCACGTACCAGGTGGCCCTATCTCTCAAGTACAGTTGTGAATATATTTTGGAATTGAAGAGGCGTGAAACATGTAGACCTAATAAAAACAATAAAGAAGGATTTGGTGTTTCAATGGTTCTGACCTTTTGCCACAAGCTGCAGAATATTTTGAGCATTGTAAGTGGGGAAAAGATTTTGCAAAATAATAAAGCCTTTTATAGGCAGTTGCACAAAATAAGACTGAAGCATGATAAACAATCCTTATCTAGTATAATGAAAATAAATATATATATATATATATATATATATATATATATATATATTTATATATTTTAAACTGTGTCACTATCAAGGCCTCCCTGTTTGAAGGGAATAGCCTAGTCTATGGGGATTGGAGTTTGTCATTTCCCGTTCTGTCCAATATTTATAAATTGTATTGGCACATATTTTGGAATCACACCCCGTTTCTTTTTCATTAAAAAAAAAAGAACTAAAAACCGAACTATGTACTAACAATCACAGAAAAGAATTCTCCTTATAACCTTATAATGTACTCACGGTACAACTGCTGCTGGATAGGATGTAGCCGGACGTAGTTCAAGGAACTCACATCGGCCATAATCAGATCACAAAAAAGGAAAGGTTTTATCCCTTCATAACTTCGTTAACAAACAATATGAAATTGGAAAGATAAGTGAGATCGTCTTCTAAATTAGACATAATTTATTCTTACCATTAATGAATTAGCCTTTGTTTCTGGAGGAAAAGCCAAGGGGGAAATTAAATTAATTGGAATGCAATTAAAGAGGTGCTCAAATTAAAGGGACTGGGGGGGGGACTGAAATGCAGGGGGTTTAAATTTATTTAGCGGTCTCCCCGTCCAATTTATTATGGACAATTTATTTAAAAGGGACCTGAGAGGCTCTAGTATGGCTAAAACCAACGCCCTCTATTGGCGACAGGAGTGAAGATTAAAACGAGACTTCTAATGTAATTTGGGGTGACTGAGAGAAATTATAGGAAGCTCTCAAGTGATCCATCGCCTATCGGCAACCCAAATCCCGCCATTGTTAGAGAGGAATTTCCGCAATTCAATATCTCCAGGAATCCATGTTCCTTCTGCTAGGAAGAGGAAATAGCTCTTATTGCAGGGGGGAAGGATATTTAGGTCAATGAGCGTCTTACTGCCTGACATTCCAATAAAACAGCCAATTCAGGAAATCTATAACCTCTTTGGGCTGAACAGAACTAGAGGTAGTAATAGAACCGTTGCCATGAGCAATTTCCCCAATAATCAGAACCAATTTCCCTATTAGCATGTAATCAAGTAACTACAGGATATGGATTAACCGCTTTGTTCTGTTCTCATCTGGATACACTCCGGGTGTTACACAGATGTAACACATATAGTGATGAATGTATGAAATATATGTCCATCTCTTTGGCATGTAAATACTTCTACCACATGATAAAAGTATACTTTGTTTCACCCATGTTTCATTTTCAAGGAGTTGGTTCTATTTCTATAAACAAAGACTCACCGTTATTAGGCTTAGATATAATAAAAAAAATCCAAATGGAGGCGTCCCCTCATCTTCCATGTAAAAAACATCACCAATCTAATAAAACAATTAACACGATTCCATTTTTCCACATGATACTACAGATAATTTTTGAAACCAAAAAAATTAAAACTCACCCACCCATTCAAAAAGGTAAAGATGTATGCGAAAACCAAATTAATTATATTCCGTTACTTGAAAAACAATGGATAAATAAAAAAAATGTACAAAGAAGTATAAACCAATTTTCAGAAAATTTAATAAATATCCGTTGAAAATTTTCAAAGGAAATTACACATCCTAGAAGCTAGGGAAATCTAATTTAAGATAGGTTATAACCATGTTAGTACAAAGTCCTTGTTTCACTCTTTTATAAAGCCGTCTGTAAACTGAAGAACTGGTCTTGGTAAGGACCATATGTTTTATATTCAATTTGTTTAGTTACGAAATAAAATTGTCTCAATAATATGAATTATTTTACAATATTCTTCCTAATATCTCTTAATGTTTATTTTTTTAATGTAAATTGGAGTAACTTTCTACTATAGAGATGTACAATTCAACTTATTTCCTTTATGAAAGACAATTTCATATTTCATGAATTCATTCAGGAAGGGGAAAATCCAAATGAAGTTATCCAATGATTAGTTAGTTACTTGACCATTTCGAATATTTTTTAATACATTATTTCCACATTTATTGAATGTACAAAAATGATTTTATTAATTTGTTATTGCAGCCTGTTTATTTACGGTAATCATTTTCCTTTTCCAACGCACACCAATTTGGGGATTTAAATTTATTTTTACTTGTACAGGATTATGCAAGGATACTGAAGCATAGACAACTTTATTCAGAAATTATTTTCTTTTCAATTTTGCATCTCAGAATGAAACGCCATATTTGTAGTTATAAGGGGAAAAAGTTACTTAATGTCTGGCAATGAAATTTAACAGAGGCCACTTTTTAGCAGATTTCCCTTAAGGGAAATCAGCTATTGAGGTTGTACTCATACGGAATTGACGAAATCCGTCAGCAGGGACATGATGTACTAAGCAGTTCCCAAATGCTTCTATACCTCAAATAATATTCTTTATTTCTAAGTAAAAATCGGGTGGATAGTGGGGGTTTAGACAAGGCCAAAATCACGAAAATACGAGTTACGAATCATATTCCAGTATTAAGCCACATTTAATCATTTCACAGGTGAAACGGGCTGTAGGTCTATTTTAGCAGATTTCCCTTAAGGGAAATCAGCTATTGAGGTCGTACTCATGACGTGATTTTCGAAAAATTTCTTCAAATGTCCATCGATCCTACCCAGGAGATGACGAAAATGAGGTCCGTTCAAAACTATATATATATATATATATATATATATATATATATATATATATATACATATGTATATATTTGTCTGTTAACACTCTAGCGGTCGCAATTTTTGTTTAATCGTCACCAAACTCGGTATTTAATCGTTTTATGTAAAAAGGAAGATCAAGTTCGTTAACGGCTGAAATCGGACCAGTGGGAGGGGGGGTTTAGAGGGGGGATTTTCAAAAATTCGAAATATCTCCGTTATTATGCATCGGATCGAAATATTGTATAGAGCCAATCTTATTGCAAATTAAATTTACTATAAATATTGTTATATACATTTATTCTCTATCTTGAATATTAACCGAGATATTTGCATTTGTAATCTGCGTGTGGTCACCAGTAGGCTATGTTCGGACTTTCCGCCGAGAGCTCTGGTGGCCGTTTCCATAACTATTCGTCCCTCGTGAATAGGTTTAGAGGTTAGGTTAACTGTTTTTTGGAGCTAGAAGCTACTGGGTTATTACGCCTTAAATAATGTTTTAGGTTTAGAGGTTTCTTACAACTACAGTTGTTATTCGGCATATTTCTCTATTGTAAAACTTCACGTGGGAAATCTGCTTAGTTTATGCAGCCCCTGCGTGACGGGCTTTTTTAATTTTAGCACATTTCCCTGAAGAGAAATTGGGCTATTGAGGTAGTACTCATGACACGATTTTTTAAAAATTCCAAAAATGACAATCGATTTTACCCAGAAGATGACGAAAATAAGGTCCGTTCATAATTATATATATATATATATATATATATATATAATTTTCTGATACCACTCTAGCGGTCGTAATTTTTGTTTAATCGTTAACTAACTCGTTATATAAGCGTTTTATGTAAAAAGAATGATCAAGCTCGTTAACGGCTGAAATCGGACAATGGTAAGGGGGGGAGGTAGAGGGGAGAGATTTCGAAAATTCGAAATATATTCGTTATTATACGTCAGATTGAAAAAGTGTATAGAACCAATATTATAGTTAATGTGATCGCCTATAAATGTTACCATATTATATATTTCCTTTGTGAATAATAATCGAGATATTAGGATTTTACAGGTTTCATCCTTCAGTTAACACCCACTCCTTCTCATATCATATTAGGAATAAGCTTTTATTTCATGAACTAATTTATTCTATGCTAAAATTTAAAAAAAAAGCAGGTCAGCCAGTCTGGGTTCCAATTGGTAAGTTGTAGCTGGTATATATTAGGCAAGGTCTGTCGTCATTAGTATTATACATGCTAGTCCTCAGCCATTCCAGGAACACATCACTATTCACGGAATCAGAAACAATAAACAGGCATAACCTTTAGGTACATACGCCAACACAAATACATTTCAATAATTAACTGATGTGATCGTGTAATGTCCCCTTCACAACGTTCATCACAATATAGGTTGTAGTTCAAGTTCAAATCAGGACTTTTAGGAAAATTTATATATATATATATATTCATATTATCCATAGATAGATAGATTGTATGTAATGAACCTTGTTGCTAATTTAATTCCTATAAACTCTGTTATATATAAATTTTTTCTCTATCTTGAATGTTAAGCGAAATATTTACATTTTAGCAGATTTCCCTTAAGGTAAATCAGCTATATATATATATATATATATATATATATATATATATATATATATATATGTGTGTGTGTGTGTGTGTGTCTGTTACCACTCTAGCGGTCGCAATTATTATTTAATCGTTACCAAATTCGATATTTAGTCATTTTATATAAAAGAAAGATTAAGTTAGTTAACGGCTGAAATCGGACTTGTGGGAGGGGGGGGGGGGTTAGAGGGGAGGATTTTTGAAAATTCAACATATCTCCGTTATTATACGACGGATCGAAAAAGTGTATAGAACTAATCTAATTGCAAATTAAATGTACTATAATTATTGTTATATACATTTATTCTCTATCTTGAATATTAACCGAGATATTTGATGCGACATTAAAAAATGTATTCGATATAGCTGAAATCCGTTTATGAGGAGGGAGGTAGAATCGAAATTCCGAATTGTCGTATATAACCAGTCGTGTTGCTAATTTAAATTTCTCCAACTATTGTTCAATGCATGTTTTTTTATTTGTTTTTGAAATCAAATATTATGCATGATTAAGTATTATTTGGTATTCCGCCTTCAGTAAGCCCCCACTGTATCGTATCCGATTTTTAGCAGATTTCCCTTAAGGGAAATCAGCTATTGAAGTCGTACATATATATATATATATATATATATATATATATATATATATATATATGTGTGTGTGGGTGTGTGTGTATATTTGTGTGTTAACGCTCTAGCGGTCGGAATTTTCGTTTGATAGTTACCAAACTCGATATTTAGTCGTTTTATGTATAAAGAAAGATCAAGTTCGTTAATGGTTGAAATCGGACCAGTGGGAGGGGGGGGGGTTTAGAAGGGAGGATTCTCGAAAATCCTATATATCTCCGTTACTATACGTCGGATCGAAAAATTATGTAGAATCAATCTTATTGAAAATTAAATTTACTATAAATAGTGTTATATACATTTTTTCTGTATCTTGAATATTAACCGAGATATTTGCATTGGTTCTGTTTTCAGCTTCTAAGATGATATCGGCTAACTTCGAGTCTAGTCGTGAGTTTCCGTCAAGAGCTAGTTCGGGTCGTTCCCGTAACTGTTCGGCTCTCTATTCTGAAATTTTTCTATTGTAAAACTTCTCTTGGGAAATCTGCTTAGTTTACGCAGCCCCTGCGTGACGGACTTTTACTGTGACTAACTGGCCCACTAAACAACTCATATCCAGCTTACATTTGAATTCTTGTTTATTTAGGCATCTTTCAACGGGAGAAATAGGTTAGGTCAAAGGCGTGTCATTCCATCACGCGAGAAATTTGCTAAGTAGGCCTGCGTGACGCACCTTTTCCTGCATCTTCTTCGCAGATCGTGTAATGTAGAATGGGAAAACATTATTTTGGTATTTTATTTACTCTTTGACTCCAGTTCAATATCTGTGATAACCACGATGCATTTATCACTAAAAGATATAGGAGTGTTTTGACCTCTGGACGTCATGCAAGTGAGGAGACCAATAAGAAGAGAGTGGGAATTATCCTCTACAAGGACGTTGCAGAGCTAATAAGCGCCTTTAATACAGGTTCCTAACTGAATCTCCATTAAACCCATGTATGGCATTGTGACGAGATTTTCATCTCATCCATCCGACTAGTTGAAATACGCGTATCAGCAATTGATAAGAAAAATATCAATTACTTACGTAGCAGATTGCATTACAGAATACAGTATAAGAGTAAAGAACAGATTGCACTGATCAAGAGTGTACTTGGCTGAAAAGAAAGCATAATGAAGGCGCATGTGGTTAGGAAGAAATATCTCTTACAATAAATATTAATGAAGAAAAACCCGCAATGATAAAATTCAATAGTAAAATTCAACCATCGCAGTAAACGAGTGTAGGGAATTTTCAAGGGCATTTGTAAATATATAATACTAGCTAAGGTACCCGGCTTCACCCGGGAAATCATTTGAGGCTGAATGATAATGGCATTTTTTTGGGGCTCTACTTTGTACAATATTTTTACTTTTTTCCGTCTCAATGCTTAGGATTTACACCCGAGTCCGGTGTGCTGGGAATATGTTAATAATTAAAATATTTGTTATGTACATAATTCTACAAAATACACAATATTTTTATATTACCCGTTTCAAGTGCATGTATCTTTTTTTATATATAACACAATCATAGATTATAGCATTAACCATATTATTCATAATCATAGAAAGAATTCTGCATTCCGAACCATCTATGAATAACGTTTTTAGCGTATAACTCATTTATACTTCGGTATACGACAAAAGTTACTCTAAATTACAAAATAAACAACTTTTGTTGTGAAAAAATTGGGTTTTAATCTCTCCTGAATCTACGTACACATCTTGCACAACTCACATCTTTGCCTTTGAATGTTGGCATTTCATATTTAGTTGTGCACCTCTCCTTTTGATTGAAAGGGAGGAGGCAGTTCAGAGGTGAATGAAAATTTAAAAAAAAATGTAAATTTCTTGTAATTTGGTATAAGAACTATAAAATACGTTCTATTACGCAGTGGGATGTTTCCAGCAGTATGCCTATGGTGGAAGGTCAACCAAATAATGAAAACTTCAAATGATTATTAAAATCATTTCTATTTCTCTACTAATTAGCTGACATGACCCGCCATACTTTGTAAACCCTTCTTCGACTGGCACGGCTAGTGGAAGGTCCTAAAGAAGCATGTAGCCGTTAGTTTAGTTGCCTTCGTGTAGTAGAATGTCTCCTGATGTGGCATTATATGGACGGGAAACTAATAGATAAATAAATATTATTTTAATAATCATTTGAAGTTTTCATTATTTAAATTAGTTAAGTAAAGTTAAATAGGTCATATTTTCACAATACTATTGACATTTATTTCTGTCGGTAGAGTCTGTCATTACTGGCTGATCAAGTACATGCGGCAAGCGGTTTCAGAGTGATGATACCGTTCTCAAACCTGTCATTAGACGTACTCTAATACAAATAGGTTTGTAAGAGCGTAAAAGACCGACAATTAAATAATATAGGTTACTTAGGATATATATATATATATATATATATATATATATATATATATATATAATTCTACTTTACGTGTGTATGCCACTGAACTCCTCCTAAACGGCTAGACTGATTTGAATGAAATTTTTTGTGCGCGTTTGAGTGACGCCCTGGAATGTCTAGATACACAAATCAGCAAGTGGGGGTTGTAAGGGAGGCCTAAAATTAAAAATAGTGATATTTCGTTTCCTATTGGTTTTTCGGCAAATATGCACAGGATAAAAGTTGTTTATTTTGTTATTTAGAGTAACTTGTGTTATATTCACTTTTGTCGTATTACAAAGTATAAGCAAGATATACTCTAAAACATTAAAGTGGGAGCCAACAATTTAATTGGGCACTAACGATTGAACCGAACTTAACAAAACTCTATATGTAAATTAGCATTAATTCTTCCATGATTATAAGCTATATAAATTTTTTTAGGTTTGCACGGGAGTGGGAGTTATAAGGAAGGCCTGAATCAAAAATTCGCTATGTTTAATTTACTATTTGTTTTAGGGCAAACGTGCACATAATAAAAGTTTTTTTTTTGTGTTATTAATAGTAGCTTTTGTTTTAAACATAATATTATTAAATTTAATATCCTAATCGCTTGAAATGTCATGCAGGACAACGTCTGTCGGGTCCGCTAGTATATATATAAACCTATTCTTGACCATGATCCACACTAAAAATTCCTAAATGTATATTTTTATCTGAATATGAACTATTAAAATAGTAAATGTACAAGGTCCGAAGAAAGAGTTAGACAGTCGATATTGCTGTAGAACCTCAGATCCTTACACTCACGAACTAGCCCTCGAAGTAGCACCTCAATTAAAGTTTTAAAGTTTATATTAAATAAAAATAGCATTTAAAATTTAAAATATTCACGAGAATCAACAACTGTATCGTAATACAATGACATAAAAAACAAAAGACAGAGTGTAGATTATAATGGGCAATAAAGCAAATCCAACTGTACTCTATGAAAGCCACCAATTAAGAATGAGTTAATCCTATAAATTTTAAATAGAAATAAAGTAATTTACAGTGTCACAGTTGAAGTCAAGTTTAAAAGATGGACGCTCGGTCAGTTTTGCAGGCTTTATAAATAAAGCGCTCTAGTTAGTATTTGACATTAAAGATGAAATATAATGGAATTAGGGGGGACGGGAAGGGAAAATGTCAAAAGGGGATCATGACATTTTCCATCAAAACCGGGTTGGACAGGAAGGGGGAGGGCGTTCCCTTTCAAACATATCTGTATTCGATACTTCTCGCTTACAACTGGCCCAATTCATAACAAGCAATAATTGAATGATTGTTTACGACTATTATATTCACAGGCTATAGCGTTTGACAAAATAAAACGTAAAAGATTATTGTATTAGAGTTTAAATTGCGGTAATTTACAAATCAAAGGGCCATTCACACTAGAATATCCATAAGAAACTTGAGCAATGAGTCCGGCAAAGTATTAAAAGACCGTTACGCAGGGCTGCGTAAACTAAGCAGATTTCCCTCGTGAACTTTAATAATAGAAGAATCTACATACTGGTGACATAACACCACCTTGAATATTAAGTGAATAAATACAAACGGTAATAATAAATCTTTCCCCTCCTGGCAGGAAGCGTCTCAAATGCAAAAAAAGCAGGTCTGCCAACCTATCGTAATCTAAATATCAAAATATAACATATTAATTTGATTGAAAACTATTTACTATATCAAGTATTTATAATGAATCAGAATAATTTTTATCTCAATCAATCAAATTTAAGTAGTCCAAAAACTTAAGACGGGGTGGGGGGGGGGGTCACCAGAACATATTTACATATATGCCGTATAATAAAGGACTCTTGAAAACAATATTAGGCATTTAAGGTTCGCGTAATGTGGTTTATTACATAATCGAGTATTGTTAGTTTAACATGAATAGAAGTGGGGGTTTGCTGAAGGCTTAAAACTATAAAATCCAATGAGGACATGATTGGACCATATCCAATCATAGGATACTCGGTATCATATGCCTCCTCTGTGAGGACAGTCGCAACGTAATGTGAAAGGTAAACGAGCACTTCAGAAATGGATAGCCCCTGAAGAGGTGGCAAATAAGCCACGAACCATGTAGGACAGTTTCAATAAGGTTTATACGGGGAAAAAATGTTTTTTATTGGAGGTCCTTGCCATAAAATTTGAAGAATATATAAATAATATTTGGTCCAAAATAAGAAGAATATATATATATATATATATATAAAATGTTACATAACATAAAAGAACTTAGAGAACATCAAATGAAACGTCAACAAATCCAGTAATTAATAGGTTTATTTATTTCAGAATATACCTCATCTTCAGTGTTACAGTATGTTCAGTTAATCAAGCAGATGAAGCCAGCGGTAGATTATTTAGCGTATCTATCACTCATAGGCAATTGATGAATGATTTCTGATAAAAGCCTCGAACAGTCAGCTAATACTCGTGGGAAAAAAGTCTGATTAAATTGATACAAGGGAGTAGCACTCAAGGCAATACGAGTGACACCGTTTCCTGCCATCTATAACGAACTTTATAGTTCTCGTCTTGGTAGTATAGTTTTAGCTTATAATGAACTAAGATATTTAAGATAAGATGAATTATCATAAATATTGAAAGGTGTGACAAGTGATATTGGTCATTTAAAAGTTGCAGAACATAAACTGATGATTGCTTTTCATAAACATTAAATAGATTTTCAATAGAACCTGGAAAATGAGAGGGAACCGCCAATACTATTGGCGAAGTAGGATGAAGTATTATATACCTGTACATCGACCAGAAGTACGCACCTTTAATTAGAACTATTGAGTAGGAAGATTAATGTAAGGAAGAAAACATCAGCCCGAAAATAGGTTACTACTAGTGGAAAGAAAAATATATTAATACATAAATATAATACACTTCCTTTCGATTTAATCCAGATTGGAAAGAAACTAAAAACATTAAAGGATTTCACTGGGAATGCTCTCTAGTCTTCTAGAAAGAAGAGAAAAAGGTTTTTAATAGAACGAATATCCTTCACGTTAATCGAAGCTGGTAGGAATGCTTCGAAGCACGCTTAAGGCTTAAAACCAGGTGGTTGGGGTTGCAAAATCGGTCCATTTCAGACAAAAATAATTTATCCCTTGAGTAACAATAGTCAGGTGATCGTTATCCTTGATGTATATATAATAATGGTACTTGATGATGTGGAAATCATGTTGAATTCCACCTCCACCAATTACAGGATCAAAACTAACTCGTTTGGTAATGCAAGTTTATTAGATTTAATATTTCTCTTTGAATGAATATATTTTTCTTGAAAATTACATGATGAAATAAAGCAGAAATGTTATGACTTAGGGAATGCCGCTAAAGCATGTGAATTGTAAGGGTTACTGGACAGAGGAAAAAATGAAATTAAATTATTAGAGATGTCTATAGGGTGGAAACAAATACTTTAGACCAAATTCACATGGACTTTAGTTTACAAAATTTGAAAAGTGATAACTATATAAATTAAAAGTTAGGTACAGGGTTCAATGGGTACTCAATTAAATGTATTTAGCAGCAGTCGTATTTACTAAATAAATTAAACTTTTATACAAGCTGATGTCGATTAAAGTAAGAATTGTATGTACTTGTTATCTATGTCCTTGGTACTCTATTTAAAAATAGTATGTGTACATACTACTTTGTCTTCCAGAACACTATTTTTATAAAATTAGATTAACACTCTGAAGTCTTATTATTATTATTGCATATTATGATCACTAAAACTTTATTGAGATTAAAAGAACTAACATTCTTATAGTTTTTACTAAAAATTCAGAAAAGTAAAAAGAAACATATATCGACTTTACGCAGCCCCTGCGTGACGGACTTTTATTTATTAACGTCCACTCTGTGCTACTCAGGCTAATTGGGACGGGTTATCTATAGGTTGCCCCATTTAGGTTGCCCTTAGGGTAGGACTAAGAATTTTATTTAATGAGATAACGTCGCTAAATAAATTCCTATTTTACCTAATTGGAACAAAAAGTGAGTGCGAATAAAAAAAATTGTTAAATGTACTTATGTGAAAGGGTTAACAGACAACATAAAAAAGTTGTTTGAGGAGTATGATGATATACAAATGAATACAAAATTGAATTAGCAAAGGAGTTATATGTGGTTTATGAAATCAGTTGTCTGGATTGCAACAAAAAGTACATTGAGAAAACAAGGGCAAACATAAGAATAAAACTGCTTTGATACTACACTGTAATGTTGCATAACACAATTTTGGATTTGACAATATAAAAGTATTGCACAAGGAACGAATGTCTGGTACGAGGAAAATTTTGGGAGCCATGTACATACCCAAAGACCTGGAGAATGTAGTTAATTATATAACAGATTCGAGGAATTTTAATACCTACTTTGCTGAAGTGTTAAAGAAATTAAAATAAATCTTGTAAATAAAGGGGTGATATATATATATATATATATATATATATATATATATATATAAATAAATATTATTCTTAAGTGATTTAATTGTTCGTATGTGAAAATTGTAAATGACTTTTACTTAATTTTCAATTTTATTTATTTTTAATTATTGAATATAATCTAGGATTTTTGTATTATTTTAAAATACATATGATTACAGCTAATCATGGCATAGCACTATTTATGTTTATAGACTCATTACCTTTTTAAACATTAGATATTGTAGACATATTACCACGTGGTTTAAGGTTGATTATTATATGAATTTGTTTTTGGTTTTTTGGTTTTTTTATTCTCCTGTGGAGATTTATAGTTATACTGACATACAGGAATAATTTTAAAGGTTGGTTAGTATCTAAGAATATTATGGATTACTTTAATAGATGAGAGAAAGAAATTTACAAATTTACCCTGTGTGTGTTTTAGCATTGTTAATTCCCTCCAGGGCGAAAAGTTAATAAATGTGGCATAGTTGAGGCAAATCCTATTGCCCACCTGAGAATTGATCTCACGATTCTAGGTTAACCAGTTGAGATTGAAACCAAAGCCTAAAACTGAGCCTTAACACATCATAGAAGAAAGTTATTTTTGTTGAGAATAGAAGAATAATCCTTTTATTCTCACCAAACTTGACTTGCTGCCATAAATAAATTCAAACATTTCTCAGCTGACACAATTAAACCAACCCTTTTTTGGTGTAAAAGAAGAAGAGTGAGATGGCGCAGCGGATTTAGGTGAGCTGGTTTAGCGTGTTGAGTCAGCTGTAGCCCTTCCGCTCTGGGATTAGCGTTATCTTGTCTCAATGGGACCACGGTTTGGACAAGAGCCAATTCGGTCCACTCCGACATAGTGCGGAACTCTACCCTCCCTCGTTCCCTCGCCACTTCAGGAGTTTTCGATAAAACCAAGGACCTATTTTCTAAGAACTTAACGATTGATCTGGCGTTTCTTGAAAATATTTTCTCACGGCTAAGGCCAAGTTTGGAATGCGTTCCAAAAGGGACGTGGAGATTATCCTGGACGTGCACAACCTGGAATTCATCAGTATTTATCAACCCTTACAATTCCAATTCAAGTCAAGAAGTAGTGGAATTTGAAATCTCATCTTGTAATCGAAAGCTACGTTTACTACTCCTACTCTAATTTGGACCCTTTAAGCTAATATTTATAGTAAGATTTATATTTTTATATAATGACCCTTATATACACTTATATATAGTACCAATCACCATTTTTAACTTTTTTATTGTCATGAAATTTGGTTGTCCCATCACTAAATATGTAAAATCAAACCATTACAGTTGTCAAATGCGACGTTCTCCAGCGGTGTCATTTCCGTGGTGGACAAGCACAGAAATAACACCGCTGGAGATACACCGCACCTAACAACTGTAAAGAGTTCCCAGCGACGAAGTTTAAAACAACGGAACCATAAACCAATGTTTAAAATGAATTCTCGAATTAAGGTTCACCCAGTATTCCTTCCTTTATGTTGGGTGACACGCAACTCAAGTACAAAACGTTCACGGATAGGCCCCAAAAACTATGCATGTGTATAATAAAAACTATCATAATGGAACACTTTATTTCATATTGAATGGACTTAGTTTCCTAAAAATATAACGTATAACGGGAAAGGTCCCTTAATAGAGTAACTAATCAGTATATTTATGGCCTGTTCGTTGAAATAGAGGAATAGAAACAAATGTAACTAACTACTAGTTCAATAGTTCTAGAAAAAGCATTTACAGAAGATTGGTCTAGAAGGGAAGAATTAGATCCTGAATTCGATACAAGTAGAAACGGAGAGTAAAGAGTACAAGAAGAAAATTACTTCGTTTGTCTTCTAAATTGGATGAAAAGCCGTCGTATTTCAAGAGTAATTGCTCCACAGGGAGCTAGGAATGTGAGAGAAATTGGAAGTGTATCAGGGGCAACCCTTTATCTGGACGAAATTTAAATACCAATTACAACTCAGAGGGAACGTATCACGAGATTGCAACAGATAATATTTCAGTATTTACTACCTCGTTGGAAATTTATAAGCGAAGGCTACGTCACATAAATTGGTTGATTTACTTCCATTAATAGAGACCGTTTTGTGTGTGTAAGAGGGAGGGGCGGAGATGATTTTATTTTCATATTGGTCCAAAACGTTCCTCTCTTGCACAATTCACAAATAATAAATGTTACGCTATGTTTAAATTTTGAAATAATTTAGCCTTCAGAAAATTATTTCCTCAGCATTGTCCAAAATTGTTTATTGCAGTGGATCGAAGGACATTTGCTTGCATTTTTCGAACACCAATCTAAATTCCAGATTTTCCTTAAGGGAAATCTACTAAAATTATTAACGTCCACTTTGGGCTACTAAGGTTAGTAAGTTGTGTTCTCTACAGGTTACCACCCTTTTCAAGCCAGGGTGGGATTAAGGTTTATATTTAATGAGTTCATCAATAAATAAAATAAATAAATCCTACTACCCAGGTGAGAATTCATTAAGGTAGATTAAGACCAATGTTTTAGCACACATGGCTAACCTGAGCCCCTAATTGTTTCAGTCAGATATACTATTAGATACTGTTATTATAGTGGGGGTAAGATCATCCCCTACATCTTTCTTATTTACTGATCCGACGGTTCAACCCCTCAGTTGTATTGCAGTTCGTCACGGCCTCCCATCCTCCAACCAGCTGACTCTCCCCTGCTGCAATGACAGCGCTATCTTGGAACTTTCTCTTCCCGAGCCCAGTAGTTGACTTCAACTCCTTCATGCACTTTCAAACTAGCTTTGCGGTTTGCCTGACGAGGTCAACACTCACTTCTAGATGGGGAAGTAAACTAGTTGGCTTTTGAATTTTACTCAATAACTGCCAAGTTTAAGTTATGGTCAAGAATTTATCTGCGTCACTCAGCATTACATCTACTCAAGCAATGATTTTGGAGTACAGCGACTCTATTTAAGTGAGTTTTTCATTTATTTTACATGGCAGTAATAATATTAAGGTTCAGGAACTTAAATTATATTTATTTTTATTTTTATTAGGAATAGGGTTTTTTTTTCTTTTCTACATTAATCAAAAACATTCAATCAATGAAACATCTTCTTTTCAGTGTTAAACCTACTCTTTTGGTAAAAATCAATTAATCATTTACTTAAACTAAATTTAACATACCTATGTGTGGTGTTTTTCTGGACTTTTAATTCCCGATTTTTAGTAGGAAAAGTCGAAACAAATTAATGCCTAAATAAATAGTCTAAGTAGCAAAAAAGGCCATTTACTTACAAAACACAAGTATTAAAAACTAATAGCTAATATTCTAAATAATAAATTAGAAATAAATAAATAACCACTGGTTAGAAAGTCAATAACTGGTAAATTCGTGTTTTTTGTCTCTTGTTGATTATTACTGATTGGTGTTGTTCTTGAACGTAAGTACAAAGTTATATTTACTTCTTCAAAAAAAATGTCTTCTTCTACACACCAATTAATATTTATTTTACTCAGGGCAATTGTTTCTTTTTCTTTACCCGTTTTCAATATATTACAAACAGAAAATATCGGAAGTGCTGTTGATTTATATTAACTCAAGCTTAACTAGCTGTTATCAGACTCCACAAGTTTGCTGCTTATAAATTAGTGTATAACAAGCACCTTTGAAGTGCAAGGTTAGTAATTTAGTACGTAAGTGTGTCCTTTCTCAAAGCACAGAGGAAACTTGTGATTTATCACTCAGCGACTTGTGAAATTACAACGCTTTCAACAAACTGTTGAACTAAGCTCAACTAGGCAACTTATCTTCCTATTATACGACTTTTGTTAAAAACTTTCCAACTATCCAAGGGATTTTTTTTTTATTCATCTTACCGTAACCGACCCTTAAAGAAAATCAGCTATTAAAATTGTACTGATGACACGATTTTCGAATAATTTCCTAAAATGTCCCCTGATCCTACATAGCCGAAGAGGTCTGTTCAAAATTATATACATATTTCATTATTACCTCTCTAGCGGTCTCATGTTTTGTTTGATCGTTATCAAACTCAATATCTAACCGTATGTGCAAAATTAAGGACCTCGTGACACCTGAAATCGGACAAATAGAAGGGGAGGGGGAGTTTAGAGGAGGGATTTCGAAAATGTAAAATATCTCCGTTATTATGATTCGAATCGGAACATTGTACAGAACCAATCAAACTGCAAATCTAATTTCCTATACAATTCGGTAAATATTTTTTTTTTACTATCTTGAATATTAACCGAGATAGTTTTATTTGTTAGTTTTCAACCATGAGTAAAACCCACTACTACTCATGTCTTATTAACAATAATCTTTTATATAAAGAACCAAAGAGGCTTAAATACTTAATATTGTCTTCAACAGATATTTACTAAATCAGATACATGCAAATACAATGTGTAATCACGTCATCAATTAAGATTTTTACGCTCTTGCCTCCAAAATCATTCTTTGATGTATTTATACTCGATATTTAACCGATTCTATGAACACTAAAGATCATATTAGGCAACTGGCCTTGGGGGAGAGGAGACGGGTTTTGAGAGGTGAATTATTTAAAATTGTATCGAAAAAGTTGATAATACCAAAGTTGTTGGAATTTTAATTCTCTACAATTAGTTGTTAAATACGTTGTTTTTTCTTGTTTTATTAGTTTTAAATAGTACTCGAATTATATGTATACTTATGTTTTCACTCTCAGTAAACCCCTACATGTAATCGTCTGAGTTTTAGCATAAGTAATTGAGCTTCTTACTACGAGAGAAATAGGGAATAGATGGTAAGATGAGATAACCAGTGTATCAAACCAGCACTTAAGAAACCTGCTTAGTTTGCTCAGGCCATGCGTGACAAACATTTTTTTTATTATCCAGCTAATTTCAGAAGGAATATCTCAAACCAAAATTAATTTATACTTCAATTTAAGCATTAAATCTTGTTCAGTTTCAATCCATTTGAACTGTTCATATTAGAAAATTATGAGATAACGGATTGTTTCAAGATTCAGATTACATATATTTGCCAACTGTAAATATTCATTGCTTAGTACATCCCCTTTCAGGACCAGTAAAGGAACCAATTTACACGGTTCTACAAATAGGGCTGTTTTCCACTACAAATATTAAAGAGGGCATATCTTCAGGGCATTTCGTGTGCTGATGTTGGTACCACTGCCTAGGAACCAGCTATACCTCTTTGATAATGGAAATAGAACTCTCAAAGTGCACTTTGTCTTAACAAACGTTTGTGGAGGGGAAAGGGCATTATTTGTTTAATCAGAATGTACAAACCATACATGGAGAAATGAACTCTACAAATTCAAAACATTAAAGAGGGTTTAACAATGCCTAGAAACAAATTAGTGGAATGCTCTTTTTGATAGGTATGCTATAAATATCCATCCTCATCAATGAGAATACAACATATTAATCCTCAACTTTAGTAATAAGAAGGGATTAAAAGTGATTAGATAAAAACTTAGTCATTTTTAAAGCATGTTCCACACTCATGAATTTCTGGGCATACATAAAAGAGTTCATTATTTACAAAAAGACAAACATATAATTATTTTACAAACTTCTTGAAAATTTTGGACTGAATACATACTTTCAGATCACAATATTTGACCATTTCCAATTCATTCATACGCCCAGGCAAGAAACCATGTACGTTTTGTCTCTGTCTCTCTCTCTCTCTCTCTCTCTCTCTATATATATATATATATATATATATATATATATATATATATATATATATATATAAAGAGTTTCATAGTTCATATTAGAAAATTATGAGATTTTCTAATACGTCTTAATGAATTTGTTCATATACCATGAAACTTTAATTTAATTATTTTCTGACGCTCTGTACTATAAATCAATAATATATGGTTGTAATATTCGTTTGTTTTTAAACATTTTGAAAAGTTTGAAGATTGTTAAAACAACAAAAGCGATTCTCTTCAGAGTAGTCAGTTCCTTACTAATATGTTGTGGTAAAAAAAAAAAAAAAGTCTCCGTACGATCATTGAAAATGTTGTATGACATTTTCCCTAGCCCCAAACAAAACATAAACCTAAAACGCTTTCGGACACGTTAGCAAATCTCCCCCCCCCCACACTGCATGTATTTATGGAGACAAGGATCGATATCATTATTCAGAGATATTTGGGCGGGTAACTGTGGATTAGAGGCGCTATCTGGCGGCCCAGGAGTGTTTGCCCGTCGGCCTATCTCGTGCCTCTATATCCTTGGGGCTGGGCTATGATACAGTTACTCTCCACCCATTCCAGCCTCCTCTCAGATAACCGTCCTCAGCAAATGACCCGTTCTCTAGGCCCTATTGTTACACACAGTTTGTTTTAGCCTTTTTATGCAACATCAAATGTATTTTTTCCTCTCCTTCTCTTCAGCCATACATCATTCTACAAACACAAGTACACTGACAACAAACTAGGAACTATTAAGAACACTATTTGCAAGTGGCCATCAATTTTCAGAAACACTAGGAGAGAAGAAATAGTTCTCTCGTGAGTTAAAATCGGCCACACCAAATCAACACACTCATACTTAATGACAAAGACTGACAGGCCTACTTGCTCAACTTGTAACACTCTCTTGACGATAAGACATATACTGAAAGAATGCCGGAAACGACAAAATCAGGACTTCCCCTACGACTTACAAGACCTTTTGACGGAAGGTAGCCCATACATTAACAAAATATTCTCTGAGATAAATGTTATCTCAGTCTCAATGAATCAGTTCGAAAAATGCCAGAGAAACTAATGAAAAAATATTTTTATGGTAAACAATAAGGGCCTATGCAATTCTTTTATATCGCTAACACGTGCAGATAAATCTTGATTTTTTTTTTATTTTTGCTCCCCCCTCCCTCCTAACCATACCTCCCACAAAGTAGATTTCAATGAAAAGTGCACCAAAACATTTTGTTTCATTAATTCAAACAGGAAAGTCTTCGCAAATCAATTGTCTATTTTTAGTGGTCAATTTTATACAAATTAGTCATTGAAATGAATTAGGAGCATTCCATTTTCCTTATTTTTTTTACAAAAATAAGAGTTTAATAAGAAACTGCTAATAAATTTTAAACACAAGTAATGAGATTTTAATAACATCATATACAGTTTATTATAAATTATGTACACACACACTCACCGTTAATCTTCACTTCCGATTGAGAATAGTTTGTTTATTAAATACAACCTGTAGATATCCCGTCTCAATTATCCATAGTAGCATAAATTAATTAATAAATAATAATATAGTAAATACAATTTGCATAAGTTCGGAAAGATACTCCCGAATTTCCAGAGAATAAATATTAGCTCAAGTTTGTTTGGCACATTTAAGCCAAGTTAAATAAATACTATTTGAGAGGAAACGAAAGTTAACTTCCAAAACCACTCAACTTTTGGTCAAATTAATTACCATTGAGAAGTATTTGAATAATAAGTGGAATAATTAGATAGTAAGCCGAACTGGATGGGCGAAGTTTGGTAACCACACAAGAAAAGTCAATATTGATTAAGAAATTTTCCTACTGGCAGAGATGAACTGCGTTCAATTTCATTTTCTAAATTCTTTACTGTTTGAGTAAGTAGATAAAACTGAATTATTAGTTAAACAAGTTAACTGTGCTCCACTTCCTTTTAATAAAATTGAATTGAAAATCTTTGGGTCAACCACCCATAATAAGAAATGAACAACCCACAATAATAATGAAGAGCCTAGGCCTGCCACACACCATTGGTGACATTTAAACATTAAATCGGGCTCAATAATGAAATTAAATTAGAGTTTTAATTCACAAATTGAATATTAGAAATGTGAAAAAATAAAAATAATAGTTTCCTCAGTGATCAATAATTATATTAATTAGCTTACTAAAATGCTAAAAGCGTTATTAAACATACAATTGTGTTTTAAAATTTAGCACTTTTTTATCTTAAACCAACCAAATATGTTTAACCTTTTAAAAAACTATTGAATTATGCACGAGGAACTTGCCGCATTCTTCCCCTTCCCCAAAATAAATTAATCTCCACTAGAATTGCTATGAAACTTTAATATAAATAAATAATTTGAAACGAGTACTTTATATCCCCAAGTCAGATCCTAAAAGAAAAGGGTTTTAAGCTCCTTATAAAAAATCGTACTTGTTGGACATCATATCAACATTTTTTTAATGAACTAATATGTTATACTATTTCTATTAACGACATTTTATGAGGATGTACAATAAAAAATAATAATGTCACAAGTGGTTAAAGGACTTACTGAAAAAAATATTCGGAAATTTAAAGCAATTATTGCCGGAGTTCTCGCATTTTCTGAAATGATTCAAAAGGTCCAAAAGTGATAGTTCTACAGCCGACAAATGCAGTAACATTTTCTTTAATTTTTGCAGTTTTTATCATTTTCTAACTATTATTACACGCCATAGAATTTTCTGTTTCTTCTTTGCCAGTAGTGTTATTCGAGACAAGTCGTCAACGGGTACCAACCCTGTTTAAAATGCCCATGCAGAGGTGGGATAAGATGAAATAATCGCAGGCGAGAATCGAACCAGCGTTTTTTAGTTCCCACAGACGAGAGTTTCTGTCGACACAATCAATACTCAAGAAGAAGAGTATTGGCAAAATCAAGGAGATATTATATTTGCAACAAGTTTATTCACATTTTCCGCAATCTTGTTATTCTAATCTGTGACATCGTAATATGAAAACAATATCAAAACTAAAAATATGTAATAATATAATAAAGAAGGCCAGTGTATCTTCCTAAACTAAGAAAGTTTCCTATACACTGATGAGACGTCATCTTAAGTAAAAAAGATCTTCCTTCTTTAGAACCCCTAAAGAAATAAAACTAGCGATTTAAGCTAGATACTACACTGAGAAATTATACACTTTTTTTTCCAAACAACTGATAGTTAGGAAGTGAGAGGGGCGAAATAAACATGATCAAGAATTCATAATTTAATTATTCTAATTAATTTATAAAATCATATATATTTTGTTTTCATTGAATATATATTTTTGACTCAAACTCATGCTAAAATGTCATTTTAGTTAGTAAATCTTAAAAATCGAATTGCCAGAAAATATTTTTAAACGATGATCCCCTTAACCCTTCAAATATCAATAAACTTTATTTATTTAATAAAAGGTACTTCCATTACACCAGAAATTCTCAAATTATTTTGGACAAGAGACCTCTTTTCCAAAATGAACTGATACCTCCTCAGCCCTTATAGGCAAATTACTTTAAAAACAACAATACTTTAACAAAATACTCACCAATTTAAAATCTTTGGCATTGGTTAAGTCAGATAACTTCACATCATTTTGTCATCAAAATTTAACAAAATAAATAGAAATAAAATATAGTAAATATCCAGTGTATATGCATACTGAGCAAGACAAAATGTACCTTCAAAGTCTTACGCTCGAACTCATTATCTCGGACGAGGTTTTCCACGCTTATCGACTTGAGTTTTTGAAAGTACAACAATGATACTTCTTAATAAAATATTAGTCATTCCTATGACAAGTTGGTACACGTAACTCAACTTACACAGTATCTTGAAAGTTTCAAATAAGAACTTGGGTTAATTAATAGGGAGTTTTGACCTTTTCGGCCCCCCAAATCATTTTTCGTTCATGTCGACCTCTGGAAACGGATATCGACCACTTTGGGCATCCCGGTATTGCACGCTACGAATGCAGATAAAACTAACTACATCAGTCTGGGCAGTTAACCAAATTAATTTTCACGCTCATACACTAAGTATAATTTATAAAACCGTATTTAAGGTTTTTTGCATGTTCAAGGTGCATGGGTACTTTACTAGATATAAGAAAATCTAATAATATATAAATGCACATTTTAATATTAATCCCACTCCTAACCCGCCTAAGTAGGAATTAAATTACTTGATAACCATATAAATAGGACACAGAATACATGAATAATAACTAGATCACGCCAGCAAGGAGGCTACGCCCACTATACCATCCAAAGGCTAGCTACAGGGCAGCCATCATCCTAAAATGATCAGTTCTGGCCTCCCAAGACTACACTCAAAAATCCAGAAGGTGTGGGGTGTGTGTGTGTGTGTGCTACAATATCCTCATAAATTAAAAATAAAATAAGATTAAACTACTACTTTTTCCTTAGGCTCTATATGGACTGCCATTCAAATCAATATTGTAGAATTTAGGTGTTTTTTTTTGTTTTTTTTTAAATGTTATTTTTAATTTGGGAAAAATTCCTTATTGAAGATTTCATTTGTGGAGCAGTTTTTTTTTTTTTCATTTCATAGATGTAAAAATGAACTATTCTCACCAACGGCTTTTACATGGTTAATTCTAGTTATTGGGCGCCTTCTTAATTTTCTTTATTTTCACGTTTACGTTTCGGCTGTAATGTTCAGAATTACATCCCAGGCACCGAATTGCAGGTCAATTACCTTCCAAGTTCACACACCCAATTAATGTTTAAAATTCCAACATCAAGGTTCATAAATGTTTTATTCTCTGTAGGTGGAATCTAAAATAATCTTAACGCATAGAATTCTGAAGCATAGCAAGAGAAGTAATCTTTTTTCTAAAAATTAAGAGACCCTTTACTTAAAAACACTTTTGAAATTAATAGCATATATTTCAAAATAGGCATTGTGTTCCTGTCTAACTGCTCCAGCGGTCGGGGTTTCACACCAACGATACTCAGGCCATCTTCTTCAGGCAAACTCGTTTGGCATGCTTCCAGATTTGCTTGTCAATGTGCCGTTTGCATTGAGTCGTTAAAGGAACGTTCTTACAATAATTCGTTAAATTTCTTCTAAAATGTAGTTTTTAGACTTTTGATGTGTTCAACAAGCATAGAGCTAAGCGTAAATAAGATGGCTAAATCTTTAATAGAATGTTCTAAATAAACAAGTAAGACAAATTGTAAAAATGTGTAATATCCGTTCTCCAGAATGTTTATTACACCTACATTATGTTTCCTAAAAGAAATATGCCAAAAATAGCATCTATAATGTAGTTAGCAGATTTCCCTTAAGGGTAATCAGCTATTGAGGTTGTACTCATGACGGAGTTTTCGAAATTTTTCTTCAAATGTCCATCGATCCTACCTAGTATTTTAAACTTCATGTTAAAACTAAAAGCCAATCAACCATAGGAAAATCAAAGTTTCAAAAGTTTAAAACAGAACTATATAGGCACTCATGTTTTCCTGCCCCCTGTATTTTAAGCAAAAATTACTACTTGACCTCTCAAAACAAGTTTATTTTTCGGCATTTTATCAAAGGCTTTCAAAACAACTTTAAACTCAGACATCCATTCCAGTAAAATTAAATTAAACAAACCCAATCAAGCGAACTAGCCTATCGAACAAAACTTTGAAAAGGTTTATGGCGAAAACAGCACTTTTCATACTGACCAAAACTATTCTATAAATAAAGTTTGATTCTGAATCAGAAAAGCCAAATTTTGAACCCATTCCTGATCATCTTGAAGGATATTGTAAAAGGAATTTTCTTAGCTAAAAGTGAACATTGCACCCTAGAGTGACAAGAAAATTCTCCTCAAAAAGGAGAATTAAATCTAAAAGATTTTTCAACGAAGGTGGAATATTATTTTCAAGAGCTTCCCCTTTAGAGTAAAAACATAGTTTTCCTGCATTATTTCTCGCTGCCTTTCTAAAGTGAAAAAAAGTGGTATTATACCTGAATAGTTTTAGAACTCATATACAAAATTTAAGCTCTCTTATTTTCGGAATTAAAGCAGTTACTGTAATTTCGACCAGAAAAGCAAGGTAAGTCAAAAAGCCCCATCTTTTTAATCCCACATTTGGCTATTTAGGGCCCATTGTTTTCAATAAGAATTTTCTCATTGTCTCCACCCGAGGAGAACAATGCTCCCGTTTTTAGAAAGAAAAAAAAGTAGTTGATAATTACAAAAATCAGGCAATAGTTGTAATTGTAGCTGAAACGGGACCACTGACATTTCATTTGTACGCCAAGAGTGGAAAGCCCGAAAAAAATTTCTTTAGTGATATTCATACAGTTTATTTTTAGTCGGTAGAAAACTGTTTAAGAACTCGTTAAAGCGCCAGCTTTTTCAATTCCAAAATAATTGTTGTTATTGTAAAGTTATCAGATTTCCCAGATGCAGGAATGACAGACGATGACGTCACAGTGTGTCAGCTGAATATGAAAAGATTAATCATACAGTTGCTTAAATTGAAACTCGTAAGAAATAGAATTTGGGGTTTACTAAAGGAAGAATAAATAATAATACAAATTACTCTCTTAAAAGTCGTGTTAAAGAAAAAAATATAGAATAATAAATGTAGGAGGTTACATTATCCAAATGATAGGTTATGGAACATTTTTCGATCAGAGTAATAATAACGGAAACAGAGCATAGAAAGCTTATTAATGTGTCATCAAACATTTATCCATTGGTTCTATGAATGCAGTACGCGGTTTTTACACTTGAAATAAGATGGCACGCCATATATTAGTTTATTATTAATGTGAGATGAGTTAAATGTAGGGGAGGAGAGGTTACCCATGACTATAAACAAACATAAAATACAAATAAATCGGTTAATATTCTAGTTAAAAGAAAAACGTATAGGAAATAATTGTAGAATCTTAAATTCACAACAAAATTGTTTATACAATATTTTTCGTTCCAACTCATAAAGTAAAATATTTCGTTTTTCTTTTTTTTACCCCGTCCTGGTCATTCACTCATCCAGAGCTTTCAATCATTAACAAACATGATATATATAATAGTTGTATAATTTTATGAAATTAAAACAAGTGTCAGTAACTGAACAGAAAGAAATTTTCAGAACATGATTACTTAGTCCAATATTTATATTTTGACTGGAAATCATTCTATTTCGGCCAGTTAATCTAAAGATAAATACTTTAATGTTCGTCCAATCGCCGCTTCTTACTTCAAGGATATAAACAATGCATGACTGAACAGAAAGAACATTTCTGTCACGCAATGGAAATAAAGGAATTATTTGATTGATAAAGTAATAAACGTTTTTTGTTTCCAACAATTTTGATTTCAATACGTCAAAGAATGGTAGCACTGGTAGAGCTAAATGTACTCAGTTATTATTAAAATACTTTAAAAAAAAAAAAAGTATGACCATTTGAGTTTAATGAGTATGTGAGGAAATTTAAATTGTTTCTCTGCCGACTAGAAGCTAGAGCGAAGCAATGCAGAGGGGTAGAGGTGCATTTAGAAGTGGCATTCGGAATAATTCCAGTTAAGAGCATACTTCTGCAGAAGCGCCCTCTGCAGGAATTCCACGGGAATAAACGCGGTGAGATTTCCAAGGGATGGTAATTGGAAAATTCCGATTCAATTATCCAATGCCACGGATTCACCGCAGGGACCGTTTTCACCGTTTCAATCCGAGAATGCGCTAATAAAACCGATCTGATCTATGTCTCTTCGAAAGAACAAAAATCATTTCTCAAATTCTTTTGGCAAAAAAAAAAAAATGTCAGAAGAAAAAAAAGTTATATATTTTTTCTTTACTTAATCATAAGCATATCAAATAATATATTCATTAAATTCAATTTATTTAATTGTTCATTCATGCTATGTGACATCGGCGATGATGACACTTATCTTATTCAATGATAACAGCTGATAACTAATAAAAATTCTTAAAACTTGAATGCATTTCAGTTAAAACTACAAATAATAAAATCAGTAAATCACAATTTCGTAATTAAAAGCTCTTCACTTTTCACTATGAATATTTATAATTTTCAGATATACCATATAATATTTGTGTTATAACGCAGCTGCCAGCAGGTGAAATTTACGTTTGTTACGGCAAGTTATTTTATGTTGTCACTTTTAACAGTCTGAAAGTAACAGGGCATTATAACGTGAAGGATGGGTCTTTTTGTCATTAAATATTCATATATTCATTTGAAGCGGCCTATTCCAAGTCTATTGAGTATGACCTTTTAGTAGATTTCCCTTAAGGGAAATCAGCTATTGAGGTCGTACCCCATTTTCGAAATTGTGCTTCAAATGTCCATCGATCCTACCTTGGAGATGACGAAAATGAGGTCCGTTCAAAATTGTATATATATATATATTTGTCTGTTACCGCTCTAGCGGTCGCAATTTTTGTTTAATCGTCACCAAACTCGGCATTTAATCGTTTTGTTTAAAAAGAAAGATCAAGTTCGTTAACGGCTGAAATCGGACCAGTGGGAGGGGGGGGAGAGGTTAGAGGTGGAGGATTTCGAATATTAACCGATATATTTGTATTTTTATTAAGTGTAACGGACGAGCTATGGCCGCTTCTATTTGTTCCCGCTAAAAGCTAGTTCGGCCGTTTCTGTAACTATTCGACACTCGTATGGAAATTTCTCTATTGTATAACTTTAAGTGGGATATCTGTTTAGTTTACGCTGCCCCTGCGTGACGGACGTTTTCTTGAATTCCGGAAACTCCATGGCCACCTAAAATACAAAAATGCCTAAACTATAAAACTAATTAGTTAACTTCTAATAGCCGGGATACTATTGCACATTTGCAATATAATAATGCTATTATTGAATTCTATATATATTTAATAAATACTATTTTACTTTAATATATTTATACTATATACTGCAAAAGCAACATGTCTGCGTTTAAATATAATTATTATAATTGCTATTTATCATAGTTCATTATAATATATACATATGGTAATCCACAAATGCACCCGAATGGCTGTACATATATTACAAAAGCCGAAATTATAAATCTAACTCTAAGAATGAAAAATGAATTATATTTTGTTTTATAAAGTACTTTTATGAAAAGATTACTACGCTAACTTTTACTTTAATTAAGAGAAGTAAATAAATTTTACTTGACCTCCAGCTGCTCTCCCACTCGAAATCAAACTGGAATTCAGCAAGTTTTACAGAGCGAAAATTCCATTAATTCCCAACTTACATAAATAAATTCGTAATTTTCTAAAGTTTTAGTATCTCTCCCAGGCCTCCATTTTTGCAGGAGTATTATATAAGATAACTATATTGAAGCAACAACTGTTAAGAATCTACTAAGTACTCGTATTAAATTCATTTATTTATTATGTTTATAATCGCTGAGGCATCTAAAATTAATAGCTACATAAGTAATATTTTAATTTTACATGACGCCCACGTTGTTTATGTATTTGGGGTTAATGTTTATTTTGGCAAATAAATAATAACATATGTCATACGATTGTATCCATCTATATTTATTAATGAGGTGGACAAAGTTATATTCTTAATAAAATTGTAGTGGTCTAGATAGACTGGAAAATCCAGGATTCGAACGGAGCAGATTAAAATAATTTCCCCCATATTAAAATTAACTGAATTTGCAAACAGAAAAGCTCACTTTTACGTATGTTTCAATTCATAATTTCATTTCGGGAATTTACCATGAGAAATTAAATAGTGGTGGATAATAATTACTTTCTGCATATCAAAAATGTTTGAATTTCCTTAAACCTGGATGTTATTTTGATTTTTTATTTTTTTAATTTGAGCATTAAAGTATTTATTTGAAAATATCTCTGTTAATTTATGTATTTAATTCCTTGATGCTAGTCCGAAGGAATAATATGAAAATGTATTTAACATAACAGGTACATATCTTCAACAAGAAATGTTATATATATATGATCGGACATTGTATTTAATATTAATTATGTAGGAACCGAATTACAGTCTAAATATCTGACTTTTCCTAAGGGAAATTTGCTAAACCGACAAGCATATAAGATTCCAGTTTGTTCAGAAAATAATTAGAGAGTGTGTGAATGATGCTCATTCAATTTTAGGCATTCTAAATGTAGTATATTTTTACTTTTTTCTGAACATAAAGCCGATCCATTGAATGAATGGAAGCTCTCAACATATTTGAATTCTAAGAATGGAACTTTATCAAGTACGATGTAATAATAACAGTTTCTTTCCCACAATTCGGTGACGCTACCTAACAACAATAGATGATTGTCCTATTACAATCCACTCCTTGTTAAATATATATATATATATATATATATATATATATATATATACATATATATTATACTTATGTATAAGAAGTGTGGGACAATTGAATACATTTTTTTAATAAACCATTGTTATAGATAGAATACTGCCAATAAGATTCCGTGAAACAGTAAGAGCTCCGTAAGCTACGCAGATTTCCCACTAGCTGGTTGTTGATCTCAGCTCGTTATCTATTCTCTATTTCTCCCGAAACATAAGATACGATGCTCATGTAAAGAGGTATGGAAATACCAGCTGGATATGAGATGTTTAGTTGGGCAGTTACTCAAAGTCAATATCGCAACTGTGTGAATGGGGGTTTACCGTGCCTTACTGCTAAAAAATGCACGTATCTCGGTTAATAATCATAATAGAGCAAAAAACGAATACAAGATTTATACAAAATTAAATTAGAAATAAGATTCTATAGGTTCTATTCATTTTTTCTATCCGACTTATAAATAACGGAGATGGAACATTTGAAGAAATGTTTCGAACATCGCTTCAAGAGTACAACCTCAATAGCAGATCCCCTTTTACAGAACACCTCTACATAGTAAGCCTAAGAGGAGGGATTTTATTTTTCTGCACATCCCAAGCCATATTTGCACTATATGTGCATTTTGCCAAAACTTGTAACAATTTTTATATAATATATATATATATATATATATATATATATATATATATATATATATATATATATATATATATATATATATTAAAGGTGTAAATATATTGTTTACTCTCTCGGCTTAAGGAAAAATAGAAATTCTCAAATGAGCCCATAAATCACATATAATGGGCAGTAAGCCATTCATATATACTTCATCTTTCTGCATTGCCTGAATACCATTTTCTTTATGTGTGTTCGGAGTGGAACACATTCATCCGGGAGACATTATTTTTATATCTAATTCAAATGTTAAAAAAGCATGTTCTGCTCATTCTAATAAAGTAACTCTACTTCTCAATAAAAATAAGTTAATTTTTTTTTGTCCCTAAAACTAATTAACCCTTTAACTTCAAACTAAGGAATATTCTAAGTACCCGATAACCACTTAATAAACTCTAAATATTAAAAAATCGGTACCATTAAAATAATCATAAGAAACACACACAGTAGAGGTGCCTGATGTGATTGAAATTATAATTCAAGAATCGTATCAAAAGAGTGCTGTTTCTTCAAAAAGACTAGGAAACCTAAAAGAGGTTCAAAGTGAGTTTTTTTGGTAGAACTTTTTTTTTTTATTTCATTTTTTTAATATAAATTTCTTTTATGGTTGGCTGAGTAGCCAATGAAGGGTCAGAACTCGTGTGTCAAGCCTTTTGTTGGATATGAAGTGGTCCACAACGCTTCCTCCATATTAGTAGCTTTGGAGACCAATGTTTGTTATTCACCAAAGAGAAATATTTTCTCGTTTTTATTAAAAGTCCATTCTATTTAATTAGCTGACGATTATTAACAACCAATATATTCACTGCTGGACTAAATAACAATCATGTAATGGTTATAATTATTTGGTTAAACTTAAAGTCAATATTTTTTTTCTCTTTTTTCTCAATTATTAATCATTTTATAATTAACATCGGCCCACTTGTCAAAGAGTACAGAACCGATAAATAAGCTAAAAGAATTTTTTATTAGCGTCCTCTTCATTTCACTTCGGCTAATTGACGCTTAAGTTAAATAAATAATTAAGTTAAAATGTAACCAGATATTCCTCTGAAATTCTTTTTTTATGATTTTATCGGTTGAAACTCAGGCTCCAGTTGAAATGGGTTCAACCATCATCACTACCGCCGATCATATGTTAAATAAAATAAATAATGTTAATTTGTTTTATTTTTTAACGTCCACTTAATACTGCTAAGGCTAATTGAGACGCCTTATCTACAGGTTACCGCTTTTTTCTTGCCAGAGTGAGACTGAGCTCGTAACTAAATAAATTACTATTTCAGGGATGAGAATCGAACTCACGACTCTAGGTTTACCAAATGAGATTGAGGCCAGCGCCTTAACTCACAGCTACCTTGAGACCCCTAAATAATGCTAAGCTTTAATAAATTCGTCTTGTTACTTTTCCGTGAAATGGACATTTGCGTTATAGATACTAACTTGCATTTCACATTCTTCTAAAACTGTTCAATTTCATACATTTTTGTTATATAGTCGAATTTTCCCCTTAGGGATGCTCACTATTGCCGTGTCCGCCGCAGAGACAAGGCTTAAGCCGGTAAAACAAGAAAAATTATCATTTCGATGTCCCTGTGAGAAAAATGGATAACCCATCTTTATTACATAAAATGGACGTTAATTGGATAAACACTGTTCGTAAAAAAGCAATAACCTGTGAACGAAATGTCTATAATCCGTATAACTTGCAAAAAACGTTTTTTTTTTTGTTTTTCCTCTAAACGCTCAAAAAACGGGTAGGAGTTTGAGAGATAAACGGAAATACCAAATTAAAAATTTATTCGTCCGTATTACTGCACAATTTGACTCTTGTTTTATTTCTTATAAAATATTTACAAACTACCACATATACCTAATATTTTCCTATCCAAAATAAAGGATATTTGCAATAGTGTTTTTTAACCTTTCATGCAACGTTCCATCACATTTCGGACGGGCATACATGATCTACAGATTTTACTTTATTACTACTCCATTAAAAAGTTAAAATACCGACTTAAATTGGCGTAAGTTTATTGGTTACAGTGTTTTTATAAAGTTGGAGCAAATATTAAAGTTAGCACAATTCCCAGGTCCCTAAAACTGGTTATTTTTGTTTTTTATTCATCAAATTTGGGTGAATGATGAACATTGGATTGCATCTTTAGTTATTTCATTCATGAATATGTGAAAACTTTAATGCCATGAATAAAAATAGAAGTACAAGCATTACAAAAATTAAACAAATAATTAAACTCATTAAACCAATATACAGAATGCCTAAACACTAAGAACAATAAATCAAAATGATGGTTTAAAATACTTAAGATCATTAATGAACATAATTTACTATATCCAGAGTAAAATTACCTTTTTAAATCATATAACTGAATTGAATTATTTTGTTATACTATATTTAATATCTAGTTAAATAAATATAGCTGAAACAATAAACAAATCTATTTTAAATATAATAAAATTTAGAAAAGAGTAATGCCTCTCATTCTCTAAATATTGTAAAAAAAATGAATCGATATAATTAAGTCAAGTAGCTCTCTAACCCGTTAAAGTGGCAAGACATCTTGTACTGTTTTTATTACAAGTATTATAACAGTTTTTCATCAAGATTTTTTTATGTAGGTGATGGAAATATAAAACATGAAATATTAAATACCTAAAACAAATGTAATTACAGACAGAATAATAAGAGTTAATATGTATCATAATGCTACTGAATCAAGGATTTAATTACATACACAGTTTAACTATCAAGGACGTATTATGTCATAATAAAATCAATTGACACTTTTACAGCTTAACAGCAAATAGAAAGAAAAAAAACAAACATAAATTCCATATATAATAATAGTTAATGGAAATTTCAGTATATAATTGTAATACATAAGACAAACAATAATTAAATGATTAGAGGCATGTAGGTTGTGGGAGAGCAGGGTTTGACATTGAAGACAACCTACTACAAGTTGGCGGCCAGCGGCTAGCGTAACGCTGTAAACAAATCTCTCTTCATAATCGCCGCTCCCTACTATAAACTCATTTTTATATTTAAATTAGTTAAATTAAAAATGGTTCTTTGTGTCGTACACTTTCAAAAAATAAACCACAATACATTAAGGAAAGAATAAGTGTATGTTACACAACGAAAATTCTGTAATACTTGAATGATTTGACTGATAAAACAAACATTTTTGATTGTACACCGAAATTAAATTTAAGTTTCAAAAATTGCTTTACACAAATTACCGGCGTCAACCAATGAACATATATTTTGTTTTTCAATAGTTATTAATACCAGTGATCATTTAAAGCATGAAAGGTACAAAACAAAAGAAATATATTTCTTCAAGTAATGCTAATAAAGTTACCTCATATATTAAGACCTGTCACAAGAAAGGTGTACTTTTAAAACCAAACTGTGTAGTAGGACGAGTAAATTTCAATACTGCTAGTACAACTATCGAGTTAAAAGGTACCAAAGAATATTTGACAGTTTAAGCAACATCCTGATTCTCACAAAACTATTGAAGAATCCCTTTAATTGCTCGATTAAGGGATTGCAGAGGTTGTATTGAAGCGGTTTTGGCTACCTTAAAAAACCTTTAACAGCGTTTTGCTTAAGGCGAACTGTCATTGTATGACACTTAAGATTAATGGATATATTTCCGAATTTGAAGACAGTCAGAATCATTGTGTCGAATGACATATAGTCACAAGAATTGACAGTGCTGTCATAGGTTAGATGTGAATATATGTTTATGTGGTGGTTTATTGCATTTATGAATTCTGTTATTGTTTAATGTGGTATTAAAGGGAAAGATGTATTTTAGTCTGGCGTATTTTGCCGGTAGTTGACAAGTGAGTCATGTGGTTCACATGTCGTTTTTTTTTTGTTGAATTGCGTCGCAACTTTAAGAGAAAGGTTTATAGTCCTACCTCTTCGGCGAATTCGAAGTCTCCGTCGAACTTCCTCTTGCGTTTCCCTTCGGCCACGGCTGCTACTAGGAGGCCGGCCAAGACAATCGTCCAAACCAGCTTCATGGCTTGAGATTTCGTTGGATGGGGGGGAGTTGCGAGAGAACGTGAGCTAAGTCCCCTGGAGTGAGTGTGATGACACAAGGCTACAAGGCAGAGAGAGACTGAGGCAAGGCAGCCGAGAGGTACGGGGCTAGTGTGAGCAGCTGTGGAATGCGCCGGTAGATGGCAGTAGAGGCAAGAGAGAGCAGGCGCAGAGAGCCTCCCCTCCAGAAGCCGACAGCGCCTCGACCCAGCCAGGGCCGAAAATCAATCCCATACACCCTCGCCCACCCCCCACCATCCGACGACCTCATCATCATCACCTACCTACCTCCATTAACTATTTAAACTTATCGCCCTGTCTTCGGGAGAAATGGTGTTCCCAGCGTTTGTATAATGCAATCAGAGCTACTTCTTCTTTGGGCTGGCCTAATCAAATGTTTGGAAAATAGAACCCACTTCGGCTTTTTATATTATTCCTTTTATCTAGGTTAAGTCTGTTTTATTTCCATTCAAAGAGAGCCATTTAGGCTAATGTTTTTCAGGAGTCTCCCTATGGTCCAAAATAGACTTCTGGGAATCAATAACGTCTATGTTCTTGGCTCAAAAGAAAACTAGCAATTGCGCCAACTTCTGAAGAACAAATTGAAAACTACCTTAACAAAACTTAACTAAGAGTAATATCTCGAAACGTGATATATATGACAGTGAACATATCAAATTATTATTCCCTAAATAATCAACCTCAAAAAGTGAGCCCGTCACATAGGTGCTGCGTAAACTAAGCAAATTTCCCTAGTGCAAGAACAACACGTTACCCCCCACCTCATCAGATTGGATTAATTTATGCACTAGGTATCCCGTCATTTTCATCACATAACACATATGCATTCACTTCTTATACCCGTGAAAGAAAAATATTAAGGAATGTTAATAAATTTATGTTCAGGTTTCCGGTTATCCTACATTGAAAAAAAAAAATGGTTTTCCAGCAAAATGTAAAGATTGGAATAGCAGTAGCAGTAAAGAATTCGGTTATTTCTATAATACTATGGAAGGTGTTCTTTCTCTTTTAGTCAGTCAACAGTTTTACATGTGCAGAATGGAATGTTAATGGAGAGAATATGGGTAAACTAAGCAGATTTCCCTAGTGCAAGAACAACACGTTACCCCCCCCCTATCACCCACAACGACCTCATCATCATCATCACCTACCTACCTCCATGAACCTATCGCCCTGTCATCCCATGGTGCTCCCAGCGTTTGTATCATCAGAACTACTTCTTCTTTAGGCTGGCCTAATCAAATGTTTGGAAAATTGAACCCACTTAAGCTTTTTACATTATTTCTTATATCTAGGTCGTTTGTCTTATTTCAATTCAAAGAGAAGCATTGGTGCCAGTGTTTTCACGAGACTCCCCATGACCCAAATTAGACATCTCTTCTGCAAATCAATAATGTCTATGTTCTTGGGGAACTCAAAGTTAATATTCGTCTTGATTTTCTTCCATCTTCTCAAGATTAAAATTGAAAACTATACGTTTAGTATTACATTCAGACGTGTTATATGTGATAGTGATTATGGCTAATCATCATTTCCTAAAGAATCCCTCACACAAATGCACAAACTAAGCAGATTTCCCTCTTACTGGAATAACATATCGAGGATGTCACAATCAGAGTCTATGTAAACAGTAATTGATTCGTAGCTGAGCATAAGATGTTCAGAGACTCAGTTCTTCCACCAGGAAATCGGAAGAATAGAAGTGGGAGGTGTATTGAAGGCTGAAAACAAAAAGATAAAATAGCTCGCTTAAAACCTGAGTTGGGGAACACATGTATAAAACAATTGTTGTAGAAAATTAAATTTATAACAAAATTGATTATATAACGTTATTTGATCCGACATATAAAAGCGGAATTATAATGAGGTTTTAATTTCTACACCTTCTAAGCGCCCCCCCCCCGCCTTCTTCCTGGTCTTTTTTCAGCCATTAGGGAGTATGACCTTTAGAATTGCTTGAAATATTTAAATATCAATGTTCGCTTATAGATCGTAATCTTAATTGATCACGTCACACATAACGTATTTGCATGCCTCATCTGGTCACATTTATAGACTTATTAAATTTACAAAAAGAATCTTTCTCTAAAAGTTTTTGATCCGTCTCCTAATAACAAATATATTTTGATTTTTAGCAGATTTCCCTCAGGGTAAATCAGCTGTTGAGGTCGTGCACATGACGCGATATTCGACATTTTTCTTCAAATGTCCATCGATCCTACCCAGGAGTTGACGAAAATGAGTTCCGTTCAAAACTGTGTATATATATATATATATATATATATATATATATATATATATATATTTGTCTATTACCGCTCTGGCGGTCGCAATTATTGTTTAATCGTTACCAAACTCAATATTTAGTTTTTATATGTAAGAAGTAAGATCAAGTTTGTTAAAAGCTGAAATCGGACCAGAGGGAGGGGGGGGGGGAGTTAGAGGGGGAGAATTTTGAAAATTCGGAATATCTCCGTTACCATACGTCGGGTCGAAAAAATTTAATTTGCTATAAGATTGATTCTATAATCTTATGGGGCTCAGGTTAGCCATGCGAGTTAAAGCTTTGACCTTTATCTCACATGGTAAACCTAGAGTGGCGAGTTCGATTCTGGCCTGGGCAAAGGAAATTATTTAGTGACGAAATTCATTAAATAACATCCTAAAATCCCACCCTGGCTAGAAAAGGGTGGTAACCTGTAGATAACCCGTCCCGATTAGCCAGAGTTGCAAAAAGTGGACGTTAATAAATAATAATAACTATAATCTTATAGCAAATTAAATGTACCATAAATATTGTTATATACATTTATTCCCAATCTTAAATATTAGCCGAGATATTTGCATTTTTCAGCCTTCAGCAAACCCCCACTTCTACTCTTTTTACATAAACAATACTCTATTATATAATAAACCACATTATTCGAAGCTTAAATATCAAATATTGTATTCAAGAGACCGTTATTATACGAGACATGCAATACATACATGCAAATATGCCCTGGTTACCCCCCGCCCCTCGTCTTAAGATCTTGGATTACTAAAATTTGATTGGTTGAGATAACAATTATTCTGACTCATTATTAATAAAAGTACTAGATATAGTAAATAGTTCTCAATAAAATTAATATGTTATATTCTGTTATATTTTAGTAATTGTTTTTCTTTCCAGAGTGAGGCTGGCAGATCTGTCAGTTTACATTTCACACGCTTCCTGTCGGCAGCCTATTGAAATTGGCTGAAACATGTCTTATTTCCGTTTGTATTTATTCAATTAATGTTCACGGTGGTGTTGTGTTACCAGTATGTAGATTTATCGATTACTAAACTTAACGAGGGAAATCCGCTTAGTTTACGCAGCCCCTGCGTGACGGACTTTTTTGTTCTTTCTTTGGCCTCACCTAAAGTGTTTCAAGAGCAATTGGGACCTCACCGCCTTTGTTGGCTGACACCAATGTATAAAGATACCAATACTCTCAGCTAGGACATTTCTGGCTGCGACACATAAATATTGTATAATATGATGCTCAAAATTTGCCTTACTGAACTTACGTCTTGGTTTATCAATAATTTGATAGCAGTTCAACTTACAATTGATGTTTCCATCCGTTCATACAATTTGACTGTGTTCAAGATGTAACTCTGTGCACTTCGTGTAAAACTTCATCTTAACTTCCGGATGAAATCGATGTGAAACTCTTAAGATTCCTACGATTATTTGAATTATTTTACCATTCTTCGAGTTCTGAGTTTAGAAAGGAATTTTTATAATCTTATTAAATCAATCTCGAACAAGGTTCCCTAGCTGGGATTTCCCTTGTCAAATTATATTTAGCAAACCTCAGCAGTGTTTCCAGGTCTGCTGGAAGTCGGCCAGCCATAACTTACAGACCGTCTGTCGAGGTGCTATTGTGTCTCTGCTTATGAGCAATCCTTTTATATGCCAGTTAATAAACATGGCCAATAGTATATATAAATGGTAGGGTACTCAAACTAATTTTTTTTTCTTTTTCATGGTGAGGGTGATGAATCAGGATACAATTTTGTGGCTCATCACAATTTATATCTAAAATCGCTTAGCGCTTTTAGTAATTTACATTCCCATCATCCAAGCAACAAACTATAAATAAGACGTTTGGTCTAAATTTTTTTAAAATTTACGTAAGCAATCAAGCATATAAAACACAAACAAAGAAAGTCTGTCACGTAGGGGCTGCGTAAATTAAGCACATTTCCCTTGGGAAGGTTTACAGATAAATCTGCATACTGTTAACACCACCGAGAATGTTAAGGGAATAAATACCAACAGTAATAAGAACTCATTCAATCAATTTACAAGCTAATATCTATAACGGAAAGTGTCTGAATTGTAAACAAACAGGGCGGCCAACCTCGCAGCGCTGAATAGATAGGATTATTTTAGACCGGAAAGATGAACAATTAATGAAATATTTATGAATATAACATATTAATTTTATTAAAAACTATTTACTATAGCTAGTGGAGTAATTTGAAATAAATCAGAATAATTTCTATCTCAATCACTCAGATTTTAGTAATACAAGAACAAAAGAAGTCAACAGAACGTATTTGTTTGTATCTCGTATAATAAAGGTTTGTTGAAAACAATATTTGGTATTTAACCTTGTAATGAAGTGGTTCATGATATAACTGCTTCTTATTAATATGACACTAGTAGGAGTAAGGGTTTACTGAAATCGTAAACCTATAAAATCCGATAAATCATCGGAATATATAAATTAGATAATAAATATTTTATAAACCGCCATAATTGTAATATTATATTAAAATATTAGGTAATTCTATATACATATACATAACTCTCAGAGTTGCATAGTTGTTTAGTTGATTGAAACTAATCCATTTCGTCGTAATCATTACATTAACTAAATAGTGCACTATTAACGCTAATTAATAGAGACAATATATCCCACATTTGAGAATTGGTAATTGGACTGATCCACAATACCTAGTCCAAATTAAGCCAAATCCAATTACGTTTTAATATTACTATGCAACAAATTGTATAATCATATTTTAGTTAATAAGAAGACTAGTGGAAAAAGATAAATTAATTAGATTAGTCAAATACATAAATAATTTCTCGAGGGATGCCCTTCATTTAAAATTGCCATGTATTATTGACATGAGATTTAAGTTGACAATTTCAATTCAAAAAATGGCAAATACTCAATCATTATGACGACACACACACATACAGATGAGTGTGTGTGCGTTTGTATTTTTCTTTAGTCCAATCTCGATCTCCATTAAACCTTTTATGTAAAACTAAAGGTCAAATTTAGAAGTCCTATCAGAAGGAGAGGGGCTTTACAGAAGGGCAGTGTGTGTTTGTTTTTTTGTTTTTTTGTGTGTGCGTGGAGGAATTTCGAAAATTCAAAAAATCTCCGTCATATCAAAACATGTTATAGAATCAATCTTGTTAATCTATTGATGCTCTACAATTTTTGCACTTTTCCGTATCTCAAATATTAAGATATACAAATGTCCTTATATACAGTTCTTTGAAGATTAAATATTAAATAAATTATTCACTCTCTATTGTTTTCAGTTGTCAGTAAACACCCGCGTATACTCAGCAAATTTTCACTTTGATATAAAAAAAAAAGTCCCTCACGCAGGGGCTGCGTAAACTAAGCAGATTTCCCACGTGAAGTTTTGCAATAGAGAAATCTGCCTACTAATAACGGCAGTAGTGAGGAATCTCTAAACCTATTCACGAGGGATGAATAGTTACGGAAACGGCCGCACTAGCTCTCGGTGGAATGTCCCGAACATATCCGACTCCTGCCGACCACACACACAATACAAATGCAAATATCTCGGTTAATATTCAAGATACAGAATAAATGCATAGAACAATATTTATAGTAAATTTAATTTGCAATAAGATTGATTCTATAAAATGTTTCGATCCGACGCATAATAACGGAGATATTTCGAATTTTCAAAACTCCCCCCTCTAAACCCCCCCCCTCTCCCACTGGTCCGATAACGAACTTGATCTTTCTTTTTACATAAAACGATTAAATATAAAGTTTGGTAACGATCAAACAAAAACTGCGACCGCTAGAGCGTTAACAGACAAATATATATATATATATATATATATATATATATATATATATATATATATATATAATTTTGAACGGACCTAATTTTCGTCATCTCCTGGGTAGGATCGATGGACATTTGAGAAAATTTTCAAAACTCGCATCATGAGTACGACCTCAATAGCAGATTTCCCTTAAGGGAAATCTGCTAATATATGGGGAGAGGAGATCAGTAGTGTGTCAAACCAGCACTTGAGAAATCTGCTTGGTTAACTTTGCCCCTGCGTGATGGACTTTTTTAAGTTTCAGCATTCAGGAAACCCCCACTTTATGTCATGCAGTAGTACCAATAACCCAATATATCATTGAACTTCTTCTTCCTCTCTTAAATGCTAAATATTTTTTTCAACGGGCCTATACTGTATGAGATACATGCAAATATGTTATGGTGTGACTCCACCAATTAGCATTTTAGCAGATTTCCCTTAAGGGAAATCAGCTATTGAGGTCGTACTCATGACGCTATTTTCGAAAAATTTCCTCAAATGTCCATCGATCTTGCCCAGGAGATGACGAAAATGAGGTCGGTTCAAAATTATATGTATAGTATATGTCTGTTAACGCTCCAGCGGTCGCAATTTTTGCTTGATCGTTACCAAACTCGATATTTAAACGTCTTATGTAAAAATTAAGATCATGTTTGTTAATGGCTGAAATCGGACTAGTGGGAGGGGGAGTTTATAGGGGGATTTTCGAAAATTCGAAATATCTCCGTTACTATTTGTCGGATCGAAACATTGTATAGAATCAATCTTATTGCAAATTAAATTTACTATTAATATTGTTATGTCCATTTATTCTGTATCTTGAATATTAACCGAGGTATTTGCATTTTTATTAAATGTGTGCACTTAACGAATGAGATGAGATTCGCTAACTTCTGTTCTAGTCGTGGATTTCCGGCAAAAGCTATTTCAGCCATTTTCGTAACTGTTCGGCTCTCGTGAAATTTCTCTATTGTAAAACTTCACATGGGAAATCTGCTTAGCTAACGGAGGCCCTGCGTGAAGGACTTTTTTCATTTAACTTCTTCATTCAACACTAAAGATCACATTTGTTAATGCCTAATATAGGTATTGTGGAGGAGGGGGGGCGTGTTTGGGGGATTGGAAAATTCCAAATATCTCCGTTATTATAAGTCAGATCAAAAAGTGTTATAGAACCAATTCTGTTAAACTAGTGATGCTCACAATTTCTTATAATTCAAATAATTTTGATAGAAAATATATGGTGAAAACATTAAATAGTGTGGATATATCATTCCAGTAGGTGAGAAATCTGCTTAGTTTGCGAATTCCCGGCGTGGCTGGCATGTCTTTATAATGACTATGACGAGTTGAAATAGAAATTTTTTCCTTAAGTAGGAAGAAAACATCTTTTGAGATTTTTGAGAGATTGTTACGGAGTGAATATTACATGTTATATTTATATCTCTTTGTAATTGTAAGATATAGGTTAGGTATAAAACATATGTTTGGTAAATTGACAAGATTGGCTTCTGTTTTGGGAGTCATGAATTGAAGAATAATGAGACGCATCTGACTAAACATTCTATACCTTTTTTTAGGCTTAATAACAGAGAAAAAAGTAATTTTATAGAAGCATGATTTCTTCTTTAAACGAGTGACAGCCTTGCTTTTGATTGCAGAGATTTTCTGCCATCGTTTTGCTAGTGAAACTGATAGCTTCTTCAGGTTATCTCAACTCAGTTTCTCAGTTGCGTCATAGACTGTAGATACCTATGAGATCAGCTTTGGGGTTTCTTCTTCAATAAAAACTTCAATTACTAATCTTATTACAATGGAACGATGCATTGCCGATCAAATTGAATATTTAAGATGATGAACTTTCTCAGGGCGAGATGACTTGATTTTACGGGTGACGTCTGGAACTAGATAGAACCGGAATGTCAGTTCCTGGGGATATCAAAGGGGTGAAACAGCCCACTCTTCAAATTCTCAAGCCCAGGAAATTAAACTTTCCTTCGTTCTCATTTCCAATGTAAATTTTAAACTCGGCAGCAAATAATTTTACTCAAGCCTAGGAAATTCGCCTCGCTACCCTTGGCATTGACTATTGAAGTTGAATTATCAATTAGCAAATTGTGTTTGTAATTTATATATATATATTCTAGAATTAAAATTGAAAATAATAAATACCAGCAATTGTAGGACTGGGCAAAAGACAGGAAGAACTTCTTATAATAATACAGAAAAGCCCTTAACGAAGCTAGGTCTCTTTAGAACCAAGCTCCCTTATGACGGTAATCTTACCTGGATTCCAGAGGTAAAGTTTTACCGCTGAAACATGGATCGATTACCTATTGGATGGATATTGAAGAACTTATTAGCTTTCATGGGTCCTTAGTAAAAAAAAAAGTTAGAAATAAGATAAAATTCTGTTCGGGCTATTCTGCTCTAATACCATACAAGTATTTGCTGGCAATCAGAAGCCAGAAGTAAGCTGTATTACCCGTCGTTGTGGGGGTAAATAAAAAGTCCGTCACGCAGGGGCTGCGTAAAATATGCAGATTTCACACGCGAAGGTTTACAATAGATAAATCTACTATCTGGTAATACCACCAAGTGAATAAATACAAGCGGTAATGAAAAATCTTTCAGGCAGTTTACAAGTTAATAACCTCTTCAACGGAAAGCGTCTGAATTGTAAACAAACATGTCAGCCAACCTTGCAGAGCTGAATAGATAGATGGAAATATTCTAGACCGGAATGAAAAACAATTACTGAAATATATCTAATATAACATATTAATTTTAATTTAATATTAATTTTTTGAAAACTATTTATAAATTATTATAGCTAGTGCAGTAATTTATAATGAATCAGAATAATTTTTTATCTCAATCACTCAAAATTTAGTAATCCAAGAACAAAAGAAGCGGGGCGGGATCAACAGAACACATTTGTTATATCTCAGAAACTAAAGGTTCAATAAAAGTAATGTTTGGTATTTAACCTTGTAATGAAGTGGTTCGTAGCTAAAATTAGTGGAAAATGTTTAGCCTTAGTACGCCAGGGTCGGCACTGCGGGAACGACAGTGCTCTCTCTCCCTTGTGGAGCTTCCTCTGTGCGCATGCGCACAACAGCCAAACACCTCGCCGCTGGATACAAGCAATCAATCAACAAACAAAGATTTTTGTATCTTTTTTCTTAAACTGGGGGATGGTTTGTGCATTAACCTTAAGAATTATATATTATACACGTATAAAGAAAGAATTAAAGAAAAAAAGGCTCATTATATTAAATGTTATATAATATCAAGTGGAAATTGGGGGTTCTGCAGTTCCACACTGCCTATACGCGAGCCGCCGCTGTTCATGATATAACAGCTTATTATTAATATGACACTAGTAGGAGTGGGGTTTACTGAAACTATAAAATCCAAACATCTCGATTAATTTTCATGATAAAGAAAATATATAACAGCATTTATAGGCAATAAAATTTGTAATAAAATTAATTCTATACAATTTTTCGATATGGAACGGAGATATTTCGAAATTCTCCCCCTAAACCCTTCCCTCCCAATTGTCCGATTTCAGCCAATAACGAATTTGATATTTTTTTTTGTATAAAACGATTAAATATCAAGTTTTATAACGATCGAACAAAAACTACGACCGCTAGAGTGTTAACAGGTATATATATATATATATATATATATATATATATATATATATATATATATATATATTTAAACGTACCTCATTTTCGTCATCTCCTGGGTTGGGTCGGTGGACATTTGAAGAAATATTTCGAAAATCACGTCAATAGATGATTTCCCTCAAGGGAAATCTGCCAAAATGGCTTAGTGTAGAATGATACTTAATTTAATATAATCAAATTTAACCAACCTCAAAGACCAGTTATATAATACCCAATATTGTGTATAATGGCGAGTCTTGTACTTGCCACCTATGGTTCACCTACCGATATAGTGATTTCACTCTATCATGATCTAAGACTAGCACACTGATACTCCGAGCTACTCTGATTGTGAGACCAAATAGGTTACAATGTAAGTCAACAAATCCGCATTTATTGTGGGGGGAGGCATTGTTGAAGATTGCAATGATAAGTAAACATTGTCTTATAATAAATATCTCATAGGTAACAATATTTTTTTCTTTCGTCCTACTTATTGATAATTAATGAGCTATTTTCAAAGTGAGAAGAGTGTAGGAAAAACCCATTAGGTTAATGACTAGGGAAGGAGGAATCCGTGATAAAACCATATTTTCTCCTCAGTCTATATTTGGATAGCTGTTACGTTCAAGTGCCCGCCAACAGTGAAATTTTCCTATTTTTTTTGTTTGAATTGTATCCCAGATGTTGTTTAAAGGATAAAACAAACCTCAGTGCAGGTAACAATACTTTATAAAATACAAGCTGATCATTTTATAACAATAGCAAGAGTTGATAAAATGTTTAAATTACACTAAGGCTGAACGGTATAGGTTATCTACAGACTAACACCATTTTCTAGACAAGGCGTGTCTTAGGTTTTATTTAGTGAATTTGCCATTAAATAAAATAGTATTGTCCATGTGGGAAGGAAACCCGCGACTCCCTCAAATGGTTTAACTGAGTTCGATTTTTTAGTTATTCTTCATTTGGTATTTACCCATTTTGGAGACACTAGATGCTGCTATTTTATCATACCCCCCCCCCCCCCCACTCATTTCAGTATTCCTGGATTGAGGGAGTATGTTCATGTAAAAAAATAAAACACTTTTTTCCCATGTTTTCGCTATTAGTTACACGTACGTAACCATTATATTGTAAATTTTATAAATTGTAGTCTTTAGTAATTTTGTTATATATTTAGAATTAAATAATTATAGCAATTAATAAATAGATTCATTCAAAAACTATAACTGAGTATATAAAGGTAACTGAAAAAATGTACCAGTAAAATTAAATGAAGGAATAAGGTATAAATGGAAACATAATGTTTTTAATGTTTAAACGATTGCTTGAAATTTAAAATTCACCTTTATAACTTTCATAATTTACATTACTTCCAAATAATATAAAAAGAAATTATATCATATTTTGTTTATATATGCAGCGGCTGTATTTAATAGTTATAAATCTTAGGAAATAGTTCCATGGCGGTCCATGTCCAGCCTATATATTTATTATTGATTATTCTTTTCTTTGTTGTACGTTAATTAAAAAAAAAAGTCTTGTATTAGTTTTGCCGGTGTTAGTATACCATTAATTTTAGTTTCAGGCATTTTTCCTTAAGTAATTGTTAATTGTTATTCAGTCTCTAAACGGGTACGATTCCATTTTCCTTGTTAATTTCTTTGAAAAGTTTTGTTTTACAAACTAACGTGCCTAGTTCAACCGAATAGTTCAAAGCAGTTACGGTACAATCTATATTCCTTACAAGAAAAATAGTTTCCGCCATTTGATTTAGCAAATTCACTTATAAATATTTTTGGTAGTAGATATTAACGATATCACATTACCTTTGAGTATTGAATTGGCCGGGAGGAAAGGATGAGACATCTAGGATAGTGTAAAATTAATAAACGTCCATGGAGTAGGTGCTGTCTTTAAACTAAGAAGATTTCCTACGCGTTGGGATAGTACTCCGATGTTGTGATCTCAAATTAGATTTTCTATTTTTTGGCTAAGAAGAAAGCTTATGTAACTTTGAATTTAAATTGACATGGTATTATTAGTAACATAATTGCTGAAAAAAAAATCCCTTTAATAAGAGTGGTGTTAATCTGAAGGCTGAAAACAAAAAATTCCAATATCTCTATTAATATTCTATTTAGAGAAAAATGTAAAAAGCAACATTCATAGAAAATTGAATTTTCTAAAATATTTATTCTATACAAATTTTCATCCGACTCATAAAATTGGAGATTTTTAATTTTCCCCTACTAATCCCCCCTCCCCCTCCAGGTCCGATTACGACCATTATCAAATTTCATTTTAAGCTTTAATCGTTTCAACATTGAGTATATGTGGCGAGTTGAAATCATCAGTGCGTCATATACCAGCTAGTTGGAAATCTGCTGAATTTACTCAGGTAGACATATATATATATATATATATATATATATATATATATATATATATATATATATTAGCTTGTAATATTTCCATTACTCTTAATACTTCTCTTTACTTCCAATAGTCCACCATCCTTCCAGAAAAACTGGCATCGAACCCTTCGTGTTAGTCTTTCGAAGTAAGGTAAAACCCATTTGGAAAAATACCAAGGAACCTAAATTCGTCAATCTCTAACCTCTTTGACTATATGTAAGTATTCCAATTTGCAGTAATCGGATTTAAATTATGTTCTAAATGGAGACAAAGATTAGGAGAACAAGGCTACAAAACAAGCTGAAAATGACGAGTCCAGCAAGGTTTATGCTGTCTCGTTTTGACAGCAAAATTATAATTTACACTATCGATATTTTCTACGAAAAAGAAAGACTAATTCCCGTCGTGTCCTTTACACCACGGGTTTTCATTTGCTCGTATATTATATACGGAAAAATGCCCACAAGATTGTTTTACGAATAAAATATCTTATGTCCTCCATTCATTCAGAGAATTAATGTACTTCAATATCATTCAAGTTGTCAGTAATTATTCGGCTACGAGCTATGCCAATTTTAATACTTAAACACAATCGATTTGAGCATAATGCCTGACAAACCTACTAAACAACTCTGGCTCCATTCTAGTGCAAATATATTAAATTTTGAGTTCTAAGTACTTATTACATATAACAACAATTATGAACTCTAAAATAAATAATTTCTAAAGTTCTAAGTATGACCAAATATATCGGTAACCAAATAGAACTTTACAATTAACAGTCAATATTATCACCGAGACAATCCCATTTGCACAAATCTATAATATAGATGTATAACATATTATGTTTTCGTGCGTCAAGAGAAATGTCCAAAAAGTTTACCCTCCTAGCGTTAAAAGTTTACCCTCCTAGGGTTAAATTAAAAGTTTACCCTCCTAGCGTTGTTGGCAAGTAATGATATTAGGAATTGATCCTACCTGTAAGATTAAAAGAGCCATTGGGTGAGCTAAGAATGTATCAAAACATTGAATATTTCAGATCATGGAAGAATTAAGTACTATCATGGATAAAAAAAGGGCTGACAAGCAGGAGCTGCGTAAACTAAGCAAAATTTCCCATGTAAAGTTTTACAATAGAGAAATCTGCATACTGCTAACACATAACACCACCGTGAGTAAATACAAACAGTAATGAAAATCGTTCAGTTAATTTTAATATGCTCCCAACGGAAACGGCTTTTGAATTTTAAACAAATAGATCTGCCAACCACTCTGAGCTGTCCAGATAGACGGACAAATTCTTCGCCGGAAGGAAAAACAATTTACTGATATATATCTGATACATTAACTTTATTGTAAACTATTTACTATGTCTAGTACTGCAATTTATAATGAATCAGAATAATTTATACTTTAATAACTCAAATTTTAGTACTCCAAGAACTAAAGAGGGGGGGGGGGATGAACAGAACGTATTGGCATATATCTCACAAAGTAAAAGATTATACGAGTCTAAACCAATTTCATGAGAGCCGAACAGTTACGGAAACGCCGAATTAATCAGACAAGAACCGACTAAAACTGATCTAATCTCGCCCGTTATCCACACACACTTAATACAAATGCAAATATCTCGGTTAATATTCAAGATAGAGAATAGACGTATATAACAATATTTATAGGAAATAATAATTTTCAATAAGATTGGTTCTATACAATTTTTTGATCCGGCGTATGGTAACGGAGATATTTCGAATTTTCAAAAAACCTCCCCTCTAAACCCCCCCCTCCCCCTGGTCCGATTTCAGCCATTAACCAACTTGATATTTCTTTTTCCATAAAACGACTAAATATCCAGTTTGGAAACGATCAAACAATAATTGCGAACACTAGAGCGGCAACGGATATATATATATATATATATATATATATATATATATATATATATATATATCTTTATATATATAATTCTAGCGTACGTGTGTATGTCACTGAACTCCTCCTAGACGGATGGTCCGATTTGATTGAATTTTTGAAGATCGGTTCTATACACTTTTTTTGACCCGACGTATAGTAACGGAGATATGACGAATTTCCGAACATCCTCCCTCTAACCCCCCCCCCTTTCCACTTGTCCGATTTTAGCCATTGACGAACTTGATCTTTCTTTTTACATAAAACGATTAAATATCGAATTTGGTAACGATCAAACAAAAATTGCGACCGTTAACAGACACACACACACACACACACACACACACACACACACATACACATATATATATATATATATACTAGCTCAGATACCCGGCTTCGCCCGGGAGTTGATTTGAGGCTGAATGGCGATGGTATTTTTTTGGCAAGGCTTTACTTTGCACAATATTATGACATTTACCCGTCCCAGTGTTTAGGGTTAATACCCGTTTTTTGCATTTGTTAATAATAAAATTTATTTTTTATGTAAGTCCTCCAAATTGTCATATTTCCCGTTTCCTGTGCATTATGCATAGATTTAAATTATTAAGCACAAAATATTAACATACATTTGAATTAATTTTTCCCGGTGAGGTACCTGGTAGTTCCAAAGAATTGTTGAGCAAATTTCTCTAAATAACAAATTAAACAACTTTTGTTATGTGCATATTTGCCGAAACCCCAATAAGAAAGGAACTATCACTATTTTTAATTTCAGGCCTCCCTTATAACCCCCACTCCTGCCCGTCCCTAGAAATGTTAGTATGGCTTATTACAAGGAAGGTGTTAGAGCTAATACACATACCGAGTGTTTTATTTAGTTCGGTTGAGTCCTTTGTGCCAAATAAAATTGACTCCCGCTATCATTTTAAGCGTATAACGTATTTATACTTCGGTATACGACGATAGTGTATATGACAAAAGTTTCTCTAAATAACAAAATAAACAACTTTTGTTATGTACATATTTGCCGAAACCCCAATAGGAAATGAAATATCACTATTTTTAATTTCTGGCTTCCCTTATAACCCCCACTCCTGCTCGTCCCTAGAAATGTTGGTATGGCTTGTTATAAGGAAATCGTTAGTATTAATACACATAGCGAGTTTGGTTTAGTTCGGTTGAGTCTTTTGTGCCAAATAAAATTGTGGACTCCCGCTATAGTTTTTAGCGTATAACTCATTTATACTTCCGTATACGGCAAAAGTGCATATAACAAAAGTTACTCTAAATTACAAAATAAACAACTTTTGTTATGTGCATATTTGCTGAGAAAGCAATAGGAAACGAAATATCGCTATTTTTAATTTCAGGCCTCCCTTATAACCCCCACTCCTGTTCGTCTTAGAGAATATTATTATAGCCTAAAGTCTAAGTTGGGCTAGTAGTAATATACATACCAAGTTTCATAAAATTCGGTTCAGCCGTTTATGCGTGAAAAGGTAACAAACAAACAAACAAATAAACAAACAAACAGACACCAAAGAAACAAAATGCAGTTATGGTGTCTATGACATGTGAAACGAAAAGTTATCGTGAAATTTCGCGAAAAAAATCAATGTACAGACAGAGGTTACAATTTTATATATATACTAGCTCAGATACCCGGCTTCGCCCGGGAATTCATTTGAGGCTGAATGGTGATGGTATTTTTTAGCAGGCTTTACATTGCACAATATTTTAACATTTACCCGTCCCAGTGTTTAGGATTGATACCCGTCTTTCCCGTGGATTTGCTAATAATAGAATTATTTGTTCGATAAGGCTTCACAGTCGTCGATATTTTTATATTTCCCGTCTCTTATACATGTAAATATAGTGAATTTTTATTTCAGGCCTCCCTTATAACCCCCCTCCCGTTCGAACCCAAAAATTTTAATATAACTTATAATCATGGAAGAATTAATGCTAATTGGCATACCGAGTTTTGTTAAGTTCGGGTCAGCCGTTAGTGCCCGCTAAAGTTTTAACGTAAAACTCATTTATACTTAGGTATACGACAAAAGTGTATATAACAAAAATTACTCCAAATAACAAAATAAACAACTTTTGTTATGTTTATATTTGCGGAAAAACCAATAGGAAACGAAATATCGTTATTTTTAATTTCAGGCTTCCCTTATAACCCCCACTCCTGCCTGTCCATAGGCATGTTGGTATGGCTTATTATAATGAAGGCGCTAGTGCTAATACACATATCGAATTTTATTTAGTTCGGTTGAGTCCCTTGTACGAAATAAAATTATTGACTTCCGCTATAGTGTTTAGCGTATAACTCATTTATACTTAGGTATACAACAAAAGTGTATATAACAAAGTTACTCTAAATAACAAAATAAACAACTTTTGTTATGTGCATATTTGCCGAAAAACCAATTGAAAACGAAATATCGCTATTTTTAATTTCAGGCCTCCCTTATAACCCCCACTCCTGTTCGTCTCAGAGAATTTTAATATAGCCTAAGTCTAAGTTGGGTTAGTAGTAATATACATACCAAGTTTCATAAAATTTAGTTCAGCCGTTTATGCGTGAAAAGGTAACAAACAAACAAACAAACAAATAAACAAACAAACAAACATACACGAAAGAAACAAAATGCAGTTATGGTGTCTATGACATGTGAAACGAAAAGTTATCGTGAAATTTCGCGAAAAAAATCAATGTACAGACAGAGGTTACAATTTTATATATATATATATATATATATATATATATATATATATATATATATACATACATAATTTTGAACGGACTCTCCTAAGTAGGATCGATGGACGTTTGAAGAAAATTTTCGAAAATCGCGTCATGAGTACAACCTCAAAAGGCAAAAAAAAGAGACATAAACTTGACGCACGAGGGAAATCTTAGTTCACGTGGCGGACGTTTTTGAGGTTGTGGACAATTTTTTTTATTTTATTTACTCCGGCAGTGGGCATTTATTTATTTATCAAGTTATTCATTTATTTTATTTATTATCAAATCGTTTTTTTACAAATTTTTTTTCTATTACAAAAGACTTCTTATTTTATTATTTAATTTTCCTTCTACCCCTTCAGGTGGAAGTGCGTTAGAGGGTGTTGGGATTCAAAAATTCTAAATATCTCCGTAATTATGAGCCAGATCGGAAATAAATACATGTCATTTCGTATCGAACTGTCATATTGTCTCAGCACTGAAGCAGACATCCTGCCCAATTAATATTCAATTAATCTGACTTCGTTGCTACGCCCTTTAGGTTGGTTTGCTTTCTTATCGGATGTTCCGGATGTGCTTTCTACTCCAGATCTTTATCCTACTCAGGAACCCTGATAATATCGGAATCTATGAGAAGACCGTCTGATAGCACTCATCAGAACTGGTTTTGTCTATCATCAATCTATCCACTAGAGTTAAATTTCGGACATTCTCTCACATTTCATTCACGAGATAAAGATTCATTTGATTATAAACATTCTTGTTTTCTTTTCATTTTAAACTCTCTAGATCCGTTTATTATTAAAAACAAGTAGTTAGGTATTTCTATGCACATTCCCCATCACTGTTTATGAAATTAAAAAAGGATTATATTAAGGAAAATAGGCTATTGAGGTTGTACACATGACACGATTTTCGACAACTTTTTTCAAATGCCCATCCTACCCAGGAGATGACTAAATATAAGTCCACCCCACGGGGGGGGGGGAGGGGGCTGTGTAAACTAAACATATTTCCTAGGTGCTGAAATGAGACACTAGTAACAATATCTAAGTCGAAAAGGCTGAAAATAAGAGAGTACCGTAGTATTTCAGTTACGAGAAAATGTATATAACAATTGTACTGCATCGGTAGTTTAACAAGAATGGTTCTGTATCATTTTTGAACCGACTCTTAATATCGGGTATATTTTCGACTTACTCCCCCACCACTAAGTATTCTCACACATAATAAAGATAAGTTGTTTTGTATTTAATCTTGGAATAAGAATAGGATGTTAACATTGTAATAGGATACGTATGTCTATACTATTTTCCACCCAAATAACGATAGAGACATTTAGCATTTTAGAAATTCCCCCACAACCCCCCCCCTCCCAGTGAAACGAATACAGCTGTTAACGAACTTGATCTTTAGTTTTACATCTTTCATAGAAGTATGAAAATCAAACAAAGATTGCAACCGCTAGTATTAATGGAGAAACATAAGATATAATCTTTATATATATAATTCTACTGTACGTGTGTATGTCACTGAACTCCTAAACGGCTGGACCGATTTGAATGAATTTTTTTGGTTGCTTTTGGGTGACGTCCTGATGGTTTAGATTCACAAATCAGCCCAGCAGTTGTAGCAGGAGTGGGAGTTGTAAGGGAGGCCTAAAATTAAAAATAGCGATATTTCGTTTCCTATTGGTTTTTCGGCAAATATGCACAAGATAAAAGTTGTTTATTTTGTTATTTAGAGTAACTTTTGTTATATTCACTTTTGTCGTATAACAAAGTATAAACGAGATATACACTAAAAAATTAAAGTGGGAGCCAACAATTTTATTGGGCACTAACGATAGAACCGAACTTAACAAAACTCTATATGTAAATTAGCATTAATTCTTCCATGATTATAAGCTATATTAAATTTGTTAGGTTCAAACGGGAATGGGGGGTTATAAGGGAGGCCTGAATAATATATTCGCGATACTTCATTTTCTATTTGTTTTTAGGCAAACCTCCACATAACGAAAGTTGTTTTTTGTGTTATTAAAAGTAGCTTTTGTTTTAAGCATAATATTATTAAATTTAATATTCTAATCACTTGAAATATGATGCAGGACAACATCTGTCGGGTCTGCTAGTATAATATAATATTATTTATATATATATATATATATATATATATATAGGTTTTGAACGGACTTCATTTTGTTATCTCTCCCCATCCTGGAGGGATTTGAGGACTACATTTGAGGACTTATTCAAAAATTACTTCATGAGCACAACCTAAATAGCCGATTTCCCTTGGGGAAAATATTTTAAAAGAATGAAATACATTTATGTGCAAGATTAAATAAAATATTCAAATTTTAAAAAGCAAAGATATAGGAGTGTACACAAGCTGAAAATTAATTACCCAAAGAATATATTTTTTAATGTAGTGAATAAAAAACAAATTCAACTAATATGTAATTTTATATTTAGAATTGACTAGTGGACTATGTTTTTTACAGAATTCATTATTCTTCATAATCATCAAATAAACCCATACTCTTACTCACATGATTCTCACATTAACTTTTATCTTACTTAATATTTCCAAATCTTGTACAAATAAGGTTCTTATGAAATGGGACAAAGATAATGAGTGTGTTCAGGATGCCATCTGTGCTGGAATGCTACAAATATGAACCAATATCTATATCATTCCAGCACATGGGGATTTTTTTCAGTTTATGCTATTTTTGCAGCTTCAGGACAAATAAACCACCTGCAAAATTTCAGATAAAATTTGTCAAAGTCAACAACCTTATATGAACTTCATTGAGTACACCATTTTAAGCAAATAGTTCTGGAGTGCAAACCAGTTCTAAATGCTTCCGAATATGCTCAGTATTTTTTATAATAAAAATTTCACCACATCCTCATCAAAGCTGTTCAATTTTTTTTTATAGGACAGAAGCACAAACTATATTTCTAAGAAGGAGAGATATTAAATATGCATAAATGGATATGCATTTTATTGAGCACAATTAAAGAAATAAAAATAAGTAAGTTTTTTTTTTTTTTTTTTTTGGAAATCAACTTATTTTTAAATACTTTTTCAAAAATGTTATAAAGAATTTTTGATTCTTTACAGAAATATTTGTACTAAAGAAAGAGCACTTGCTGGCTGTGAATGTAACTATATCAGCAATCATTTTCTTTGCCATAATTAATGCTGTCACACTTTTAATCACAGCTAATGATAATTTTTTCCAAGACGAATTCATAAAACATGGTCTTAAGTATTCACCATTACTATTCAGCTTATGGGTTGCGGTTTGTAATATGATTATTATTGTGTTATTTTATACATTTCTTTTTCTTAGGATACCTTTTTCATGTGTCCCTCTTTTTCTGAAATAATGTCATTCTATTTGATTAGTGGAGGACTTTATTTAGTTTTATTCTCAGGCCTTACACGATATATTCATTTTCATGGTATTAGCAAAGGTCGGGAAACAGACTTTTTTAATTTAAAACTTCAGAGAAAGCGTTTGTGTATGCTTGGTTTGGAGAACTCATTCAGAATGCTAAGGTTTTGAGATAACTAATTATTTACTAAGAGAAATAGTTTGTGAAGATAAATCACTTCAGGTGCTGCTCTTATAAGCAAATAATAATATTGACCTACATATAAATACAATATTTCATAAAATTGATATTCACTCCCCGTGCATGTTTCAAAATAAAAATACTGGCAGTTTTGACAAGCTCTGTCCTATCAAGTATTTCAAACCAGCAGACAATGTCTTTTTTAAAATTAAAATTTATCTAATTTATTCTATATTGATAAAGGCAACAGATCACTTGTTTCTAGCCAAATCCTTTGTTGCCTTCTGTTGCTTGTCTGAATCTGCCAGTAAAACTTAAAAATTAAGACTATAAATGTCTGTGTCTTTAAAAATAAGATTCCATTGAAAACTGAATATTACCTTATAAATAATCCCATTAAAATTATTGTTGAAGTTGATCATTTATCTACATCTACACTCATCAGAAGCTCTCTTGAAAATAGCTTCCCTAACTTGGTAGAGAAAGGCACTCATTATTGGTCTTCTAAGTAGTGATGAACCCACCCATCACCCTGGTGGAATGAAAATTCAACTGACTTAACATTTTCTTTATCCATTATTTGCCCTTCGTTTATACATAAGTTTAATCCATCAATGTTTTTTTTTTAATTGAGGCATCAGTAAATCTGTATTATTTAGGAAAAATACTACCACACACACAGTAACACACCTTCATTATCTTGTGCACGTATTTTAAGTAACTGTTTAACGCTTAATGAACTGCATGTAGGAATGTCTCCAATGAAAAGGGATTTTGAACAGGCTTTGCCTGGATTAGAAGAAAGAAAAAAACAATCTAACTGCTTTCAGAATCTTACAACCTTTCATACGAAAGTAAGTCAATTGTAGGATTAAAAGTTGGATTTAATATAATAAATTAGATTGCTATGTGGTCGATATAATATTTTTTGATAGGCACATAACATATACTTTGATATGAATAGAAAAAGTTTAAATACAATTTTACTTTATTTTTAAACCAGTCCAAATACTGCCAATATTGGCTGTAATATCTATTCACCACAGAAGTTATTATTCTTATTTTAAACACACTTAGTGACAGGGGCAATGTATCAGTAACACTAATTAACAATATAGAATTTTACAACCACTACTAGCCATAATGAGAACAAAGTTAAGACTTCAATAATTTACAGTGTTTTTGAAATGATTCAAGATCCTACTATTAACAAACTGACTATGGTTCTTATTTCTGGAGTCGAGAAACGACTTATTTTTTTGTAATAACCCATAAGATGCAACAATTTTCATTTTGCATTGCTTAATGACTTGGGCCAAAATGTTCTTGTAGATAAATATAAAATTAATAATACTATAAAGGTGTTCAGTATCGACTGTGACCATATTGTTCATTGATGTTTTGTTAAAAATGCTTGCAGCTTCCATTCTCAGAGAATAAAGAGTTCTGCTATGTATGTAACAGATCTATTATATACGGACAAGAAAAAAAAATCTTCAGAATGGCCCAAAAAACAGATTTAAGAATGAAATAAAAACATCTATGAATGTACTTTGCAAAGAAAAGAAAACAAAATTTTGGACTAACCCTACATCAAATTAAAGAAAAGGAAAATAGAATATATCACAACCAATGAACACAATTTCCTTTTTAGATTTGACATTAAGTAACTTATTACAATTTATTTCAAGAAAAATTATTAACAGATGTAGAAGAGTCAATGAAAACCTACCTACAATCTATATATTAGCAGATTTCCCTTAAGGGAAATCAGCTATTGAGGTCGTACTCATGACGCGAGTTTCGAAAAATTTCTTCAAATGTCCATTGATCCTACCCAGGAGATGACGAAAATGAGGTCCGTTCAAAATTATATATATATATATATATATATATATATATATATATATATATATATATATATATATATGTATATATATATATATATATATATTTTGTCTGTTAACGCTCTAGCGGTAGCAATTTTCGTTTGATCGTTACCAAACTCGATATTTAAACGTTTTATGCAAAAATAAAGATCATGTTCGTTAATGGCTGAAATCGGATGAGTGGGAGGGGGGTTTAGAGTGGAGGATTTTCGAAAATTCGAAATATCTCCGTTACTATACGTCGGACCAATCATTTATATAGAACCAATCTTATTACAAATTTAATTTACTATAAATAATGTTATATACATTTATTCTCTATCTTGAATATTAACTGAGATATTTGCATTTTTCTGTTTTCAGCTTCTGAGATGAGATCGGCTAACTTCGGGTCTAGTCGTGAGTTTCCGTTAAGAGCTAGTTCGGGCCGTTCCCGTAATTTTTTGACTCTCTATTCTAAAACTTCACTTGGGAAATCTGCTTAGTTTACGCAGCCCCTGCGTGACGGACTTTTTTCTATTCAATGGTGAATTCCAACAGCATTTGGGTAGTTTCAGCCTGGGGGGGGAGGTCATCATTAAGTCTTATTGCAGCCGATGTTTATGTGAAGTTTTAAAAGAGAGTAGTTGAATCACGAAACTGATCAGATTTATCAATAGCATGTAAGCCATATGCCCACTTTTTAGAGAACACCTTGGATGAATTTCTAAGACATCTCTCAGTTCACTCAGTTCAACTCAACATTGGGTTTAGAAAGTAACTAGAAGATTACAATAATATGCTACTTCTTGGTATTCTGGAGGAAAGAAAACCAAATGAATAGCTCGCCTAAGAAGTTTATAGAAAATCAATGTACACCAATGATATCTTCACAAAACCATCCAGCAAAAAGTATGAAATAATTTAAACATAGCTCACAAGAGCTAAGAGAATTTTTTCAACCTTAGAACCTGCCAAAAGAAAAAAAAATCTGCTCAAAATGCCATCAACCTGGGGATTTTTAAACTAAGCAGGTTTCCCCACATCTTGGAATACGACATTCTATTTATTTCCTTAATCTGTAGCCATCATCTTGTTAATATTGTTAGAGCATTTTTCTAGTTCCATGGTTTATACTAATCTCTCTGGTGTCAGTCAGAAAAGACTTCCTTCAAGACACCGAGCAAGATAGACTTATATAACGGAAGGAAGACATGAGCTTTTCAGTCTCAGGCTTGAGGAAACTGGAAGCATCTTTTGGCAAAATTCAGAAAACAATATGGTGACACAGGCCATACTGTAATGCAATGACAAGAACTGTGGAATCCAAGTAATATATTTATAAAATAAACATTCAAGTAATAAAAAATTTCAATTTAAAAGCTATACACACTTGTACAAAAATATTGAAAAAAAAAAATGTTTACCAAAAACTGGTGGCATCATTAACATGTTAAAGGTTTTCAATAATAATTTATGTAATAGAGGCTCAAGTTAGCCATGAGAGTTAAGGTGTTGGTTTTAATCTCATAGAGTGGTGATTTCAATTTCTGTCTGGGCAATAGGAATTTATTTGTGAGAACTCATTAAATAAAATCCTTAGTCCCACCCTGGCTAAAAAAGAATGGTAACTTGTAGACAACCCGTCCCAATTAGCCAGAGTAGCACAATGATATAATGTAATATTGGATGTTAATAAATAACAAATAAATAAATGATTTAATCTTATCCTACTGATACATTTACTTTAAACTCTTTTTTACATTTGATATTTTTTGTAGGCTGGTGAAGTAGTTTGTTTTAACATATATACTGCAATTAAGATATTAGAATGTTATTCAGTAAAATCATTACAAACAAAGAAGTGGATTGATCAATTAAATGGCATTGCAAACTATTTGCTGTTTGCAGTTGCATTTCCATTGTCACTGGTAAGTAGATATTGTACTAATTATTAGTACAATTTTAAAATTTATATTATTATTTATTTTATTCAAGGGCCACTTTATGCAGCATAGGAAATTCTATTCATTTTTAGCTAGTATGTCATGAGATGTATTAATTGAATTGTCAAATGTAAGTAGTTGTCCAGTAGACAATCCTTTCTACTTATCATTCTTTATTAAATGAATTTTCTCTGAGCCATTTGATAAAAATGATGAATGTAATGTGGTGGATGAACCTTTTTGTCAATGTAATATATATTTTTTCACAATATAATGAGTGTTGATGATAATGCCTTAATTCAGTCTGACACTTTATATATTATAATATCAATTTTTTTTAATAATTAAATTACCAAGACTCAAAGAAACAGAACAGAATAAATTAATTTATTATTACTGATATTGTTATTTACTGTCTGTAGTTTGTCAATGTTTAATAGATGACTCAAACAAGGAATATAAAAAATATTAATCAAAACCATCTAAAATAGATGGTTTTTTCCCCCTCATGAGTGAATGGGAATGTAGGGGTGGATGGGATGGGAATAATATTATAAGTAACTTAATGAATGAGCATATTTGTAATTTTTATAAATTAATATTAAATTGAAAGTTAACATAGAAGTAGTAAAATATTTATTACTAAAATAAGACACATTATTAGTCAATAGGAAATAACATCTATATAAAGCTACAGGGAAAATATTATGGGATTGTAGAAATAAAATAAAAAATAGTTTTAGTTATATTAATGAGAAAACAAAATATTTCATGTATATAAAACAAAATACAATATACAAAAGAGGTTGTTCAGATTGAAATAAATGTTTTATAGGAGAATTGGGCTTCTGATAAAAAGTTGGAAATAAGAAAACAGAATTAAAGCAAGCGGATAAGTTATCTTTTAGTTTGATAGATAAATATAGGCAAGATCATTTGTACAGAAATATTTAATGTTCCATATATAGCACAAGGAAGGAAAAATTTGTTGCTCCAATAGTTTGACTATGCTTCCCATGAAATCGATTCATTGATGAGTTAAATCATTGATATTACATCAGCTGTATTCTGTATAATCCACAGGTTTTGATTAGTCAACTTTGTTCTCTGAGTGAAAGGTAATATGGGTGTTCATGTATAAGTGGATTGACGCATTTCTTGAAGAGGCTTCGAGAGCAATGAGATATATAGAGATAAGTAATAGAAGGTTAAAGAAGAGGAGTTTTGCAACTAAATAACATTTTAGTTGAAAAACTCACTATTCATTATTTCTAACTATAGAAGAATAAGTCCTCATTTTAGTATTTATTTATTTAGGAGCACCCCTGACTAGTTGATTTTACTTTTCCTTCAACTAAATAAAAGAAAAACAAAAATATAGAAAACGAACTACTAAATTAACACAACAAGTAAAAATTAAACACAAGTAGTAAAGACAACAATTAAACATTAAATACATGTAATAAACCCAAAAGCAAATGAAGAAAATAATGAATATTGTAAGCTAAATTTACTAGTCAATATATTATTATATTATAATAATAAAACTAACATTAAACAATTTGACTAAACAAATGAGTTATAATTATAATAAAACTGGATTACAATTTTTTTTAAAATATAGTAAATAGATCGAAAAATCATTAGTACTTAAAATAGTCTTCATCAAAATTGCATGTGTAAATATTACTACTAGAATTAAATTTTGCAAAAATGTTGGTTTTCACGGTGTTGAAAGATATTCTCCAGGTATGGACTAAAATTTGTAAGTAAGTCATGTGGTATTTGTAAGTTTGTCGGTGTTCTGTTAGTCAGTCTGTAAGTATTTAATAGTCAGAGGCACATTACCACTCCTAACATATAGGCTTCTCTTTCCTGTTCATATTGTATAAATGTGTTAAGGAAGTATATCTAATGGGAAGCCAAGTAAGAACACCTTTATCCCTACATCCTAATACTTCGTAATTGCTATGAAATGTGCGGGTAATCCATTTTATTTCTCAAAGTTATTGTCATCCGTTTGTGACCATTTTTGTGCCCAACCGTTGAGTAGGTACGTCACAGCAGATTTTATTACATAATCTAATGTAAGTTCATTTTTATCTTCATTATATTGTTTAGTAGTTGTTTCGGCTCACAGATCTACTTCAGAACAATGCCCAATGTCTTCATATGATATCCTTTTGTAATATATTTTTACTGTTTTCAAACAGTACTACTAGCATTTTGGGGGTTTTATTTTTACAACTTCCAAACAATATACCCAGAAGTTGTGAGATCAGTACTGGCTGAACACTTGAACCATATTTGTCACACATTGCCACCATTTGGTGCTATATATTTTATAGCTACATCAAATAAGAGAACTCCAACAAAGTCAAGAACTCGCCTAGGTCTAATCACAATTCTGATCTTTTATGGAATATGTAAGTATGGAAAACATATTATTTATATATTTAATAACACTAAACAAAAATATTCAATTGAAAAATATTATTTATAGGCATTACAACAATTAAGATGTGGCATGGAAAATGGGTTTACTTAGCATTTGAAGCATTATCACCCCTTCAGATGTTATTTTTTCTAACCATTTGTTTTGTAGGATCTATAATTTTTCATCATCTCGGCTATGCCATTAAAGACTTCTTCATCAGTGAGTATAATAACATTTAAATTAGCTTTCACTTTTAAGCAACATTTAAGTAATATTAACATTAAAAATGTAAATCTATGGAATAAAACAGTGGTAACTCGTACATAACTTGCCCTAATTAGCTTTAGTAGCATAAAGTAGTCATTAATAAAAAATATTTAACAATTATTTTGCTCAATTTTCACACAGATAACTCAAAGCACATTGTTTATAATGACGATTCTCATTTTTAAAAATTGTCAATATTTATTTTGTTAGACTATATTTATCACTAAATATCGTGTTTTGCCCTTTTATATATATATAGTGGAGAGATTGAATGTATTATTTATTACCTAGATTGGTCAGCTCAATAGATTATTGAGTGTACTTAACCTCTTGCCATCTAAGTCTCTTGGTAGGAAATCTACCAGAATTTTGATTAATTTATGAAAATCACTAATTAAGTTGTATATATTGGCAGGATTGAACCAAAAACGAGTGAGGGAGAGAGCGAGTAGTAATGGAATCTACAATGACCTCTGCCATATGAAGAAGAAACAAATCTAAATTGAAATAAGTTCTTCCATTTGTGAAATAACTACAACCTTTAATAAGAGCCGACTGCTTGTTGGCTCCAACCAATGTCCATGACTTTGTTAAACCATGAATAATCTACAAAAAAAATATTATAGTTTTAGTACAACATTTTTAAAAAGAAACCATCAATTATCATCTATTTCTTACATAAATAACAGTAAAAAATGTCTTTGATTTCCTAATATTGAACACTTACCAAACTGTAAATATTTATAATCATCAACATCTCTTGAAACATTGTTGAGAAAAGAATATTTTAGAAAATGGCTTACAAATATTTCAAAATACTCAACATTCAAATACAATTCTCATTTGTTAGTAGTTATTCTTGTGGACTGTTTGGGAGGCTGAGCAATTTACAGAAAATTTTTGCCTCAGAGACATGAAAAAGGTAAAGTGGTGAATAAAGTTAAAAGTTATAAATTTTCACTCGAGCTTATCTTGCTAGTGAGACGATTTATCTGAAATCTGACAATTTTTCAAAGGAAAAAGTGATCAAAAAGGACCAAATAACACCTCTTGTCTCAAAAATAGCATGCTGTTTAACTGTGCAACGATGTCGTTTTTTGCTGAAAGTTGATCTTGCTAATAGATACAGTGAGTCCTTTAAACCTTATTTTAATTTTATTTTGAATTACCAGTCCAAATAATTATCAGCTGATAATTGATGAAATGTATGAACAGATGAACCTATTTCCTGTCTTCTTATACACTGCTCCTATAAGCTTACTGGGGAAGATAAGGTAGCATTCTTATAAAGGAATCAATCAGCAGCATGCACTTCTACTTCTCAAGCACTGATAGAAGTGGGTGGGGGTACTTAGAAATGAAAACATTATTTGCTGAAATCATAGTTACTCAACAATTCAATGAAAATTTGTATTCCTCTAAATTCAATTAATTTGAATTACACTTTTCAGAGATAAAAATTTGTTTTAAATGATGAAACAGTTAAACAGAAAACTCATCCAATGCAGTTCTTGGGTCATTCCCAAATGAATTCAGGTGACTGGTCGTGATCCAACCATTGCCTACTTCTGAAATTATAAACCCTATTTTTCACTACAAGTTATAAGTTGGTTATTTACTTACATTCTGGTACAGCAACAAATAGTAAATGTTGTAACATTTAAGTTTCTAGTGATCAATATCATCATGTGGTACCAACTGTTAACTTTTCTGTTTCCTGAATGGCATGAAGTGTCATAATGGAAGAATGATTAATGTTTAAATGTTTTCTGCTAACCAGATGATTTGACTCTGTTTCAATTCACCATAACTGAATTCCATTTCACATCCTTTCTTGAGTCCTTTATTGTCAGATTTATACCTAGATATTCACTTTTATACACAGATAGACACTTTTACAATTCACTGCAACTATAGCAAAAGCAATATTGAATATTTTGAAAGGCTTTGGAAGCGCACTGTCCAAGTTTAAATACATACAAGAAAGTAATATGTAATTTCTCAAACTCCATTGATCATTAAAAAAAATGATATGCAAATATTTCAATATGTCACAACAAACTGAACAATGTCAAATGAAAGTAAAATGTCTATAGACTAATTTAATTGTGCCAGTTTTTGTATATAACGAGATACTTTCTTTAATTAAATCAACAATATAAATAAATCTGACATTTCATCCTCTATATGCCAATATTTCAAGCTTAATATAGTTCAATCTTTTTAAATCAACTCATCAAGGAGGAGTTACACAGTAGTAAATATGATAAAAATAATAAGTAAATATGATATTATATATAAGTATATAATATATATCTTAAGGTCTACAATGTGTATAGGAATATGAAATGAGTAGCTTTTACCAGACCCATCAATTCTAATTATAAAAACCTCGTGTCGATAATAGAAATATATTTGATTTAATACAAATAAAATGTAAATAGATTTTATAAATGAATGAGTATTTCATTTAATAAAAATAATACATGCCAATGTTTTTGTTTCCACCTTAATCTGCTTTTAGACATACAATAATTACCTATAAGCATTAAGGTATAGCCATTAACATTAATTTCATAAATATTAATTAACAATAAACATAAAGTCTAATATCTTGGAAACTGCCTTATAACTCATAGATTAAAATTTAAGGTGTTCTTCAGTGATAATGATTGGTGGTTAGATTTTTTCTGACAGGAAACTTTATAAATAGGCTCATTATTATTTAAGTTTGCTCTCTATGTTTTTAACCTTGAAGCAATAAACAGTGGTAGACCAATAAAACCATGGGGTGCTAATATTGCCGAAGAAATTATTGGAAAGGTCTTTGACCTTTTTAACTCTGTATCCAATGAATAGAATTAAAGTAAGGTAAATTGATAAATATTTAACTAATCTTACTTTCTATAGAAATTTTGTTTATGTAATAGCATGGTAAATTTATTCACAGAATAACATTTCATAAAATACATACAAACGTCCATATAAATAACAGTAAAAGCTAATTATAAAATAAAATTTCCAAAGCAAAATATACAAGATGTGACCTTGGAATTTACAGTGCTTGAATAATGGTACATGTGCTACTCTCCAATTAATGATGTCTAATGTCAGTAGTGAAACGAGTGTTATCTAGGTAAAGTACAGCCTATTATGCCTAAGCTTGACACCCAGCTTTTCATTAGGCAGGATCTCAGCTGAGTACATCATTGGCATTGTACAAACACACTGTAAGTCAGTCAAATTTTATTTTATAGCATATATTTATTAATATTTTAAGGCATTTATTATGTCATTGATATTAAAATTTTGAAAACAATACCACGAAACACTATGATTAACTTATTATATCCATACAAAATAATGCCTCAACCCATTTAGTTAAATATCCTGGTGTAGAACAAAGCATTACACTGTGCATGGATTTTTGAAGTAGCAGTACAATAGTACATATATTTCTGTTATGGGATAAATAGAATTATGAATTCACTACATTTTTAATTTCCTTTCCATGATTAAACCTAAATCACTACTATAAATTCCATGGAGATGATATATAGACATTTGCATACATAGGCCCACAAATTTTAAGGTGTCGTATCTAAAATTCATGACTATTTTACACTTTTAGACCTCCCTAAAATTGTTATCAGGCTTCCCCATAAGGGTGTGTCTCGTTATAAGAAGCTTTCTAGCATTTATTATTCCAATAAATATGCTAACAAAAAATACATTACTAGTCTTAGGACTTACTACCTATCTGTTTCACGACACAACTGAAAATAATTCTAATTATACCCAAATAATACACATACTATATAATATAAGATAAACATATAGTTATTCTCATATATAGGCCATTTTTTTGTCAAATTAGATTAGATAGGTATAATCAAAGGAGCCTAGACAAATATTTGATAACATGAATAGATATATATTGAAGACAATGAACACTGACCAATACTCCTAATTCTTGACATAGTTAATTAAAGTGTAATTCATTTGTTAATTATTCCACTGCCTTCGGAGTCTACTTTTCATCCAGGTATAATAACTCAACAACTCTCTTCTAAGCCTTAAGTGTAAAGAAAAAAGTGCGTGACAAAATGTTAATTTTATATGAAATATTATTAAAGTGTTTCTCTGTGTTCTCTCACTTTAATAGTGTTGTGATCACTTTCATTTCTCAGGGTATTGCATTTGAGGATTATATGGTCTGCGCCGCAATCAAGTGGTGTTAATACTTTTAAAAGGATAAAGACATTGAATAAATGAATCCAATACTGTACACAAGAGAAGCAGCAAAACTTAGTAAGCTCCTACCTCAAAAAAAAAAAATAATACGCAAATTTATAATTTATTTTTAAATTTGCTTTCCAATATTTAAAATCATTATTTTGTTTTTAGAGACGTGTCTTCTGAATAAGAATGGATTCTTACTGATTGCGCATGTGACTATATCATTGATTAGTTTTTATGCTATAATTAATGCAGCCACTCTATTAATCACAGCAAACGAAGAATTTTACCAAAATGAGTTCATAAAACATGGGATTAAGTATACACCAATCCTTCTCAGTATATGGGTTGCGGTTTGTACTATGATTAATAAACTAATTTATATTTTAAAGACAATGTAGTATAAATAATTTTCTAAGAATTTTCCAAAAACTCTCATTTTCTGCTAACAATAAGTGGGATGTTTTAATAGAGCTTTGTTCTTTGACGATCAAATTTTAGTAGATCTAAATTTTGAATTTAGATAGAAAGTGTATAAGTCTGATTAAATATTCACATTACCCTAGTTTGGAACATATGTTTTTAACCACACCAAAGAATGTCATTAAAAAGATCCTTAAAGATCTTAAAATCCTTTTTACATGACCTTAGTAAGACTTTTAAATTCACTTAACTCATTTAGAACTTCCACATTTAATTGTTTCTATCCCAACTTATTCTTGCGATTCGGCACCTAATTCACATTTCCATTGCTTCCAATCTATCATGTTTACTTGAAATGAGTGTAGTAATTCAGAAATAAATAACTCATGTGTTAGTTTAATATGAAGTCTGTAGTCCAAAGAATAACAGTTAAAAAGGAGGAAAGTTAGTAGGTAGATACATGCAGACAATGGGTATTCTCGAATATAATTCACGTGGATTTTAGAATTTTTTGAGTTCCATTAGACCCTTTTGAGATATGATGAAAAGGGTCTGATAAATGGGATAGCCAAATTTTATAACAAATAGAGAAAAGTAAGAAGATAATTTTGAAATTCTCAAGTTTGGGGTGAGCAGAATCTGTTAAAATAGTTTCTTTCATTAACCTACATTACATTGAGGTCATTTTCTATTAATGATGAGGCTTCTTCATGTAATATTCTGATATGCAAGATGAAATAGGGTGAGAGCTAGGAACTCTAGGGGTGACATTTGAAAAGTGAGGACTATCACTAATCTGATATATTAAGTATTCACAAGTAGGCCCAAAATGAACTTTTTTTCAATTATCTGACAATGATGAAAGTCTATTCAGTAATGTAAGTTTGTACCCATGTTTCAGATAGTCAGATACTATCAAGCGTTGCTGGAATTTATGGATGCGTGCTGATCAGGATTTAACACGATTATAACTTGTAATTAGAATATTTGGGTAGAGAATAAAAGAAAAACTGATGGTCACTGTAGCTGAAAAATAAAATTACAATTTAGTATACAAAAAACTAAAATATAACAATAATGAACTACCTATTAAAGAACAGTTGATGACATAAATCAAGTATCTAGTATTCACTCAAAATACTTTCTTTTTAAGGTTAAGCACTTTTTGACCAAAACACTAATTTCAGAGCTAGAGAGAAGTCTAAAGATAAGCTCTTCCCTCTTCCCATCACAATAAGTTCATTTTAAAACTTAATGTTTTTAATTCCCTCACAATATAGATTTTAAGAAACATTTTATGAAAGGAAAATTGTATTTTGATATCAGTGTCAGAGCTAGTCATCTTGCCTAATTAACTCAAGTGCAGCTGCTCACATCAATACAAATCACAGAAAATGCAATCAAGTATGAATCTTCATGAAATTTTGTTAAACCATTTAAAGAAAAATACTTAAAAATAGGTGAAGACAGGAAATATTATTATAGACTTAGTCACTATACTTATACCAGGATTTATAAATATTAAAATAACAACAATAAAAATAACTATAAAAATAATAAAATTTAGATAATTTTTCTTGTGTTTAACACAAGCTAAACAGATACTATGTATAATATAGAATTAAATCTAACTACAAATTTAAAATGTAACAAATATAATTACAGTTTTAAAAAGTACTTTTCAAATCCTCATATTGTATTATCTCCAAACCGTCAAACAAAGATGAATATTTTAGAAACTGTTTATTTTTTAAACATTTCAAGATACTGAATACGATGCGAAGTAAAATGGCAGTTATTAGTCTGTCCACCACTTTTTATCAGAAGCTACAGACATTTCTTTTTTTAGTATATTACTCTATTGTTTTCATTTTAGTTTAAATTATTTTCAGGTTGCTGCTACTGTTTGTTTTAACATGTATACTGCACTTGGTATAATTAATTTTTTTTCAATAAATGTTTTACCTGCAAGAAAATGGGGTAACATATTACACAACGTTGCAAGTTATTTACTTTTTGGAGTTGTCTTTCCATTTTCTTTGGTAAGAAAGCATTTAGTCATTAAGAAATAATATAATATCAATTTGTGTTTTTGCACAAAAAAAACACTTGAATACTTAGGTCTTTAATACAGCCAAGAGGCGTGCTCCAAAGAAATTAGATCTCTTTCTCTCTTTTACCTCATTAATTTATTATTGAACCAGGATTTTATTATTATTATTATTACAATAATAATAATGGTCATGTAGTAACAAACTTACTAATTTATTTATTTTGTTTCATATTTGGATTTGGTTTTATGGTAATTCGTGTTTCACAAAATAGATGGTGATGAGCATAGCTGGCGAATAACTAATAACAATTAAAGGTTAAAAATTAATGAAAATGTTTGACATAATGTTCTCCTTGGAGGTAGCTGTTAACATTATATATATATATATATATATATATATATATATATATATATATTTATATATTGTAATATGTACAATTCCAGCCAAATATTATGTAATATAAAAACGATAAAAATGGCAAAAGTCACATAGATTAAAAAACAATTTGACATAGGGGGAGTGCTACTGAGTTGATGGAGGTGCTCGATTCACTGTTAGGAGTGCTGCTCTGGACAGCTGATGTGTATCATATTTGAAAGGAGGGATCTGATGGACGGAAAAAATTATTTTGATATTGCAAATTTATTGTTCATTGTATGAAAACAGCTTTCTAAAAAGAAGAGTCGAAAGATGTTTATGGTCTATCTTTTTCTTAAATTAAACTTATTTAGTGAAGTCCACCTTTTGGATTTTGGAACTAAGGCTAAATGGGACAGGTTACCACCCTTTTCTAGCCAGTGTGTGACTATTTATAGTGGCTTTGTGTAAGGAAAGGGTTAATGAATTCTGTCACCAAATAAATACCTTTGCCCAGTTGGGAATCGAACTCTAGTTCAAGTAGCTAGGTTTACTTAGAGAGGCCATGAGAGCAAAGTCTAGACTGGACTGCTCTTGTTTCTCTCTCTCTCTCTCTCTCTCTCTCTCTCTGGTTTAGAAGATTGAGCTGGTCCCATGGGAAATCTTATTACTTATGTTTTGATAGGAAGAACTCCTTTTTTATGTAGTCACCATCGCTTCTGGAAGGATTCTGATATGCCATTTTTTATTTTAAGTTCAGGCCTGGTGAAATTTCCAGGTTTCTGAGCATTCTGGGTGAGAAAGTATGTCCTATTAATAGTCTAGAATATAGTTAATTATTTCACCATCTGCCCACATTTTCGCACACACACACACACACATATATATATATATATATATATATATATATATATATATATATGTGTGTGTGTGTGTAATGTACATACATATATTGTTGCATGAAAAAATACTTGCATGAAAAATTAAACAGAGTTAGTCACATATTTAAGAAGTACAAAGTAGATGAAAGGAGCCAACGGATGGTCTAGGTCGTTCTCGGCAATAAGTGTCCGGGATCTAGTCACGTCTCCTTTGATGTAAGCCGACGAGCTATAAAAGTGGCCCAGCCCGCCCCGACAGTTTAGTAACCCTCCCGGCACCACCCCTTGCCAGGATTTTCCAACAAATGCTATATTTCAACCCAACATCACCACTTAAAATACAGTGCCCCGCTCAGGAAATGGGAAACTGTCTACTCCTCCCTAGGTTTGATAGACTTATCCCCACCAACCAAGGCAAAGGCAAACTGGGCCTTCGGATAAAAAAACCCCGACAGTTTAGTGTGTTCTCAGATCTCTTCAAGTGATCAACAGTGCGTTCAGTACAGCTTTAGTGAACAATGCGTTTTAGTTGCAGTGCGGTAAAGTGTTTTATTTGAAGAACTGTGTTGTGCTGTTTTTATGTAAAGAACAGTGCAGTGCCGTGTAAAAGTAAAGGGACAGTGCAGTTCCGTTATCTTTGAGAAGATCAGTGCAGTGCCGTGTTTTTGTGAACTTCAGTGATCGTGAGTGAGTTATTGGACTGTGCAATTTGAAGAATAGTGAAGCTATCATGGCATACTTAAGAAGAACAATTAACCAAGTGTGTATTGCATTGTTAAATGTATTGTGCAGTGAAAAAAACTCAAAGCTTGTGTGTTTAATTTTGTAATCCAAAAGAACTCAAATAAACAAGGTTTATTACTGGTTATGTAATAATAACCGTAACAATATATATACAATTTTGAACGGACCTCATTTTTATCACCTCCTGGGTAGGATCGATGGAAATTTGAGGAAATTTTTCAAAAATCGCGTCATGAGTACGGCCTGAATAGCTGATTTTCCTGAAGGGAAATCTGCTTATACCAAATATTGTTTTCATTGAACTTTCACATTGTGAGATATATGCAAATACGTTCTGTTGATCCCCTCCTTCTTTCGTTCTTGGATTACTAAAATTTGAGTGATTGAGATAAAAATTATTCTGATTCAATGTAACTATAGCACTAACTAGAAAACAGTTTTCAATAAAATTAATATGTTATATTCAGATAGATTCCAGTAATTGTTTTTATTTCCGGTCTAGAATATTTCTATCTATCTGTTAAGCTCTCAGGGGTTGGCTGGCCTGTTTGTTTACAATTCCACCACTTTTCATTGTAGAGATTATAACCTTCTTAATTGACTGAAGGATTTCTCATAACCATTTGTATTTATTCTCTTAACATTCACAGTAGTGTTACCAATATGTAGATTTATCTATTTTAAACCTTCATTTGGGAAATATGCTTAGTTTACGCAGCCCCTGCATGAGGGACTTTTTTTTTTACATCAATCTGTTGATGATAAATTCTTTTTTCTAGGTACTGTCTTTTGCCCAAAAGGCCCAATGTACTTTTTGGTACAATCCAGACAACTGATTTCATAAACTTCCTTTGCTAATTCAGTTTTGTCTTTTGAATTTGTATATGTATTTTATTTTCAGTTTGAAAAGCAAATGCTAAATTATTAAAATCATACTCTTCAAAAGACCATTTTATGTTGTCTGACAACCCTTTCACAAAGGTACATTTGACATATTTTTTATTCTCTTTCACTAGTAAAAAGCGGATATCTAATTTTTTTTGATTAATTGTTATTGCAAAATACTACTTTATATGATAATTTTTTTTTTGTAATACTGGCTACTCATTACTACCCAGGCTAGATAAGGGTAGTAACCTATAGATAACCTGCCCCAATTAGCCTTAATAGCACATAGTGGGTGTTAACTTTTTTCCAATAGTAAATAATGACCCAAATAGCATTTAATGTTTGAGAAAGAATCTCCAAGCTCGTCACCAAATGGTCATCTGTCCTCCAATTCATCTTATATTCTCCCTAACTGAAGCTAACTTCAGGTGTAAGCTGAGACGGATCAGACTTTTGATTTCCTGAGCAAAGCCGAGTAGCGTAGCTAGTATGTATATTATATATATATATATATATATATATATATATATAAAGAAGATATCTTAATAAATTTATTTCCCAAAATATTCTAAAAATAAATGTCACTAGCTAAGAAAAATATGAAAATAAAATTCACTCCAATAAGTATGGAATTTCTTTTCTTAATTAATCTGTCCAATAAAAATTGTCCCATACAAATTTTCTGTATCATGAATAGTAACCGAGATATTTGCTTTTTTAGATTTTGGGATTCAGTAAACCCCCACTTGTACTCATCTCATATTAACAATATGCTGTTATATTATGAATCACTTTATGGGAAATACAAAGTACTGTTTTATTTGAACTTTTACTGTAGGAGGTGCATACCAATATGTTGTGTGATTACATCAGTGTTTACAATTTTATGTTGTGAACTCAAAAATATATATTTAATCTATTCTATACTTGACATTTAATTGTTTCATTCAACTCTAAAGTTTATGTCATTAGTGGCTGAAACCAAACAAGGAATGGGGATTCGAAAATTCATAATGTCTCCATTATTATGATGTCGTATTGAAAACCATTGAACCAATCCTGTTTAACTATTGATGCCCTACAATTGTTGGTTATACATTTTTTGTATAGCTCCAATATTAAGCGAGTTATTTGTACTTTCTTGTTTCCAGTCTTCAGTAAACCCCCACTTCTACACATCGGATTTTTACTAGGAAATGTAAAATATATGGTGTGGTGAGATCAATAGTGGGTTATATCTGCAAGTGGGAAATCTGCTTTGTTTAAGCAGCAGTGATGTATTTTTTTCAAGTTGTACTTGCAGTCCATATGCTGCTCATGCCCTCTTCACCTTACTGTTCAGATAAGTTTGTTCCTTCAAGAAAGTTAAGATTAGAATTGTCGTAGTCACCTTTTATTTAAGCTATTTATTAATCAACAAATAAAAACAAGAATGGAATATTAAAGCGGAATAAACAAAATATAAATGTTCATTCTTATTTGTTTCATTATTTTCGTTTTATTTTATAAAGAATTTACAAATCTATTTCTAGGTAGTACTATTGGTATTTTGGGGATTCTATTTTTATAACAGTCAAACAATATACCCAAAAACTTTGAGAACAGTATTAACAGAATCTTTGAATCATATATGTCATACCTTGCCACCAATTGGGGCTATATTTTACATTGCTTCATCCAACAAAATGACACCATCAAAATCTGGTACTCTTCTTTTTGGAGTTATGGTTCTCGTCTTCTATGGCATATGTAAGTATTAAAAAAAAATGATTGGTTAATAATACTAATATACATAATGATATATACAAATTTTTATATTGTAGGTATTGTAGTAATTAAGATAAGGCATGGAAAGTGGGTTTACTTAGCTTTTGAAGCATTGTCCCCTCTGCAGATGGTATTTTTTCTTGCATCATGCCTGCTAGGATCAATTTGTTTTCATCGCCTTGGCTATGTGATCAATGACTGCTTCGCCAGTAAGTATTATCTTCTAAGTGATAAACATAAATTTAAGGGTAAATCACAAACTAAGGGTCGATTTCAGGTGGAAGAATTTAAAATCCACATTCAAAACTGCTTAAACTAATAACACAATACTTCTCTATTTTTCACTCACTTTTCTATTTCTAAGTAAAAATCCTCCTGCTCCTGAATATCATGGTTACTCTGCATTTTATCAATTCAGTTCCCAGTTTCAAGGATTTATGCCAATAGTATAGGATAGAATTGTGGATGTTGGCAGTATTTTCCTGGTTTACAAATTCCTTCAGGATCTGCTTTTTCTATTGCATTTCTAGCAAACTATCTACAATCATTGAATAATGCCCAACGGAATGAGTCTCTTGATTTATATAGCTTAATTCACTTTGGGAATCGTGTAAGTTCGTGGATATGGTTAAAGGTTTTTAATATAAGCTATCAGCCTCCTGATCGTGTCTAAAGAGTGATTTTGGGAGCTTTTAGAAATTTTGTTGTATTAAAAAAAGGTAAATTGAATGATGAATAAGTGTAGATTTTTTTTCTTTTTTTACACAATATTGCTCAGTGATATAAACCAAACAATCTTGTTGAGGACAGTATCAAAACAAACTTACATCGCAACCATACAAAATAACAGTTATTTTTTTTCTTATGCTTCAAAGTAAATTTGACTAATAGTCCTGATAGTAGCACCGAATTCCAGAACCAGTTAGAGGGTTAAAAGCATCGGTTCACATTTTCCTGAGACAGATGTATTACATATGCGAGTAGATATAAGATTTTAATATTTATCATGTGGACATGAAAATTGTTCATAGTTTGAGAAGAGCTCTTAAAAATTTCTTAACTTTTTTTAGTTACTTCAATTTTTTATCACAACCACTACCTATTTTATTTCCTGACAATCAATCACCCTTCAATCCTCATTCGTCAAAATTTAGCCTGCTATTATTATACTGGACTCATGATCTGAGGTAGTAAACACATGAGTAAAAGGGAAATTCTATTGTCAGAGCATATGGATAAGGTGAACTTGCACGCTTTTAATATTTGCTGAACTCTAATCAGTTAACAACTTTATAGAAGAGTTTAATGACGTTAAGAAAAGTAAAACTTGATAGGAAACTTATTATAAAGTCTTAGAATGATTTATGTCAACTGGCTAAGAAACTTCATATATATAAATGGTAGGGAGGATTTTAAGAATACTTTAAAGCAGGAAAAAATATACCTATAAATACATTGAGAGCAGGATTGAGTTTAAGAAAGAAATCAGGGCTGGGAATATAGACAACTGGAGAAGTTACTACTTTCTACAACTACACTATGAAACTGATGAGGTTAGTGTTTTTGAAATTTATAGAAGGTTGACCAATTATAAAAATTCCACCAGACATATTTTTTTCCCTCCTAAGATAATAATTAAAAATTGATATAAATAAAATTCTAAGGTTTGTCTGAAATTTAAGTTAAATTCGATAGGGATAAATTGTTTTTGCATTTTGAGCTCATATTAGGAACAATTGATTCAGAATTGAAATGTATCTTTCCATCTGTTAGTTATGCAGTTACTTAAAATACTTAAAGCCACTTTATTGTACATTTATATCTGTAGATCTGTCACCGAAAGGTACAGCATAAGCTATATTAGAAGTAGGATCTACATGGAATGGAGGTTTACTTTGAAGATGAAATACATATATGCCAATAATTAGGTTATTTTTGGCTTAATTGAAAAACATGAACAAAGAGCAAGATGTGTTTAGAAATAGTTTTGAGTACTGCAATATTGCTCGGATTATGCATTTCAAAAGGTTTAATTTGAGGCTCGAAAACCAATATTAATGTGAATATAGAATATAGTAAAATAGAAGTACATTGTTGCCTGAAACCCACTCAATTTTTGTATAGGAGTTTTTGGTACCTAAAGATGGTTTACCCGACTTCTTATTATAATATTTAAGTGGTTAACTCCAGTGGTTTCAGTAGTTTAACCCACTATATTTTACAATTGGTTTCTTCAGGTGTCAGTCTTTGTTTGTTGTATGTACAGCTCCAAATGATATTTTGAAAAACTCAGAAGAATTTTTTCAACAGAATGTGCGTCTAAAGTTGTGTTTAGTTATAAGCCTTGTTCTTTATAGGAATTGTAATGACTTCCGCCTTTCTCTCTTGGAAATATAGCCAAAAATGGTGTCCAGCTACTAGTACAGTAGGAAATAATACAGTAAATGTAATCAGTGGTTTAATTGTAGAGAGCTCCATTTTTATGTATTAATGAGCTATATTATACAGACATATTTTGCTACTAAATATAACAGTAATTAGTATCAAATATTTTATTTCTTTATGGTTATTGGTAATTGAGTTCAGACTTATATTGCTAGGGTTAGACCAGATGGAAGAGAGAAGGGACCAAGGATTAAAAAAAAGATCTACTTCGTTCAAGAAGAAAGTTTCCTGTGGACATTAAAAAAAAGTGTGAACATTATTTTTTTCTTTACATTGAGGAAAAAATCATATAAATCTTTCATATTTGAATCTTGTCTTCTAGGCCAGTACTCTCCTATCTAAAAAAATTACAAACATTAACTTGACAACAAATTTAAAAAAAAAAAAAAAAACATTTGTAGCATAATGCATGCATAAATATAAATATAATTTTTATACTTTTTTTACAACATTCCTATAAATTCTCCATCCCCAAATTTCCCTTTTTTGATGCCTAGGATCCATAAATTCATCATCACACTTGCAAGAAGCATGGACATCAGGCTTGTTATAAAGTAAATCTTCTGCAAACATTTTTTCTTAAAAGAGTATCACATTAAAAACAAGGTAAGTATGCCTTTTAAGTTATTATAAATTTTCAATAAACACTCACTCCCAGTACGATTTCAGGAATTAACAAACATGATCATCAGATGTACAATTGAATAAATATCGAGCTTAGGATACATATGTACATGCTCACACACCCACATGCAATGCAGCCTAAAGCACATCGATGGTAGCTGCTTAACATTTGTACATAATAATCATTATTAAAAATACTCCTTTCTATCTATGGAAAGTAAAATAAATGTTAACTGAAGTTTAACGTACTAACAGGGGAGTGCTAATACGTAGCGGAAATAACTGGGTACACCTCCCCAGCAATTTCACTTCATTTCATCATTTTAAATTATTTGGTACTTGTGTATTATATCCACCACATTTTAGTTCCACGCTAGAATGCGCTACTGAAGTGCGACACTAGCTCTCCCAGGCTAATGAGGTTATCTTTTGTCATAGTTGCGTTTGCTGTTTATTTGCGTTTGCTGTTTAGAGTTTCTTAGTCCTTTAAAAATGCTTCTTTGGGATTTGCCAACGACTGAAGAAGACGCTGTTAAATATTTACATGAGAGGAATATTTTGGCTATCAGAAAAAAGTGTTCTAAATCAGATTGTATGAAACTTTGTAGTGGAAAAAAAAGTCTTTTTTGGAAGTGTAATGTAAGAAAGTGTGGTGGTCAAGTCGGCGTTCGGATTGACACTTGGTTCGAAGGAAGTAAAATTCCATTTTGTAATGCATTGAAGTTCATTTACTGCTGGTGCGAAGAATTGACATCTGTCAATTTTTGCCAAAAACAACTCAAAATTTCCAATAAGACTGCTATTGATTGGAACAGTTACATGAGGGAGTTGTGTCTCTTAGACATGAACAACAGTATTTCCACACATTTCCCGCCTAAATGTGAATAAAATGTTTTATTTTTAAAAATCGTGTTATCTTTTATTTATCATTATAATCCCGTAGAAGGTTATAAGGTAAGTATAACCTCCCTTGCGGGCAATGAATCGTACTACTTAAAACAGTACCGCACTCTAGCGTGGAGCTAGTGGAACTAAAATGTGGTGGATATAATACACAAGTACCAATTATTTATTTAAGACACTTAAACAACCAATTCTGAGAATAACATTAAATTGCTGAATAAAATTATCAAGCATCAAGTGACATGCAAATATAAACCAATATCAGCAACAATGATTGTAACTGTAACCAAAATACACCTGACACAAACCTGTGTATTATAAATTCTCCTGTTAAATTAAAATAATATATCGTGGTACAATAAAATGCTCCCTCCTATGTTACAATAAAATAATTTCTCCTTACTTCAAATCCTCCCAGAGCAAGAGTTTTATGCATGCACTAAGAATATTAAAGTATTTGTAATCGGAAGGAAAAGCTAGTAGACTAAATATCATGAAGGTAATAGTTGTAAATAGCACAAAGGAAGTATCTCCACACCTTGTGTGGCTCAGTTCAGTCAACCTACTCCTCTTTTAGTATCTCAATTCTGTTTTCATTAAATTATATTTATAAATCTGATTACATTTTCTTCACAACGCTAAATGTATTTATTCAAATAATTTTCACGTTTTAATTAAATGAAGTATTAAATACCTTTAAGACTTTACTTTTAGTGCAACCTGTTACAAAAAAAAAAGTCCGTCACGCAGGGGCTGCGTAAACTAAGCAGATTTCCCTCGTGAAGTTTAGTAATAGATAAATCTACATACTGGTAACACGAAACAAACAAGAACCAACAACAAGAGAGATCTCAAACACCACCGTGAATAAATACTAACGAAAATAAGAATTGTTTCTTCTAATTTCAATAACCTGCCGACAGGAAGCGTTAGGTTAGAAATGTGAACAAACGGGTCACACCGGAAAGAATAACAATTTCTGTAATATATCAGAATATAACATATTAATTTTATTGAGAACTATAATACTATACCTAGTACTGTAATTAATAATGAGTCAGAATAATTGTTATCTCAATCAATCAAATTTTAGTAGTCCAAAACCTTAAGACGGGGGGTGGGGGGGGGTGTCACCGGGACATATTTACATGTATCTCGTATAATAAAGGTTTCTTGAATACAATTTTTGGTATTTAAACTTCGAATAATGTGATTTATTATGTAGCAGAGTATTGTTTATGTAACTATGAGTAGAAGTGACGGTTTGCTGATGGCTGAAAACTGAAAAATGCGAATATCTCGGTTAATATTCAAGATAGAGAATAAATGTATATAACAATATTTATAGTAAATTTAATTTGCAATAAGAGTGATTCTATACAAATTTTCGATCCGACGTATAGTAACGGAGATATTTATAATTTTCGAAAATCATCCCTCTAAACCTCCCCCTCCCACTGGTCCGATTTCAGCCGTTAACGAACTCGATCTTCCTTTTTACATGAAACGATTAAATACCGAGTTTGGTGATGATTAAACAAAAATTGCGACCGCTAGAGTGTTAACAGACATATATATATATATATATATATATATATATATATATATATATATATATATATATATATATATATACTAGCTATATATATATACTAGATACCCGGCTTCGCTCGGGAATTCATTTGAGGCTGAATGGTGATGGTATTTTTTTGGCAAGGCTTTACTTTGCACAATATTTTGACATTTACCCGTCCCAGTGTTTAGTTTAAATACCCGTAGTTTCTGTGGATTTGTTAATAATAGAATTATTTTTTTATGTAAGACTTCACTGTTCTCCATATTGTCATATTTCCCGTTTCCTGTGCATTATGCATAGATTTGAATTATTAAGCACAAAATATTAACATACATTTGAATTAGTTTTTCCCGGTGAGGTACCTTGTAGTTCCAAAGAATTGTTGAGCAAATTTCACTAAATAATAAAATAAACCACTTTGTTATGTGCATATTTGCCGAAACCCCAATAGGAGACGAAATGTCACTATTTTTAATTTCAGGCCTCCCTTATAACCCCCACTCCTGCCCGTCCCTAGAAATGTTAGTATGGTTTATTATAAGGAAGACGTTATTGCTAATTCACATACCGAGTTTGGTTTAGTTCGGTTGAGTCTTTTGTGCCAAATAAAATTGTTGACTTCTGCTATCACTTTTTGGCGTATAACGCTTTTATAATTAGGTATACGACAAAAGTGTATATGACAAAAGTTTCTCTAAATAACAAAATAAACAACTTTTGTTATGTGCATATTTGCCAAAACCCCAATATGAAACTAAATATCACTATTTTTAATTTCAGGCCTCCCTTATAACCCCCACTCCTGCCCGTCCCTAGAAATGTTAGAATGGCTTATTATAAGGAAGACGTTAGTGCTAATTCACATACCGAGTTTGGTTTGGGTCGGTGTTGGTGTTTTGTTCCATATTATATTGTTGTCTTGCGCTATCATTTTTATCGTATAACGCCTTTATAATTAGGTATACGAGAAAAGTGTAAATGACAAAAGTTTCTCTAAATAACAAAATAAACAACTTTTGTTATGTGCATATTTGCCAAAACCCCAATAGGCCTCCCTTATAACCCCCACTCCTGTTCGTCTCAGAGAATATTAACATAGCCTAAAGTCTAAGTTAGGTTAGTAGTAATATACATACCAAGTTTCATAAAATTCGGATCAGCCGTTTTCAAACAAAAAAACAAACAATACAAAAAAAAACAATAGAAAACGAAGTACATGATTTTTCATTTCAGGCCTCCCTTAATACCCCCACCCCTGCTCGTCCCTAGATATGTATGTTTACATTCAAGCCAACCTAGATATGTAGATATAGCTTATAATCAATCATGTTGTAGCTAACGCTAATTTAAGTACGTAGTTTTATTCAGATCGGTTCAGTCGTCTGAGCCAAATAAAATTGTTGACTTTAGCTATTGTTTGTTTGCTCGTTTATGCTTCGGCATACAACAAAAGTCTAAATAACAAATAAACAACTATTGTTATGTGCATGTTTGCTGATAAACCAATAGGAAACGAGATATGGCGATTTTTCATTTAATGCCTTCATTACAACACCCATTCCAGTTCGTTGCTGAAAATGTTAATATAGATTATAAGGAGGAGTTATTACTAACCCACATACGGAGTTTTGTTGAGTTCAGTTTAGTCTTTAGTGACCCTTAAAATTGTTGACTTTCGCTATCAAAAAGGAAACGAAATATCGCGATTTCCGTGCTCTTTGAGCAATGTAGCAAAAACCACATTTCTCGACGCGCTTTGAGCAGATTTTTCATCGGGGAAATGAGCTATGTAGGTTGTACTCATGGTGCAATGTTTGAAAAATGTCTTCAAATGTCCATCGGTCCTACCATGGAGATAAGGATAAAAGTCTGTCACGCAGGGGCTGCGTAAACTAAGCAATCATCCCACGTGAAGTTTTACGATATATAAATCTACATATTAACAAACACACCACCGTGAATATACGAGGCTATATTGATCATAAAAAAACAATGAACATAAACAAAATAATCGAAAACGAAACATTAAATTCAACAAAAAAAAATATCTTATAAAGAAACTAGATAATTAAAAACTATAAAGACAAATGAACTTATGAAAACAATTATATACTTGCAATGGTTAAAATTAAAACTAAAATCAAACAAATAAAAATTAGTATATATATATATATATATATATATATATATATATATATATATATATATATATATATATATATATATATATATAAATAAATAAATAAAATTAACAGATTAAATTTTCTAATAACTTAAACATTCACAATCATATGATCACACTTTCTATATAACACATACAAATACACACGCACACACATATATATAGTCAAAAGTTTAGCAGGAGTTAAAAAGATTTTATATAAGAAGAATTAAAAAGAATTTCAAAATGTAACACTTCTAAATTTGTGAGTATATGTTAATGGCATGTAAATGTTGGAGTATTATGGGAATGTGGGCTACCTTCAGTAAGTAAGCCGTGTAAGTCATGAGGGATCTTCTTAGAAGGTCACGTCTTTTGAAGTCTGTTAGTATGTGTTTTATTGTAAGCAGAGCATTACACACATTGTAGTTAGGCATTCTTTTCTTTTCAAATAGATAACCATGGGTTAGGAGAGAATGACCTATACGTCGTCTCGTAAGGACTACTTCGTCTCTCCGTGTAAATGCTTTATATTTATTACTCCATCCCTATTACATGGTTTGGAAGACAGAATACGTTCTATGATTATGATTTATATGATCCATTACGTTATATATATAAAAAAAGTGCATGCACAGGAGACGGCAAATATAAAAATATTGAGGACACGCCTTACGTAACAATTAATTTTATTATTAACAAATCCACAGCAACGACGGGTATTAGCTCTGAATACTGGGACGGGGCATTGTTAAAATATTGTGCAAAGTAAAGCCTTGCCAAAATAATACCATCATCATTCAACGTCAAATGAATTTCCGGGCAAAGCCGTGTAACTTAGTATATATATATATATATATATATATATATATATATATATATATATATATATATATATATATATATATATATAACAATTAAACATTTTGAACGGACCTCATTTTCGTCCTCTTGTAGGAAGTAGGATCTTTCGACATTTGAGATATATTTCGAAAATCGCGCCATGAGTACGACTTCAATAGCTAATTCCCTTAAGGGAAATCTGCTAAATTTGTTTCGAAAATCATGGTTTAAGTGCTCCCCTTAAGTGCAATAAGCTAAAATCATGGCGAGCCACTTTCCCTAATGATTTTCTTAATACAATCACATGCAGTTATTGCAGTTGACCCTCAGTGCAGGGAGTGTAGTGGGAAAGCTAATAACAATGGATCAGCTGAGAGAAGGGGCGGGTTGAGCCAGTCTTAATTCAGTATCTTCCTTCCTCCCAAATGAGGTACATTCTACAGCAATTGGTGAGCTTCTTTTCAAGGTATATATCTTATTTTAGAATTGATCGCCCAACATTAATCTTATTTTATTGGTTCCTAAAGTAGATTTACCCAAATAATTATTAGTTACCTGAACATATATATAAATAAACATACACACTCAGGGTGTTTAATACTAGTCACTACCCACCCGTTTTTCAAGAATATTGAGAATTTCGGTATTAAACATCGGTCTTTAATATGTAGGATCTTATTGTCATAATTTGAGTTGAGAGACAAGGGGGCTCACAAGACGGGCTTTTGAAGTGTGAGGCTGACAGTTTCGAAGTTCAAACCTTAGAACTTCAAATTTTTAAGGAGGACTGAGGTTTAAGATACTATTAATCTATATAAATAAAACTCTAAGATTTGTCTGATTTTCTATTTAAATTCGGGGTGGGAGCAATTTATTTCACGTTTCAGGCCATTCTAAAAACAACGGTGTGTCCGAATTGGACTCACAAAATGAACACATAATTATTTTTTGAAGGGCTTATTCCCACCAACCTGCGATTGTTGCAATGCCCATCTTACTTTCTCACATCTTCTCCTCAATTGAAAGAAATTCAATCTTCCAAGAAGAGCTTTGTACCTTAAACCGAACCTAAAAGAAATCCTTTGAGACGACAAAGAAGACATAAAGAGGTTTTTGCATTTTTAACTGAAACTTGTTGGTTCCAAGAAATATAGAACCACCTACCGCTAATGACAATAGTAGATGCGGCATATTGTAATAAATAAATAAAAACGTCATCAAAATTGAAAATTCTGTCTCTGTCCGCCCGTTTATCAATCACTCATAAACGGCTAGGAAGATTTCTATGAATTATTACATTTGTGAGCCAATTATATCTAGGTGCAACAAACAGGCTATATGAGAATCCCAATTTTTACCTAGGAAGGGGTGGGGGGGGCTAACTTCGACGTGAAAATACATATTCATCAATATATTCGTTAGCATTGGTTCTATCGGGAAAAAAATGTAAAGAAAAAATTGTGTTTAGCATAAAAATTGTAGGTCGTAATTGGATATTTACTTCGGCCTTTTGGGCGCGAAGGACTTCATTCGTGTTTCATAAAAATGCCTGAATAGAATCGGAAAATTGTTTGTAATTGTTTAAGAGAATGAGTACTGTTAATATGAGTGATTTGATACTTTACTAACAACCTCTAGATTGGAGTTTTATTTCGAAGTCAAAACATATATTCGTTAAATTTGATTTCATCGAAAATACGTAAAGAATTAATTGTGTTTTAGGGTCTTAAAGTTTTATTTAGCCTTATGTGTTTTCAAATTTTACCCGAATTTCGGCCACTAAGTGAGGAGGTAACATTCAAACCGTGCTTAGTCCATTTGTTTCATGCAAAGTGTGCTTGGTCCAATTTATTATCTAATGTTTATTATACTTATTACGCTAAACTATTTTAACAATGTATCTCATTGACAAAACATTTATTTAAACCATATAGGAGTATTTTTCATTACAAAAAACAAATATATATATATGTTTTATATTCAATTTCATGGTTTCCTAAAAAGTACATTCATCCGGACAAAGGTTTGAATGTTACCTCCTCAAGTAGAATTACTGTTTCAAGACAAAATTACGAATTTTTTTATAAGTATCAGGGGTACGAATATGGGGGACGTGGGCTACATTATGCTCCTCAACCATTGACAAGACATTAATTAGATTTTCACTAGAAACCATTTATATTTCCACCAACAAAGACAAGGTTTCTAATTATTTCCTTCGGGCAATACTTGAATTCATCGTTCATGTATTGAATACATGAATTCTTCCATCGTTTTACCATGTCTGAACAAATGTTTTCATATTTTTTCTCCGGTTGCTAAGATACAATCGTTTTATTTTGACGGGAAGCTATATTTATTTAATCCCAAGAACGATATTAAAATCTAAGAATAGTTCTAAACTGAAACTATTTCAGTTTACCGTGAACAAATATTCAATGACAGATTGAAAACAGATAACTAGCTTAATAATTCAGATACGAAAAAAAAAATAGGAAACAACAATTGTAGTGAATTAAATATCCAACAAGAGTAGTTATAGATCCGACTCATAACAATAAAGATATTTCGAATTTTTTATTTCCCCCCCCCCTCTACCCTCTGAAACCTAACCTCCACCCTCCAAGGTCATACTTCAGCCTTAAACGAACTTGACTTTTAGAAAACGTTTTTGAACCACGTGCTTTACATTGCATCATACACCTTAATATTCTCAGCGATTTATTTAGCTCTTGGTAAATAATTGACTATTAAATTTCTGCATATAATTGCAGTCCTTTTTCTCATGGCTACTTATCATTTCAATTAGCTACATTTTTACTATTTTATGAGTATATATTCAGGGTCAGCAACAGTTTATTTTTAATAAAAGTCAGCTTAACAAAAATACCGAAGTTTATATCCTGCCAGCCAAACAGTTTGTTAAAATAAAACGTCGGCACCCAGGGGTATAATATTTTCGACGTACAAGAATAACATAGAACGCCTCATCTCATATTATACACTTTATTTCGCACTTACAAAGACCGATATATAACATAAATGTTATTTAATAACGTCCAATTTGTGATACTAAGGCTAATTGGGACGAGTTATGTACAAGTTACCATCCTTATCTAGCTTGGGTGGGACATGTATTTTATTGAATGCGTTCGTCACTAAATAAACTCCTATTGTCGTAATGAGAATCTAATTCACGGATCTAGGTTTACCAAACGACATTAAGACTAAGCCTTAACTCACATACTCCGAAGAGTGCATTGAATATCTTGACAAACCCATGGCTTAAAGAATAGTGTCTACTCTATTACTTCTTCCAGATTTCTTCTTACAAGTGCCGTTCCTTGTAAGAACCCCTTCAATGTAGTGTATTCTAACGAATACTTTGAAGTAGCCGTATATTTAACACCTCTTTTCCTGCTCTTATTACTATGAATTTATTTAACCTTGTTAGATAAAACATTCACAATATCCGTATGCAAATTTGGCGTGAAGAGCTTCTCCAATTTCCTGAAAACAAGCGTAGTAAAATATTTTAGCTAAGTTCCGTCTTGTGGGATTTTGTTATTTTGTTTCTTTGCTATTTTTCAAAACTATCTCCTCCCTCCTCATTCTACCTGTTTCATTTCACCAATAGCATCTTCTTCGTCAAAAAGGAGGCTATGTATTGCAGCAACATTGAGTCATTTAGATTTATAAGCTGCAAAACATTTGAGCCATCGGAGCCTGAAAAGTAGGGAAACAAACAAATAACAACACGGTCGTTCGCAAATATGATCTATTTGGTTGCCATATTGATAAGAACTGTCTAAAATATCATCTAAAATATAGTTTGTTAATTATTTATTTATTTTGTTTCATACTTCGCTGCATTGCTAATTCGAATGTTTCATTCGAAAAAATGGTGTTCAGCATAGGTGTTGAATAATTAATAGGAATTAAACTGTACTTTTGCTGATGTCACTTCTCTACATGAAAATTGGCCCTGACACTAATTCTGCTGATTCTGATGTAAAATGATTTCCTGAATCCAAAATGACCGCCATTTTCCCTCGTCACTCACCGTTTTGTGGACAGGTCCACCCACCTACTTTTATCACTTTTCGATCATGTGGAGGGTTGAAAAGGACTATTTTAAAGTGGCGGCTCGCGTATAGGCACTGTGGAACTGCAGCACCCCCAATTTCCACTTGATATTATCTATAACATTTAATATAATGAGCCTTTTTCTTTAATTCTTTCTTTATACTTGTATAATATATAATCCTTAAGCTTAATGCAGTAACCATCCCCCAGTTTATGAAATTTGCAATAAGATTGGTTCTGTAGAATTTTTCGATCCGATGCATAGTAACGGAGATATTTTGAATTTTCGAAATCCCCTCTAAACCCCCCCTCCCACTGGTCGATTTCAGCATTAACGATTGATCTGTCTTTTTACATAAAATTTTTAAATAGAGTTCGTAACGATCAACTAAATTGCGACCGCTAGGCGTTAACAGAAATATATATATATATATATATATATATATATATATATATATATATATAATTTATATATATATATATATAACTGATTTCTCATTATCTAATCACGGTGGTATTGTGTTACCAGTATGCAGATTTCTCTATTGTAAAACTTCACAGGGGAAATCTGCTTAGTTTACGCAGCCCCTGCGTGACGGACTTTTTGTTATGGTTGATATTATTGTTATAATATATTAGCAGATTTCCCTTAAGGGAAATCAGCTATTGAGGTCGTACTCATGATGCGAGTTTCGAAAAATTTCTTCAAATGTCCATCGATCCTACCCAGGAGATGACGAAAATGAGGTCCATTCAAAATTATATATATATATATATATATATTTGTCTGTTAACGCTCTACCGGTCGCAATTTTTGTTTGATCTTTACCAACCTCGGAATTTAATCGTTTTAAGTAAAAAGGAAGATCAAGTTCGTTAATGGCTGAAATCGGACCAGTGGGATGGGGGGTTTAGAGGGGGGATTCTTGAAAATTCAAAATATCTCCGTTATTATGCGTCGGATCGAAAAATTGTATAGAATAAATCTTATTGCAAATTAAATTTACTATAAATATTGTTCTATACATTTATTCTGGATCTTGAATATTAACCGAGATATTTGCATTTGTATTCGGCGTGTGGTCACCAGTAGGCTGTTTGGACTTTCCGCTGAGAGCTCTGGCGGCCGTTTCCATAACTATTCGTCCCTCGTGAATAGGTTTAGAGGTTAGGTTAACTGTGTTATGGGGCTAGAAACTACTGGGTTATTACGCCCTAAATAATGTTTTAGGTTTAGAGGTTTCTTACTACTACAGTTGTTATTAGGCAGATTTCTCTATTGTAAAACTTAACGTGGGAAATCTGCTTAGTTTACGCAGCCCCTGCATGACGGACCTTTTTTAATATTCGGTGGTGTTTGGGCAAGGGTGAGGGAGACAGGAAGTTGGAATATGTGGAAAATAATTGAAAAAAGGAAGAGATAAAAGTTAAAAATCGATCAATTTAGCGATTTCGTATGATGTAAGGGACCAAAATCACAAAGAGAAATGCATTTCAATCATGCATCATTGAGATATTAGGGAAACCAATGACTTGTATTTATTATTTGGATGCATTTCGGGGCATAGGAACTCTAAAAACATAAAAAAAAAACTTTTAAAAATCACAAACGAACATCACCGTTGCATGCAGACGTACAAATACAGACTGAGGAACAAATACTCTTCAGTCTCAACAGTAGGTTTCGATTATTACACCTTTCGAACCACAATATTACGCATATTTAGGGACATCTTGTGGAATATTTTTTTTTATATTTTTAATATGAGGAACCGCTACAACCGCTAAAATGCACAGAATTAAATGAATATTACAAAATTAAATATTACAAATGAATTGCTTATTTAAGAAAGGGGATGTCATGAAATAATAACTTTAGGGAAAATTAAAAAAACAGTTTTTAGTTAAAGGAAATGGTACAAAAATTCTAAAAAAATGTTTATATTACTACATTTATAACATGATACCTATAACAGTATCGCCATGAATTTTAAAACCTCTTTTACTGGGTTTATAGCATAATTATACCAGATGACTTATGCCCTTTCTTAAATAAAACCTGAAAAAGGAAACTAATTAATAAGAAATGAATTATTCAAGAAAGATAAATTTGTATATTTATAAATTACACAGTTTAACTCCATAATTTTTGTTTGTAATGTATATTTAAACAAAAAAAAAATTCAAAAATAAGAAGGAAAAAAAATTTGTAATCGCAAAACTAATCATCTTCAGAGATAGCATTCTTCCTTGTGGGCCAACTCAAGATATTGTGGAAAAACTTTTTCTTATGCTCAGGAATATATTGCATAGCTCTTTAAATCTACTATTTTGCCTTCTAATATTGGGTTCTTCTTGTTATATGCCTGCACCAAAGAGATATGGGCAGGGTTGTTGTTTCCTAATTTGAATTATTTTACTGTAGAGCCGTTTATAAACTTCATTTCTATCTCTTTCTTATCTTTTTCTACGGTTTCTGGACTCATTTTTACTAACTTGTTTGCTACGTTTAGCCTTAAGAACAAAGGCATTTTTTCTCTTTATTTGATGGCTGAGCAGTTTACTCTGCTCAGATTCACAATTGTTTCTGTATAAAGCAGGCCACCAATTTTTATAATCTTTTATAAAACTTCTGTCCAGACGATTTACGATAAATTTATTCGTTTTGCGACTGGAATTCAAAATCAATTTGGTTACATCTCTTAATGTATAATAGCGGTCCTCTCGACGTAGTTTTCTTTTGATTAAACCAAAGTCTCTGTCGTTAGGCAGGAATGAGTGTCCTCTGAGAGGCAGCCTATAGATAACTTTTTGAAATCTACCTGTATCTGTAAGTGCCATTAGAAAACGAATCACTGTGTGGTTTTTATTCTGCCCCGGGCAGTTATCAGAAAACAAGTGGAGGATTTTAGTTTGTGAACTCATGTTGGTTTGTATATAATGGTGTAGAAATGAGCACACTTCGTTCGGTCCTTCTTTGCAAGTCCCTCATGATACAGATAAATTACTGACTCCTCCGTATTAACCCTGCACTCACAACGTGAGATATTTGTAGCACTTTTGACAACGTGGGGTCATATGTGACCCCATATAATATTATTCATATTGCTATTTAATTTGTAATGTTAATTGTTTATATTGCCATTTTCTATAACTACTAGTCGTAAACTAACTATTTATATTAAAAATATTAAAGTTAAATGATAAATGGGCGTTCGAAAAATTAAACATCATAGTATCACAAATTGAGGTTATATGTATTTGTACATAGAAACCAAAACTTACATTAAAGTTTTTTCTCAAATTACATTACATTACATTTTCTTTTGTAATAGTAGAATGCAGGAAACAAACAAATTTGTTGGTGAAAAAATAATTAAAAAAAATATGGTGCATTGAAAATGTGAATAGAAAAGTGTGGTTAAAAAAAAAAAAGTTAATCATCTACACAATTTGAACAAATACTTTGTCTGTGTTCGGCACATAAACTTTTATAACATTTAACACAACTTGTTATACCTTTCCGGTCCTTGTTTCGACCACAGTCATTGCATCTTCCAGGACGTTTCCCAGCTGGCTTTGGGATTGGTTGAGGTGGCGGGCTCCCAAGCACCTCCCTAATTAGCCTTCTTATATCACATGGTAAATGTGCGTTTTCTTGTCTTCTTTTTATGTGGGCTTCTGCCAAACCTTCTCCTAGTTCTTTCAAAAAGTCCGTTCTTGATTTTTTCATTCCATTGTGGCGCAAAATTACAAAGGAATTTATGCCAATTGCATCTAACATTCCATAAAAGTAGCTCATGGGCCAACGCCTTGTTTTTCTTGAGGTTGTTTTTAGATGACACAATTGGTCAAAAACATCTACTCCTAATTTGGTCCTGTTGTAGAAATCAATGATTTCCGGTTTCTCGGAATTTTCAGCCAGTTCCCCTGTAGTGTGGAAAGAAGACAGCAACAACACATTTTTGTTCTTTTTGGGGACAAATGATACCATCATCTTGTCTTGTTGATATGCAAACGTAGTTGTGTTTGGTGGTTTGGATTTGGTCTGCAGTAAGGGTTGAGGTATTCCGGGTTTATTCTTTCTTAGCGTACCTACCAGTATCAATTTATTTTTTGCCAGCTCTTCTGCAAGTTCAATCGATGTAAACCAATTGTCCACGCTAACGTTCCGGTTTGTGTTGTGGATTGGTTTTGTTAGATCTAAAACATATTTTGTGGGGAGAGAAATATTTGGATTTTTTCTTTCTTCTTTCCCGACATAAGGAATTCCTCCAAAAAAATAAAATGTCTTAGCATCGCAAATTGAAACAATTTTCAGCCCATAATTGTCGGGTTTATTAGGCAAATAGACTTTAAATGGACGCCTACCCCGGAAACCTAACAAGGTTTCATCGACAGTCACGTATGCAGACGGAGTATAGTTGTTCTGGCAATTACTTATAAATATATTCCATACTTCCCGAAAGGCAGCAAATTTGTCATGTGTTCTTCATTCAGCACGAGTTATTTTATCATCAAAGCGTGATGTATTGATGAGGAATCAAATCTATTCTTAGACATTATACAACGTATAATTGGAGGTCCATACTTTTTGTCCCAAAATTCCGTAGTGGACAACCCAGATGATTTCAAAACTCCAGATAAAAATAAAACTCCAAAAAGTGCTTCCATTTCAATAAAATCAACATGTTGAAGGTACCTCTGATCAGATGAAAAATTTGCCCTTTGTTTGTCTATTTCACTGTTAGTATGAAGAATAATTTCATTTATAATTTCTTCAGTCATAAATAAATGAAAAATCTTACTTACAGACGTTTCTTTGACGGCTTCCCCTTTTGGGCCAGGCAACTTCAACACGATGTTTTTTTGAGCCGTACGGGTGTTCTTTGATGAAAATGGTTTTCCATGCCACTTCAGTCCGTTTCTCCCATACATCACTTTTCTTGTCATTTCTTGTTCAATGTCACTATCACTGAATGCTTCTATATCAGAAGCATCAAAAACATCTTCAATTCTATCTTCTTCTAACTGTCCATCATCATCTTCACTTACATGTCCGTCATTTAATTCATCATCAGTACTTTCATCAGCAGAAGAATGTCTCAATTTTTCTTCTTCAATTTGCCGAAGAAGTTCTGTGCGAATTTCATCTTCCGTATTAAATATTTTATTTCCCGACATTATAAATTGCAAAAGTAAAAATGTTACGTTAACCACAACGTGGGTCGCCCGTGACCCCCACTATATATGTTTCCTATGAAAGGTTTGAAAGCAGACTGGCCCTCTGTTATGAACATCTTGTCAGGACAGGAAGGTAGAGGATCAGACATGTCGAACAGCTGGAGTTAAAGGACTTACACAATATTCTTAGGAATCGGGGGTCATGGGTGACCCCACGTTTTGAGTGCAGGGTTAACATTATGAACACCAAAAGGAAAGACTGATAGCTGCCTGTAATAGAACATATCTTGTACCGGAATTGATGGTAATGAAATATTTTGCATGTAATCAAATTTCAGGCAAACTTGAGAACCTTCACTGGATTGGCACGTTTCTGTTGTTTCTCTTAAAGCAGTGTAAAATTTGTTGGCCCTTTTTTTATGTACTAACAATTCAGTAGCGACAACTCTTTTTGCCTCTGGATTTAATTCCCCTTTCATACGTAGGGTCAGTCTTTCACATTCACTACACACATCAACTTGTGGTCGTCCGAAACCTAAGTTAAATCTTTCTTTAAAAATTTTATAATAAAAAGAGTACTTTACGTTGTCAGTTTTGTATTTTTCCAGGAATAGTCTGTACATAATTTTGACATTCCAAATTGGAGCTTAAGTCATTGGAAGAATAATGTGACAACTTACGTGGGAAAGAAGAAATGTGATCCACAATTTTATTGACCAATTCAGTTGGATGAATCTTCTGATTGGACTGCTTTCCTCGAAGATCCCGGGGACTTTCATTATTAAGAAGAAGTTTTTGCAAACGCCAAACTCGTTTCTTCGAAACAGCAAGTATGCTTGAAAAAGCCGTTTTGCACACTTCCACACGTTTGCAATTTACCAATAAAAAGTATTTAAAAGATGCAGCTCGCTCTTTTAATTCTCTTCTTCGACTATCACCCAAATTGCGATGTCTTCTTGTTTTGACTGTATCTGATTGCATCAGTCGCTGAATGTGTAGATCTTGGGCATTTTTAGTACCAATCGACAACAGTTCCCGCAGAATTGAACGTCGTTCTTCTTCAGAGATTCGTTGGAAACATTTCTTTTTACATGTACAAGATGGACCAGTCGTTTTTGCATCATACTGCTTACCAGAATAACCAGTGTAAGCCTTTCCTTGGAGTCTTGCACTTTTTATTACATTACTTTTATATTTATCACTATTCACAATACCATTCCTTCTCTTAACTGGTTCACTTTCAACATCCCCCTCACTACTGTCACAAAAGTTTTCAAACACATTAACACACTCACTCATATATACATATATATATATATATATATATATATATATATATATATATATATTTTAATCTGTAAGAGACTAATTTAACTGGAAAGGTGTGATATGCACTATGAACTGAGTAAAGTCACATAAATGACCAAGCAGGTACCAGGAAATGTTATCAAGCGTGTTATCTACTTGGTAATGCCTTCTGGTAAACTCTGAACCCTTCAGGGGATCAGGATTAAGAAAGTATTAATGACATTACAACTCATGATTATTTTTGAAAGGGAATAAGTCATTGACTAAATCCCTTTCTTAAATAAATGAGATCTTATTTATCTGATTAAAGTGGTTAGAATGCTTGTCTAATTTCCTTCCTTTTACAAAACGATGCTCCGCGCTTAAAATATTTTTATTACGTCAAAAAGTAAATTTGACTAAAATCGTGACATCCCCTTTCTTAAATAAGCAATTCAAATATACAATATACATAATACAATGCAAAAATTTAATTAACTGAAATATAAGTAAATTAACAAAAAAAAACTATAAATAGATAAGGAGGTATAATCTCAAAAGAGGTATGTTTATAAACTTTGTTTTGCAAATACAGTGTTTACTATTTATAATTATACATAATGATAACTTATAAATAGATGCACTCACATCATATGGTAAACTATGTCACAGTCACACCTTCTTGCCCAAAGAAATGTGTTTTTAGCAGATTTTCCTTGAGGGAAATCAGCTATTGAGGTCGTACTCGTGACGGAATTTTAGAAATTTGTAGATGACGAAAATGAGGTCCGTTCAAAACTGTATCTATATATATTTGTCTGTTACCGCTTTTTTGTTTGATCGATACCAAACTCGATATTTAGTCGTTTTATGTAAAAAGAACGATCAAGTTCGTTAACGGCTGAAATCAGACCAGGGGGGGGGGGGTTAGAGGGGAGAATTTTGAAAATTCGAGATATCTCCGTTACTATAAAGTGTATAGAATCAATCTTATTGAAAATTAAATTTACCATAAATATTTTTATATACATTTATTCTCTATCTTGAATATTCACTGAGATATTTGCATTTTCCAGTTTTAAGCCTTGAGTAAACCCCCACTTCTACTAATGTTACATGAACAATGTTCTGTTTTATAATGAACCACATTATTCGAAGCTTAAATACCAATTATTGTTTTCAGTGAACTTGTACTTTGTGAGATATTTATGCAAATACGTTCTGTTGCCCCCTCCTCCTACTTTTGTTTTTGGATTACTAAAATTTGAGTTGAGATAAAACTGATTTTAATTCATTATAAATTACAGCTCTAGCTTTAGTGAATTGTTTTCAATAAAATTAACATGTTATATTCAGATATATCTCATTAATTGTTTGTCTTTCCGGTCTATCTATACAGTACTACGAGGCTGGCTTGCCTGTTTGTTTAAAATTCAGCCGCTTTCCGTTGTAGAGATTATTAACTTTTATTGTACATTTACTGAGCATTCACGGTAGTTTTACCTGTATGCATATTTATTAATTGTAAACCTTCGCGTGGGAAATCTGCTTAGTTTACGCAGCCCCTGCGTGACGGACTTTTATCCACTCACACACACACACACATATATTCATACATACATACGCCACCAATTTAAGAGATTTTTTTATTCCATCAAATAATCCAATATTCTTAAATAAATCTATAAATTGCCTACTGTCGGGAAGTAGTTCTCATACATTTCTCGGCCTTGGGTACGTTATTACTTGTGTGCAGTCAGTTAATTTGTGTTTTGCAGTCAAAGTCCTGTTTCCGTAACATATAGGTATATATAGGGACATATAGGCTCATCTTCCCTGCAAATTGGATATGAATGTGTTAGTCTAGTGTCCCCTAGGCCCGTATGTACTATTTGTTATCTTCTAGAGTGCCTATTACTTCAAGTCCAATTTAGCGTGTTTGATTTGATTTCTTCTTTATTCGTGGATAGGAGTGGGCCCAGTAAAAGCGCAGCCTATACGACATTCAACCGAGTGCTTCCTGCTGTCCCATTAATCTCAATTGAAAAATTACTGCATTGAGTAGAAGGTTTAATCTTTAAATATTTACCACACCGTTTATCGGTTCCTTATCATTTTGGTCCTCTGGTTTGCAATCTCCGTATCTCATCTTTAACAGCGTTCCCAGAAAAAAGGTTTTGTATTGATTTTCTTTCAAATCAAATTGATGAAGTTCGTCGCGCAAGTTCTGTGCATCGGAGAAAATTTCATAAGTTTTAAAATTACAATCAAGTTACAGCGTAAAGGGTTTATTCTGACCAACACCCTCACCCCCCCCCCTAAAAAAAATGTTCCTGTACTGAAACCCTGGTGAAAAATAAATTTTGTTAAAACCTCTCTTCTTTGAATTCGGTATATGTCCATGTACAAAAACTATGTAGAAATAGAAGATCATGTTAACTTCTCTGAAAAAATGAATTCGTTATTACTTTAGACAGAACTGATAATGTGAGTTCTCAGAACAGAAGGCTTGTTTCTCTAGAACTTTTCCTTATCACACACCTGTTGATATTTCATATTTATAAACTTCAAGAGGAAGTCTCATGGGATCCTATAGGCACAGATTTTTTAAGGAAAGAACGTACATGAGTGGGAAACCGGTTTTCGGCCGCCCCTCAACAGTCAGTGTAAGAACTTTTAAAGGGAGAGAGTATTCGTCTGGTGAGTGTATCTATAACCCCCATTACCGTAACGTAATCGTTATATTAGTATTTGCTTTATTTAATTATTTTTTAATATCACGAATCTGTTACGCTGACGCTCCGTAAACTAAGCACACTTCCTACGAGCTGGTATGACACACTATTAATCTCTTCTCACCATATATTTCCAATTTCGAAGTACATATTCCATGAGCAGAAGTGGGGTTTACTCAAGGCTGAAACAAAAAGTCCGTCACTCAGGGGCTGCGTAAACTAAGCAGATTTCCTTCGTGAAGTTTAATAATAGATAAATCTACATACTGCTAACACAACACCACCGTGAATATTAAGTGAATAAATTCAAACGGAAATAAGAAATATTTCAGTCAATTTCAATATCCTGCCCACATAGGTAATAGTTCTGAATAAAATTAATATGTTATATTCTGATATATTTCACTAATTGTTTTTCTTTCCGGTGTGAAGCTGGCAGATCTGTTTGTTTACATTCCAAACGGTTCCAAAACATGCCGACAGGAAGCGTTTGAAATATAAACAAACACCGGAAGGAAAAACAATTACTGAAATAAATCAGAATATATTGTATTAATTTTATTCAGAACTATTACCAATATCTAGTACTACCATTAATAATGAGTTAGAATAATTGTTATCTCAGACAATCAAATTTTAGTAATCGAAGATCATAAGATGGGGGGGAGGGGCACCAGGACATATTTGCATGTATCTCGTATAATAAAGGCCTCTTGAATGCAATATTTGACATTTAAGCTTCGAATAATGTGGTTTATTATAAAATAGAGTATTGTTTAGGTAACATGAGTAGAAGTGGGGGTTTGCTGAACGCTGAAAACTGAAAAATGCAAATATCTCGGTTAATATTCAAGATAAAGAATAAATGTATATAACAATAATTATAGTGCATTTAATGTGCAATAAGATTGGTTTTATACAATTTTTCGATCCGACGTTTAGTAACGGAGATATTTCGAATTTTCGAAAATCCTCCCCTCTAAACTCCCCTTACCCTGGTCCGATTTCATACGTTAACGAACTTGATCTTCATTTTACCTAAAACGACTGAATATCGAGTTTCGTAGCGATTAAACAATAATTGCGACCGCTAGAGCGGTAACAGACAAATATATATATATGCAGTTTTGAGCAGACCTCATTTTCGTCATCTCCTAGGTAGGATTGATGGACATTTGAAGATAACTTTCGAAAATCGCGTCATGAGCATGACCTCAATAGCTGATTTCCCTAAAGGGAAATCTGCTAAAATGAATGATTAACTCCCTTAATATTTAATCTACGAAAAAATGTATTGAACAATGTATAGCATTAGTAGTTTAACGTTATAGGTTCTATAACATTTTTCGATACGATTAGTAATAGCGGAAAAACTTTGAATTTCTGGCCAACCCCCCCCCCTCCAGGTTCCAGGTTCGATTGAAGCATATTATGAATTTAAGTGTTGAATTAAACGGTAAAATATTGTGTATAGAACGTAAAATCGTAATTAGTGACGTCATCACACAATGTATTCGTATTTATCTCACCAAGTAAAAGTTCAATGAAAACATTATATTGGTTTATGATATAATAGCTTATTGTTGATATGATATGAGTAGGAGTGGGAGACTAGTAAAGACCGAAAACTAGAATATGCAAATATATCGGTTAATAATGAAGATAGTGAAAAATCGTATATTTATAGAACATTACATATGCAATAAGATTGGTTCTATATAATTTTTTTTTTCACTTGATATTCAAGATAGAGAAAAAATGTATATAACAGCATTTATAGTAAATTAGGTTTGGAATAAGATTGGTTTTATATAAAGCTTTGATCATACATATAATAACGGTGATATTTTGAATTTTAAAAATTCCTCTACTCTAAACCACCCCTTCCACTTAGCGAACTTGTTCTTGAGCTTTATATAAAACATTGAAATATCGAGTTTGGTAAGGATAAAACAAAAATTGCGATCGGTATAGCGTTAACCGACGAACTTATATAAACATAGCATTGAACAAAACTCAATGTCATCATTCCCTGGCCGAAATTTTCGATAACCGCGTCTAGAGCACAACCTCATTAGCTGTTAAAATGTCTTTGAAAGAGAACTTTAGTTTTTGAATATCCGTCTAACTTATGATAATAAACAAGCTTGCAAACTTCATATTTTCGTCTTCCCACTTCAATCACTGCCACCGATATATTATTGCGTTAAGGCAATGGGGGTTCTTACGCTGTAAAATGAAAAATGACCTTAACAAAGTATATCGTAATGGATATGCTTAAAATATTGTTTGTTGTTTTTCATTCTAATTTCTGCCTAAGGGACTCCATCTTTGTTTTCTAAATTCAGATTTGGGCTTTGATACTTACTCTCCCGTTGTCAAAGGTTTTTGGAAAGACATAACAAGATGGGAATTATTCAGAATATGTGTTACATTTTATTTTACAATATTAAATATTATTTTTTACATTAATAATGTTTGGCACTAGTGATGTCCGACATTGTCAGTCAACTGAAGAACATAAAAAATAATTTTTTAATGTAACTCAGAAACTACTGACAGACTTCAATGAATTATGCAATTCTAATGCAACCCATCTTATGCTCTCTGGGGTAATTAGCCATATTTAGGACGCCTCTCTGATAGACATGTCTATTATGAGTTGATAGACAAGTAGGGGCATCACTACAAAATCTTGGCAGTAAAGTATAGGATGCAACACCTTTTTTTTGTTTTGTTTGCTTTTGGTGTATATCTCGTTTATACTGTCTTATACGACAAAAGTGTATTTAGCAAAATTTACTCTAAATAACACAATAAACACATTCTGATATATGTATGTTTGCCGAAAAACAATAGGAAACAAAATATCGCGATTTTTCATTTAGGGTGTCTCTTGTAACCCCCACTCCTACGTACCCTTATAAATTTTAATATAGCTTATTCTAGGAGGAGTTGAAGCTAATTCACATGCCGAGTTTTGTTTAGTTTGGATCAGGCTTTTGTAACCAATGAAATAGTTTCTTCATAGTTTTATGGCAAGGGTCACCAGTTAAAAAACATTTTTTTGCTCAAACTTTATTCATACTGCACTACGTGTTTCATGGCTTACATATCACATACCTTCCGAGGGAGGACAGTCGTACCGAATGGAAGAGGGAAACGAGTACTTCAGAAATGAATATCCTCTGAAGAGGTGGTATGTAAACCACGAAACATGTAGGGCAGTATGAATAAAGTTCGAGCGACAAAATGTTTTTTATAGGTGACCCTTACCACAAAATTATGAAGAAAAAAAAATATATATATATATAAACACACACACACACACATTGGGTCCAGGATAAGAAGAATAAAATAGTTGATTCACGGTATAGTTTTTAGCGTATATCTTGCTTATAATTCGTTAAACGGCAAAAGTTTGCAAAACACACTTTACCATAAAGACTAAATTAAACAAATTTTGTTTTTCATGTTTGCCGAAAAACCAATTGGAAATTTAATATCGCGATTTTTCATATCAAGAAGAATATAAATATAACCTAAATTCTAAGATGGGTTAGTAGTAATAAACGTACCAAGTTTCATAAAATTCGAATAGGTAGTTTAGCGTGAGAAGGTAACAAACAAACATAGACCAAATCCAAAAATGGTAGATATCGTTTCAATTTCATGTGAAACGAAAAATCGTGATATCTTGAAAAAAAACTTAATGTACAGACACCAACAGAGGATAACATTTTATATATATACTAGCTAAGGTACAAGGTGATGGCAGGAAAATCATTATTGACTGAATAATGATAATATTTTTATAGCAAGGCTTCAATGTGTAACAATTACACTTCCAGTCTCGGCGTATTGTTTTTCCGCAAGGGCCACTGTAAACTGTAGGGGACTTATAGAATAGAAATTATAATTTTAGCGATTATATGAAAATGAGTTCCAAGTCAATACCTCTCTACTGTTTGAATCTTGTTAATAATTCATATCATAATCATGGATAACATTTTTGATAATTAAATCTATACATTTCCTATCAAAACCCTCGGAGTACACATTGTATATTCATAGTTATATTAGTAACACTATATACGTAATGCTAAATGTGCGTACAAAGTAATTTCTAAAATGCCAACATTTCAGAGGAAATAAGTTAACACAATTAATTGTTTTAGCCTCCTTACAACTTCCGCTCCCGCTTGAAGGTTATCAACATTGTTATACTTAAATAATTAATTAAAAACATTAAACGCTATGAACACTCCTATAATTGCTATACCTGGTGGAAATAAATAATCATGGTACATTTAAAAAAATTTAGTTTAATCTCAAAACGGAAGGTGAGAGGAAGAAATTGTAGCCCACCCCCCGCCTCTGGAGCCTGAATAATACTTTAAACAATCAATCATATTGAGTTTAAACGAATAATGCCTTTTGTCATAATGGCATTACTAACTAAGTAACGGCTAATAGTTATAGATAGAACATAGATATTACAATAACATCAACATATAGTAGAAAATAAGACAGTATTCAGGGTGTCCCAACTTCCCGTGCCTCCCCCCTTAGAATCTCCTATTATTTTAATACAAGGCTGAGACTTGGTATGCCATAATTGTGACTCCTGAAGAATCCTTTCAACCCGTATTCAACCTCCAAACCTTCTCCAGTACTTCTCCAGCGACCATAACTTTGGAATTTTCAAGGAAACGCCCTACGTTTTATGGCGGATTCTTGTAGAAAATCAGATTCTAAAACGAGTCTATTTTGGTGATTTTTTCGATTTGACCCATCCTATATCCGAAAATGAACAAATCTTTATTTCAGAAACGGCAAATTGTATTGCAAAATGCTGCGACATAAAAGTTGTAGTCAACGAAATAATCGTTGAAACAAGTTTAAAGGGGAAGGGATGGATTCTGAAAGTAAAAAAACTTCAAAATGAAATAACACAAAAGTAGTCTTGAATGAATCCCAAAAAGGTTTACTTTTAAAAACATCAACATAACAAAAAACGTTCATAGAATTAATTTATTTATGTATAAAGGAATACATTTTCCACCTGCATAGCTTCATGTAAATAAACAGAAACCAGTTTTTTTCATTTTATCACAATACTTACAGCTAGTATTTACAAATGTTCGAAAATCCTTCCTCATTTATGTACCTCAAAAAACGGTATCTCAAATCCCTTTTGGCACTCTGTATTTATGCTACTGAAATTGAATTTATCGCCATTTACATGAAGCTATGCAGTTGGAAAAACGTATTCCTTTTATAAATAACTACGTAATTAGTTTTAAACAAATAAATTCTAATAACTTTGTTTGCTATGTACATTTGAAGAAATATTTCGGAAATTGCGCCATGAGTACAAACTCGATAGCAGATTTCCCTTCAAATAGGAATAGAATTAATATATGATATTAGAATCAATCATATCTGATATTTGATAGCTTAATCTTTGCCATTTGACATATATATTTTTTATTTAAAGCACTGCTATTGCTGTACACCATTTAATATGATTTTTTTTTTTCAGGCAAAACCAGAAAAGTAATCATGATTGAAAGAAGTTTGCGATTTTTATATTTTGAAATCAATTTGATTAGTAACTAAACTACTTGATTAATACAACTTTAAATAACGTAATGAAGCTCAGTAAGCCGACCTTTCTAATAAAAATACAACTTCGAACAAAATAACGATTTCTACAGACATTAAATGTTATGCTTGTTTTCAGAGAGAATTCTGCTGACGAAGGATGAAATAATAATCTTAATTAATTTCATCATATCTATTCAAATGGTTGTTACGATTGTTACTAGTGCCTACTACCTACTTAATGCTGGTGATGACTTTTATCAAAATGAGTTTATAAAGCGTGGCTTGAAATATGCACCATTTATTTTTAGTTTATGGACCGCAGTGGGTACAATTTATGAAATATACATTTTTATTTATTCAGTTCTTACTACAACCTAATTGTATTCCAACTTTTATTGTATATAGAAGAACATTTATAGGGAATTAAATTTAAAATAAGAAATCTCATAATAAATGAGATAGTACGCATTTTAGATTTCCGCCCCTCTAAACCCTCCCTCCCCAGGTTTCATTTTAGCCATTAGCAGGTATAATTTCTTAAATAACGAATTGGTTCAATATGGAGTATGGTATTGACCAAAAAATCTTGTAGCTTAGAATGTAAAAATCAGAATTTATGACTTTTCACCGAACGTATTTGAGCATATATCACATAGTAAAAGAACAATGAAAATAATATTTGGTATTTAAGTTTGTAATAAACTACTTCATATACCATTTACTGGAATTATGACATGGGCAGCAAGTGAGGGTTTACTGAAGGCTGAAAACTAAAAACTGCAAGTATCTCAGTGAATATTCAAAATAGAGAAAATTTGTATATTAAAAAAAATTATAAGAAATTTAATTTCAACGAAGGGAAAAAAGTTCGAAATGTCGAACAAAATTTTCTTTGATAGTTTAATGAGTACTACAATATTCTAAAAAAATTTAAATTGTCGGGGCTTCAAGTTAGCCATGTGAATTAAAGCGTCGGCCTTAATCTCACATGGTGAACCTTAGAAATTTCTCGCCTGGGTAACAGGAATTTATTTACTGATGAACTCATTAAGTAAAATCCTTAGTCCCAACATGGCTAGAAAAGGGTGGTAACCTGTAGATAACCCCTTCTCAATTAGCCATAGTAGCAAAATGTGGACGTTAATAAATAATAATAAAAATTTGTCAAATTATTTTCATTTGAATATATCTATTACTCTTTAATAATAAATTTACTTTGTGTTTGAATAAAGGGGCGCAGGTTATCCACGCGAGTTTAGGCGTTGGTCTTGATCGCACTTGGTAAACCTGGAGTCCTTAAATGTATTCCCACCGGGGCAATAGGAATTTATTTATTAACGAACACACTAAATAAAATCCTTACTCCCACCTTCGGTATAAAAAGGTGGTAACCTGTAAATGACCCGCCCCAATTAGCCTTAGTAGCCAAAAATGGGCGTTAATAAATAACGTGTTTGAACATTAGATTTTTTAGGCAAATATAATTAACAGAAATTTAATGTTAACAGGCAGGAGAAATAATATGTTTCTTCATATTTACTGCTCTATCGATTGCAGACTTTTATTCAATATCGTTCCTAAAAATGAGAAATTGGAATGAGAGATTACAGAGAATAGCTAGTTATTTACTTTTTGCCATTGTTTTCCCACTTTCATTGGTAAGGATATTTTTTTTTTTATATATATTTGGATATATGAGATGCATTTCTTGAATACTAATTTCATTAATTACTTTGCAGCATAGCTAAGTGTTTTTCCTTAATCTGACTAATTGTATAATAAGTAAATCATTACAAATAAAAGTTATGGTAAGGAGCCTTATAATAATAGCAAGATGGTGCAATAGCTTGAGTTTTATGGATTATCATAACGCTGGGTACATTCTCACATTTTACTATACTATGTTGTGACATTCCTTTTGTTTTGTTCTAACCTTTAAACACAGATTAACATCTGAGTTGTGAAAGCTCTCGGTTTTCCTCATTTATTGTCCTTTCCCAGATGAAGAACAAATTACTTTTCCTGATACCTATAATTTTAGCCATGCATTTTACTTCATTGAAAGGCGTATTTGCATTTTTTTTTTTTACACTATCTAACCGAACGGAAATGACTGGATTTGAATTTTGAAAGACAGGGAGCTATTCTGTTGAAGTAGAGACGGGGAAGACCATCAGTTTGAGAATATTTTCAAGTTGATTTTAGACCCTGAGTTACCTTAGGCTCAATTAGCTCCACCATCATGTCATCAAACATTAGTTGTGAAAGCCAATCGAATGTTCCTTATTATTCATTGTGTAAAGTAATACCGGGTGCAGGTTTTGTCGATTTAGGAACCCCTGGCCTCTCCTCTCTAGCGGGCGGTATCTAGCCTTTATTCTATGACCTGCAACGAGATAGAAACCAGCTTATCACTCTTGCTTTTGTATCTTATGTGCGCCCGACCCATTTTTTTTTTGTTTTTGTGGCGATACCTTCTCGTGACGTGGGAATCCGCTGCCCTTGATGACACTAAGTTGTACTCTCCGGTGCAGTTATATACCCAAATTCCAGGGTTTACTTCTCCAGTCTGCCCAGGCGGTGATTTAATATATTTCCCTCAGATCTTGTCCGTCATCACATTCCCTTCCTCTCACCCTTCCAATGACATCTCTCTCAGGGTAAATGCTCCAGAAGTATGACTGATTTATTGTCATGTGTTTTATTATATTGAACTTGTACTTTGTCCATTTCCCGCTAATCTGAGCTCACTAGAGCCTAATATTTTTTTATCAGTTGGGATGGTTCTTATCTTAATTATGGCTCACAATATTTATATATAATTATTTATTTAATTTGTTAGATATAAAGAATATATTTTGCACTTATCATCAAATAATATGCCACATTGGTCAGACTACAACATTTTATTTTTTTATCTTTTAGCTAGTGGGATTAGTATTTTGGGGATTTTATTTTTACGATAAAGAATCTATTTATCCTGAAATATTGGAACCAGTGTTGGGAAAAAGGTTTAACGGTATATGCCATACATACCCTCCATTAGTAGCGGTATATTTTATGGTCACATCAAATAGAAAGCCGCCATCAAAGACTTGTACACTTGCTGGTATAGTGACCGTCCTTGTGTTCTATTTTATATGTAAGTATCTCAATTCCTCTATTATTATTCCAAACGAAATAACAATAACACATGATACAACAATATTCTAGGTCTTGTAGTCATAAAACGGCTGGAAGGAGAGTGGGTTTACATGGCATTTGAAGCATTATCTCCCCAGCAAATGAATATTTTCCTAGCTGCTTGCTTCCTTGGAGGAATAATATTTCATCACTTGGGATACTCAATTTATAGTTTCTTGAACTGTGAGTATGAAGATTAGTAAAGCACTTGTATAGTATTCTAGTTATTTGTATAAGGACATATTAAAACAGGTCTATACTTATTTACATCAAAGTAGTGTATTAGCAGATTTCCCTCAAGGGAAATCTGCTATTGAGGTCGTACTCAAGACGTGATTTTCGAAACATTTCTCCAAATGTTCATCGATCCTACCTAGTAGAAGACGAAAATGAGGTCCATTCAAAATTATATATATATATATATATATATATATATATATATATATATATATATATATACGTCTTTTAACGCTCTAGCGGTCACAATGTTTGTTTGATCGTTACCAAACTCAATATTTCATATGTAAAAAGAAAGATCTTGTTCGTTAATAGCTGAAATTAGACCAGTGGGAGGGGGGTTAGAGGGGGATGTTTTCGAATATTCAAAATATCTCCGTTACTGTACGTCAGATCGATAAATTGTATAGAACCAATCTTATCACAACTTAAATGTGCTATAAATATTGTTATATGGCGTTATTCTCTATCTTGAATATTAACCGAGATATTTGCATTTTTCACCTTCAGTAAACCTTTGGTCACATTATTATACATTAACAATAAGCTGTTATATCATAAACCACATCATTCGAAGCTTAAATACCAAATATTGTTTTCAAGAGACCTTTATTATACAAGATACATGCAAACATCTTCTGGTGGTACTTCTTGGAGTACTAAAATTTGATTGTTTCATTATAAATCACAGTACTAGATATAGTAAATAGTGTTCGATAAAATTAATGTTATATTCTGATATTTTTCAGTAATTAGTTTTTTTTTAGTTGAGAGGTTCCCAGACCTGTTTGTTTTCATTTCAGACGCTTCCCGGTGGGTGGTTGTTAATATTTACTGATATTTTTCTTATTACCGTTTGTATTTATTCTCTTAATATTCAGGGTGTCGTTGTGTTGCTTGTATGCAGATTTTATCTATTGTTGAACTTCACGAGTGAAATCTGCTTTGTTTACGCTGCGTGGCAGACTTTTTGTGAGTTGGATCAAAAAATGCTATATAACCAATCTTGTAACAAATTTAATTTTCTATAGCTGTTCTCATATCTCATTTATTAACCTAACATTTTTATTTTATTATTTTTAACCTTCAGTAAACCCCCACTTTTACTCTCACGTTAACAATAAGGCATTATATTATGAAAGGTGAGATATCAGCAATATGAAATACATGTATATATTTTATCCTTGAATTCAAAATATCTCCTTTATTATGCTCCGGAAAATTGTTTATAACTGCTTGTAAATATAATTTTCTATAAATATTGTTCTGTAGACATTTTCTCTATCTAGAATATTAACCTAGATATTTGCATTTTTTTAATTTCAGGCCTTCTGCAAACTCCCCACCCACTTTCAGACATGGCATGTTACAAGTAAGCCAATATACCTTGAAAAATCTTTATTTTTTCAATATTCTACCGGATGTCTAACTAGTCAATACTTTAAATATTATATTCTTAAATTGCTGAAATCGTATCAGGAAGGAAGAGGATGGGAGGGGTAGAATAGAAATACCTCCTTTATTATGAGTGAGATGGAAAAACATTATATAACCACTTTGCGGCATTAAGACTAATTGCGACGGCTTTCTTTAGGTTATCACCCTTCTATAGCCATTGTGGGTCTAAGGATTATATTTAACGAGTTCACTACTAAATAAATTCCTATTGCTCAGGTGAGAATCGAACTCTCGACTCAAAATCTACAAAGTGAGATTAAGACCAACGCCATAACTTGACTAACCTGGCCCTGTTCTTCTGTTATTGTAACGGAATGTTTTTTTTTTGTATTGGTAAGGTGTTACCCACAGACTGGGTAACATGACTGCCCCGCTAAGTGGAGAAGGGTGAGGGTTTATAAATTAAATTTAACTAGCCTCATATCAATAGGCAGAAATTAAAATAATAGGGGCGCCACGTTGTTTGTTCTCAAAGGTAACAACGAAACCGATATTCTCCAAACAAATTAGTTTATTTACACTAGATCAACTATACTTATCTCTAATCTTAACTATAAAAATAATAACTAAATAAAGGATTAAACAATACTCCCCATGTGGGACTTATCAATACAAATAAATAGGCCTTTTCTTTTTTTAATTGTGTATACACAATAAACATAACTTTGGTACCTCTCGGCCGATGAAATACTACTATTCGAGGTGGACGCTTCTGTCTGCTGCTTGCTTGTCCCCGGCGATCGCTTCTTGCCTTCGGCTCTCGCGCAGCCTGCCCCGCGCACCAATCTCCCGCCTGTCTTCTTTCTCAATCACCCGTCTTTGGTGACGGTAAAAATGGGCCGTGACAAAGGTTATGCAATCTTTATGTTCTGAAGAGAAACAATGCATATTCGAACCCATAAACGAGCATAAATTCGTTATACGATATTCCAAGATTAACACATATAACAGTATAATAGCTGAAATAAGATGGATAATTAATTGATCGGCGCTTAGGTTAATCCAATATTTATATTTCAACGGGAAACCACTATAGATTGTTATCAGCCATTCCAACACATACTTTCCTGAAGTCTTTAATTGTCGTTCAATTCACACTTTTTGCTGCAGGAATGAATAGCTAGTTAGTGCTTAGATTAATCCGATCTTTATATTTCCACCATTAAACATTTATAGTTGCTATTACGACCTGGTCCTTCGTCATGTGTTGTTCTTTGAGTCCTTTTTGGTTTCCTATGTTTCTTTTCCATCCCCCAAGGTGTGCAACAAACTGTTTTAAATACTCCCAAAGTTTTGCGTCTACTGTCAAAAATGTTAAAGCCAGGCTTCGTACTCTACTAAATAGGGAATCCAATGATCTCCGGAAGGTCGTTGAATAGTGCAGTTTTTTAATGAAAAATGTTTTGTGATTTCTTATAAGAAACTCATTTTCTTTCGTAAACCATAATCAGCAAGTCCGAAACTTCTGTTTAATAAATGTAGAAGAGACCTTCACAAATTCAAGTGCCCGAAAGGCAATGCCCACTTGCATATTATATATATGTTACTTAGTTCTTGAATTATATATTTTTTCATTTCATTAAAATTATTATATCGTTTTATTTGATATATATATATATATATATATATATATATAATTCATAATAGATTTTTTACTGTTAACTAATAGTGTATTGATTTGCCATTTTTTCTAGAATAGTAACGTTCCAAAGAAATGGAATATGTTAAAAATAAACTAGCATAATCTTGGAATACTGGATTATGAAAAGTATCAAACACCACAATACCCCGTGATTTTAACCCGTCAAAGATTATTTCGCCTATTATGTGATCATTTAAAAAATAAAAAAAACCAAAAAAAAAACCATGTTTTACTATTCCTATATCTTGAAAGAAGTCTGTTCTGAGGAATGTTTCCTGTACCTCTGAACACTGACCACTTCCTTTGTGTATTCTAGTCCAGATTATAATCTAAACTTATTTATATGGGAATTGAATACGTATTTAAAGTCTACAGAGGCCTCAGAATATTAATGTCCAGATGCCGTTAATCTTTCTCAGCCTTAGGAACTTTATAATGAATCATATCATAACAGCTCATTTTATGATGTCATTTTCAATATTTAAACATGACGATTCTTAATTGCTGACTCGCAGAAATTGAAAAACTCCTCACTTAGGAACATCCAGAAAAAACTTACAGAATCAGTCACGTACTATCATTCGTTGATTCAAAATACTGAAAATTCTTGAAACATATATTATTAGTATTAGGTTGAAAAATGTAGAGCTTGTGTGGGAAATATAGATATCTGCGGCAGAGACAATTTTTTCATCCGGAAATCTACACCGTGACCGGCATACGAAGAAGTCCGTCACTAAGGGCTGCGTAAACTAGGAAGATTTCCCAAATCCTGGATTGACTAGAACGGCGGTTTCCTGATGGACGGAAACATTAAAAAAAGTAGTACGACCTCAATAGATGATTTCCCTTAAGGGAAATCTGCGAATAAAAATACAAATGACTAGCCTAATATTCGATATTAAAAACATTATGTATTTAAGTTTAAAATAAGATGGTTCATGGTATATTAGTTTATTGTTGTAAGTGCAATAACTAAAAGTTCACTGAACGCGAAATTTAAAAAATGAGAATATCTCGATTAATGTTCAAAACAAATAAAAATGAAGTCCGTCACGCAGGGGCTGCGTAAACTAAGCAGATTTCCCATGTGAAGTTTTACAAAAGAGAAATATGCATACTGGTAACACAATACCACCCTGATTAAATACAAACGGTAATGAGAAATCTTTCAGTTAATTAAAATAAATTCCCAACTGAAACGGCTTCTGAATTGTAAGAATAATTTATATTTTAATAACTCAAATTTTAGTAGTCCAAGAATAAAAGAAGGTCTCACAAAGTAACGAAGGTAAGGTTAGAAGAAGCTTCCACCTCATATATATACAGATTTGAACGGACTTCATTTTAGCAGATTTCCCTTGTGGGAAATCAGTTTCGTCATCTACTAGATAGGATCGATGGGCATTTGAAGAAAAATTTCGAAAATTCCGTCATGAGCACAACCTCAATAGCTGATTTCCCTTAAGGGAAATCTGCTAAAAGTGTATAACATCTATAGATAATTAAATCTGAAATAAGACTGGCACTATACAATTTTTCGATCCAACGTGTAATAACAGAAGATATTCCGAATTTTCGAAATCCCCTTCTAAACACCCACTGGTCTGCTGATTTCAGCCATAACGAACTTGATCTCTAGTTTTTCATAAAACATTAAATATCGAGTTTGGAAACGATCAAACAAAATTTGCGGCCTCTAGCTTTAAGAGACAAATAGACAAATATATTAGTAGATTGTGCTGATATCAATTTATCTGTCCCTGAAGGGAAATCGTTTATAAACTTATAGATATATTGTAACACATAGGACGTATTTAAAAGATTAGATTAGTAATAGGGCTCCTTAAGAGAGGGTTAAGTATAATTTTCCATATGAGCTAAATGACTAAGATATAGCAATATATTTGCGGATATGTGAGTAACCTGAACAATTTAACATATATATATATATATATATATATATATATATATATATACATATACATATGTATAAAGTTTTGAACGGACAATTAAAGAAATGCTGCGAAGTTTCACCATGATTACAACGTGAATAGCTGATTTTTCATAAGGAAAATCTGCTAATAATCTCAGTTCTTAGATCAAAAGTACTAGTTAGTTCAGGAATATTTGACTAGCATGTGTATAATGATGATTAATTATTTTTGTTTAATGTTGATAGGTCTACATGAAGCAGGTTTATGGAAATCATTCGATATTAGTGTACCAATTTGGATTCCTGTTTTGTAAATACCTTCAACCCAGCATTTTCCGATTTTAAAAAATGTATCACTTTTTAAAACCATTTCTATTGGTTAACTTCTGCAGTTCACATAGTTTTTAGTATTAATATGACATTAGATTTAGACAGTTAATTTAAAATATTGGTAGCTCTGTGATAAATAAAGTTAACGAATTACTATCTCACTTATTTATAACACTTATTAAAATCTACTTTTTTGCTGCATTACTGGATAGGAAAACGGAAGTCTTCTTTATTCCTAATTTTGATATAATGCGATCTAGTGAAGTTCTTGTCAAAAACAGCTGATCGTAGTCTGTAATCCTGAATATGCTTGGGTATATCAAGAGAATTGCTGAGTATAAGTACAACAGTAGAATACAATCAAACTTGCATATAAAAACTAGAAAATCACAGTAAGTACTGTAAGGAAATATGTAATAACATTGGATTATGATAAAAATATTTTATTCCTTATGAAAATGGTTTCACTATTCCTTTAGAAATTGTATCAGGGAGCATTGCTGATTACGATTGTGTTGTTACAATGTCATTGATATTACATGTAGGATTACTTAATTTTTTATTTACGTCAGTTTTATATAACTATGGTTAATCGGTTAGCATCAGTTAGAGTTTTTATTTGTGTCTCGATAGCGCTTTATCGACCAAATAGATGAATGTGGACATTCAACCTCCACCAAACCAACAGGAACACATCTAGCTCAAATTAGGGCTGACGGTCACCACCTCAAACTTCTCATGTATTACGACATGAAAGCATGAATAGATGTTCAATGTAGGAAAATGTTGAATAAATATGATAATTATTAGCTTTTCTGTAGGTAATAAGTGCTAAAAATGTTTAAATGTTTCTATATTATTAAGTATTTATTGAACGACAATCATTGATTCTTAGATATACATACAGGTATGTATACACAATACACACACACACACAAACAAATATATATATATATATAAAATTTTAACCTCGGTCTGTACATTGATTTTGTTTATCCTTTTTGTTTCACATGCCATAGACACGATACCTGCAATTTGTGGCTTTGGTGTCTTTATAAATTTTATGAAACTTGGTACTTATATTACAAGAAACCTAACTTAGACTTGAGGCTATACAAGTATTCTCTGAAATGAACAGGAGTGGGGGTTATAGAATTGGCCGGAAATTAAAAATATTTCGTTTCCTATTGGTTTTTCGGCAAATATGCGCATGGCAAATGTTGTTTATTATATTATTTAAAGCAACTTTTGTTATAAACACTTTTATCGTATACCTAAGTATAAACACGATATACACTAAAAACTATAGCGGGTGTAAACAATTTAAAGGGCAAAAAAGACTAGACCGAACTCAACGGAACTCTTTATGTGATTTAATATTAATGTCTCCATGATTATAAGTTGTAGCATTTCTAGGGACAAGCAGGAGCGGGGCTTATAAGGGAAGCCTGTAATTAAAAAATCGCTACATTTGTTTCCTATTGGCTTTCCTTCATTCGTTCACATAGTAAAAGTTGCTTATTTCGTTACTTAGAGTAACTTTTGTTACATAAGAAAGTATAAACGAGGTACACGCTAAAAACTATGGCGGGAGTATTGGGCACAAAAAACTGAACCGAACTAATTTCTAGGGGCCAGCAGGTGTATGGGTTCTGAGGGAGTCATGAAATGAAAACCCGTCATAATTCTTTCCTCATTTCGTATTTCAACTAACTTCTGATATATACATTTTGGTTGTATAACGCAGTATAAACATGATTACACTAAATACTGTAGACCAATTTTGTTAGTACTCATTAATGTGTTTTTAATACAGGCATATTATGACAAATGAAAACAACTTCGTTATTTAATTCCAATACGATCTCTTCCCCTCACCTCGCTTTTAGAATATAACTTAAATTATTTTTAGGGCACCTCTATTATTTATTTCCACCAGGCATGTAAATTATTAAACCATTCAAAGCCATTAATGTTTTGAATAAATATTTCAAGTAAAAAAATGTTGACAACTCTCAAGCGGAAGCGGAAGTTGTAGGGAGGCTAACACAGTTAATTGTCTGAAATACTTCCTCTGAAATATTGGCGTTATAGGAATTTCTTTCTAACTCACATTCACTATTACGTTATAATGTTGAGTATATAACATTTAAGCATAATGTGCTGTGATTAATTTTTGACAAGAAATATGTACATTAAATATGTTATTTAATTATAATAAATGCTATCCGTGATTATGATTTGAATTATAGGCTGTGTATTATACTGTTGAGAAGGGATTGATTAGAAACTCATCTTAATTTATTCATCAAAACTAAAATTTCTATTATTTAAGAAAAATAAAAGCTCAGGAAAGTGTCATTGTACACGTCAACAATTATATCCTGGGCCTCACCGGGTACCTTATCTAGTATTCTATATTTCTATGTACAAAACGATGATTAGGGGGGGGGATACAGTGGGCTGAAAACAAGGAACTTAGCATAACTTGTTTAGCATTTGTGTTACGAAAAAATGCATAGAATAACAATTGTAGACTATCAATAGTTTGACAAGATTGGTTCTACAATACTTTACGATCCGACTCATATTAAGGGTTATATTTTGAATTTTAAATAAATGATTTAGGGACCCCGAACTGCGACTGGGTCGACAATATTGGCGATGTACTGCCTGAAGAAAGTAACCGTAGAGTTACCGAAAATTAGCTCAATGAAACATGACGAGAAGGCCGCTCGATCAGAAAGCCGGTTTGGAGAAGAAGAAAAGCATACATATAAAAGCGTTCTTCAAGTGTATATTTTCTGATTTCAGGAGCCTCTGCTTGCCAAAAATTCATTTCTATTACGTAGATAAGATTCCGTGCCAAAGGCTCGTATTAATAAAAAAAAAATACATCATTGAATTATTGACTGTTTATCATAACAAGGGACATTGGATATCAAAAGTTCGCATGCACTCGTTTATTATCTTTTCTTTATCTATATATCCAGGGAAGTTATGTCACTTCAAAGCAGTCAGTTCTTCCCTCCGCCTGCAACATGTCAACTGCTGTCGAGTCATTTACAAAAAGTAAGGACATCAATTAATTTTGTTCTTCTTATTTTTGCCTTTGCATTAATAGTTAATGCTAACCTTCCAACAGAGTCGTTAAAAAAAGTTTTTCAGGTGTTGACTCCTGTGAGCGCACTTATATATGGCACAGATGGATCTGTGTAAAAGAAAGATACATAACAATAACTCATCATTTAAATAAATAGCTTTAAGAATACTTAATCTAATATAATAATGGCTCTCCCACACCTTTGTGTAAAGTTTGATAACTACTAACTTCTTAATGGTTAATAAAACATATATTTCTATACATCGAGATAAGCTATTAAAAGGAAACAACATATTTAATGGGGGGCCATTTGTGTTTTTTTTTTTACTATTTTATGAGAGAATTAGTTGTCATGGTTTAATTTAAAATGAATTAAAACCGAATTATTATTATTTATTAACGTCCACATTTTGCTACAATGGCTAATTGTGACGAGTTATCTGCAGGTTACGTCACTATTCTAGCCAGGGTGGGACTAAGCATTTTATTTAATGAGTTCGTCTCTAAATAAATTCCTATTGACCAGACAGGAATCGAACTCGCCACTCTAGGTTTAACATGTGAGATTAACGGTAAAGCCGAATTAAATTATCTCAAAATATTATATTATATAGCAGGAACATTTGTTGAGTTGAAATGAAAAATTTACTTCTGTTACCCTAACTGCTCTTAATTATTCATTACTTTACAACACTTCAGTTGTATAAAAATGTATTTTATTGGCTAGTTGTGAAAAACGAAACGAAACATGTTTAAAGAGAGGAAACCCAACATTCAGGGTAATTAGTCATCGTGATACCATTGTGATAAAGGCATACCTGTAACTAACAACATTTTTCGATGCGCCCCGTATAACACAAATATAATGATTTTTTAGCAGATTCTCCTTAAGGGAAATCAGCTATTGAGGTCGTACTCATGACGCGATTTTCAAAATATTTCCTCAAATGTCCATCAATCCTACCAAGGAGATGACGAAAATGAGTTCTGTTCAAAATTGTATCTATCTATATTTTGTCTGTTACCGCTCTGGCGGTCGCAATTTTTGCCTTATCGTTACCAAACTTGATATATAATCGTTTTATACAAAAAGAAAGATCGAGTTCGTTAACGGCTGAAATCAGATCAGGGGGGGGGTTTAGAGGGGGAGAATTTCGAAAGTTCTTAATATCTCCTTTATTATGCGTCGGATCGAAAAATTGTATAAAACTAATCTTATTACAATTGTAATGTTCTATAAATGTTTTAATGTACATTTTTCACTATCTTGATTATTAACAGAGATATTTGCATTTTTTAGTTTCCGGTCTTCTTTAAACTCCCACTCCTACTTATCTCATATTAACAATATTCGATTACGTTATGAAGCACATTATTTAAAGCTTAAATACCAAATATTGTTCTGATTGAAATTTTCAGTTTTGAGATAAATGCAAATAAGTGACGTACATGGGAAATCTGCTTAGTTAACGCAACCTCTGCATGACGGACTTTATTTTAAATTGTCCCTATGCTTTTTAGCAACAAAACGTATTTAAGCTTGAAATAAGACGCTTCGTAATTCATTGGCTTATTGTTAATGTAACGAGAAATGAATAGCAGTGCTAACTAAAAGATGTAAATATTACGATCAATATTAGAGCTAATATATTTATATATATATATATATATAGAGAGAGAGAGAGAGAGAGAGAGAGAGAGAGACTATAATAATCAGAAGTAAAATTTGCAATAAGATGGGGTTTATGAAAGTTTTTGATACGACTGATAACGAAGGTAGTATTGGGTTGAAAAATAAGTTCTTAGCGTTAACAACATTTCAATTTAATCCTCTGTGTTTATATACAGTGTTTACTTGGCCAATAATAATATTCTAAAAAAGGATTAGTTAGGGTGCTTTTATGTATCAGTTTCAAGCGAGATTCCTTATCTTTAAGTTGTATTCTTGTTCGAAGTTGGAAGAGATAAGCAAAGGCATAGTTTTCCATCGAGATAACGCCCAAGTGTCTTTGTAGAACGCTCAAGTGTCTTTGTAGATCCGGCAAAAATTATTGGAGTTTGGCTGAGATGTGATCCCCCACCCACCCTACTCACCCGGACCTTGCCCCGACAGATTTTCACTTATTTTGGGCCCTTCAAAGCTCTCTTAATGGTAATTCGCTCAAGGACTGCAAAACGCACAGATGGGAGTTCGCTGTGCAAAAATCTGACAAGTTCTGAGAGGACGGAATTAAAACATTACCTGAAAGATGGCAACATACTACAGATCAAAATGACACATAATTGATTAAAAATATTTACAAGAATCTGCAGTTATTGACATGACCAGTAAATTTTTGCAACTTAGGCTAATCGGGACGGGTTATCTACAGGTTACCACCCTTTTCTAGCCAGAACGTCCTAAAATCCCACCCTGGCTAGAAAAGGGTGGTAACCTGTAGATAACCCGTCCCGATTAGCCTAAGTTGCAAAAAGTGGACGTTAATAAATAAAAAAATTACCAGTAAAAAACGCCATCCATCTTTTACAACCTATTATGCCGAATTCTGGATTCCCCTTCACTCCTCTCGTGTAGTCTGAATTCAATCTTTTACAAACTTCACCTTTTTTTTTCATGAAATCTTTTGGTAACGATCAAAAAAAAATGCAACCACTGCTGGTGTATTTTTAGAGCAACAAAATGGTTCAGTCATAATTCCCCATAAGAATGGCAAGAAACATCATCAACAAATATATATATATATATATATATATATATATATATATATTTATATATAAGGAAATCTGCTAAAAGCCATGTTCTAAACAAAGCTGGAAAAAAGTGTTGCGAGAATTGTGAGGACCGTTCCCATCTTTGAATAAAAGCAAGAAAATGGAGAGGCTAATATTTGTTTGAACTGCGCGTTAAATCAGCAAAGGTGGGGGGGTCTAGAAAACCAATCAGGGATCATCAGTTGATTCGTCACCTAATCCAACATCTAAGATTACCCAATGGAAAAGGAAGATGTCGATATCAGACGATTTACTCGTATATGATTATGGCTCCTCCTCTTGGCAATGTTTTCACAGGTTGCGGTGGGTATGGACTCTTCATGATTGCCTAATACATAATAACTAAGGTACTCAAACATGTCTGAAAATAATTCCAGCTTTGGCAGGGCCGTAGTAGGGTGGGAGAGGGTTTTGACCCGTTTGTGGCGTTGAACCCACTGAAATAAGAAAGGTTATTCACAGTTTTGTGGCTTCTAACAATTTATATTTAAAAACGCTTAGCGCTTTCAGGAATTTACATTCCCAACATCAGAGCGTAGGGCGTGGTGAGAGAGATGCTACTGGGCTGAGCTCTGCTGATGCACTCAGAACAGTCAAATGGACATTCGAGAGAAAAAATCCATAATTGAGTCATGAGTACAACCTGAATAGCTCATTTCCCTTTAGGGAAATCTGCTAATACAATTAACTAGCCTAATACTCGACTCCGTATATTCATATATGTGAGGCCGGACCTCATTTTCGTCATCTAGTAGGGAGGATCCATTGTAGGAAATTCGCATCATGGGTTCGACCTCAAGGGAAATCTGCTAATAAAAGTCCGTCACGCAGGGGCTGCGTAAACTAAGCAGATTTCCCACGTGAAGTTTTACAATAGAGAAATCTGCCTAATAACAACTGTAATAGAAAGAAACCTCTAAACCTAAAACATTATTTAGGGCGTAATAACCCAGTAGTTTCTAGCCCCGAAACACAGTTAACCTAACCTCTAAACCTATTCACGAGGGACGGATAGTTATGGAAAAGGCCGCCAGAGCTCTCGGCGGAAAGTCCGAACAGCCTACTGGTACCACACGCAGAATACAAATGCAAATATCTCGGTTAATATTCAAGATACAGAATAAATGTATAGAACAACATTTATAGTAAATTTAATTTGCAATAAGATTGATTCTGTACAATTTTTCGATCCGACGAATAGTAACGGAGATATTTCGAATTTTCGGAAATCCTCCCCTTTAAACCCCCCTCCCCGTGGTCCGATTTCAGCCGTTAACGAACTTGATCTTTCTTTTTACATAAAACGACTAAATATCGAGTTTGGTAACGATCAAACAAAAATTGCGACCGCTAGAGCGGTAACAGACAAATATATATATAGATAGATAGATAGATAGATATATATATAGATATATATATACAGTTTTGAACGGACCTCATTTTCGTCATCTACTAGGTAGGATCGATGGACATTTGAAGAAAAATTTCGAAAATTCCGTCATGAGTACAACCTCAATAGCTGATTTCCCTTAAGGGAAATCTGCTAAAAACTTTGTACATTCCACCCAAAATAGGATTGAAACATACAATGCAATAGGATGGGTATAATTTCTTCTATTGCAATAAAATATTTCTCCTCAATTTTTGTACATTTGAACATTTAAGTATTGGTGTAACAGGAAGAAAAGATAATAAATAAATAACTTAAAAAAGTCCGTCACGCAGGGGCTGCGTAAACTAAGCAGATTTCCCACGTGAAGTTTTACAATAGAGAAATCCGCCTAATAACAGCTGTAGTAGGAAGGGATCTCTCTAAACCTATTCACGAGGGACGAATAGTTCTGGAAACGGCCACCAGAGCTCTCAGTGGAGAGTCCGGAACATAGCGGGGTTCCGTCGACCATACACACAATACAAATGCAAATATCTCGGTTAATATTCAAGATACAGAATAAATGTATATAACAATATTTATAGTAAATTTAATTTACAATAAGATTGATTCTATATAATTTTTCGATCCGACGCATAGTAACAGAGATATTTCGAATTTTCAAAAATCCCCCTCCTCTAAGCCCCCCTCCCACTGGTCCGATTTCAACCATTAACAAACTTGATTTTTCGTTTTACATAAAACGCTTAAATATGAAGTTTGGTATCGATCAAACAAAAATTGCGACCGCTAGAGCGTTAACAGACAAATATATATATATATATATATATATATATATATATATATATATATATATATATATATAGATATAGATATATATAATTTTGAACGGACCTCATTTTCGTCATCTCCTGGGTAGGATCGATGGACATTTGAAGAAAGTTTTCGAAAATCGCGTCATGAGTACGACCTCAATAGCTGATTTCCCTAAGGGGAAATCTGCTAATAGCCATGTAGGATGAGATACTAACATTTATTGAGTAACTACCACTTGAGGACGTCAACCCACTCCACTCCTACCCTCTCACTGTTTAGGCAATAGTATAGTAGTTCTAATGTAAGTTCTCCATACAATTAAAATCAACGTATGTTCGCACTTGTGATTACATTATAGTCATAACACTAAAAATGGTCAAATAATTTTGGTGCTATGTGATTTAAATAAGCATTGAGTAAATTTAAGGGAAAACTGCCATTTCTGATTAATTACTTATCTATTGGAGCTTCGCAGCTGAGCCGACGATGCTCAGAAACAAAAAACCTGCATAAAATTAACAAACAAACAAAAATTAATTTAAACGAAAACAAAACCCCAAAACAGAAATTGAACACGAAAAACGAAAATGAAACACAAAACAGAAATGGAAAACAAAAATGAAACAGAAAACAGATCTGAAACGAAAAACCGAAATGGGACACAAAAACAAAATGGAAAACAGAAAAGGAATACAAAAAGAGAAATCGAACACAAGAAAGGAAAAAACAAAAGATAGAATCCAAAACTAACTACAAAAACTGTAAACATCACGTTGGGTAATGGGAAATCAAATAAAAAAAGTCCGTCACGCAGGGGCTGCGTAAACTACGCAGATTTCCCATGTGAAGTTTTACAATAGAGAAATCTGCATACTGGTAACACAATACCACCGTGATTAAATACAAATGGTAATGAGAAATCTTTCAGTTAATTAAAATAAATTCCCAACTGAAACGGCTTCTGAATTGTAAGAATAATTTATATTTTAATAACTCAAATTTTAGTAGTCCAAGAACTAAAGAAGGGGGGGCGGATGAACAGAACGTATTTGTATAAATCTCACAAAGTAACGAAGGTAAGGTAAGGGGCTCAGGTTGGCCATGCGAGTTAAAGCGTTGACCTTTATCTCACATGGTAAACCTAGAGTGGCGAGTTCGATTCTCGCCTGGGCAAAGGAAATTATTTAGTGACGAAATTCATTAAATAACGTCCTAAAATTCCACCCTGGCTAGAAAAGGGTGGTAACCTGTAGATAGCCCGTCCCGATTAGCCTAAGTTGCAAAAAGTGGACGTTAATAAATAAATAATAATAATAAGGTAAGGTAAGGTTAGAAACGACAGGTAAGGTTAGAAGAAGCTTCCACCTGAGCCAAGTGAGTACTGACGGAAATGGCCGACCACAGACTTCATAAAAATGCAAATATACCGGTTAATGTTCAAGATAGAGAATAAATGTATATAACAATATTTATAGTAAATGTAATTTTCAATAAGATTGATTCTGTACAACTTTTCGATCCGACGTATAGTAACGGAGATATTTCGAATTTTCGAAAATCCTCCCCTCTAAACCTCCCCTCCCACTGGTCCGATTTCAGCCGTTAACGAACTTGATCTTTCTTTTTACATAAAACGACTAAATGTCGAGTTTGGTACCGATCAAACAAAAATTGCGACCGCTAGAGCGGTAACAGACAAATATATATACAGTTTTGAACGGACCTCATTTTCATCATCTGCTAGGTAGGATCGATGGACACTTGAAGAAAAATTTGGAAAATTCCGTCATGAGTACAACCTCAATAGCTGATTTCCCTCAAGGGAAATCTGTTAAAAAAAAAAAATATCGCAAACATTTATAATAGGTAATATATCAGCGATGTATTTACAAATGTAAATAAACGTTATTTGGAGTGTTAATTAACAATAAAATAATTGCCATTTTAAATTAATTTTTTTTTTGAGGCCCGTGGACCCCCTGTGGCCTTGGCATTTGCCGACCTCCCGTCCTGTCCAGTCCTGCGCTAATGGTGTAGATCAATAAACATTTTCGAGTAAAGTACGATAAATCTTAATTGAGGACGTCATCAGATGACATATTTCCATGTGCCACAAAGTAATAGTTCAATGAAAGCCATATTTGGTATTTGGAATTTAACCTTGTAATGTAGTGGTTCATGATATACCAGCTTACAGTAAATATGGCATGAGTAGGACTGAGGGTTTTCTGATTGCCGAAAATTAACATATGGAAATATCTGGGTTAATGTGCAGTATAGGGAAAACATGTATGGATAAGAAAAAAAATGTATAGAACTTTTAATAGCCTGTTCCATTTAAGGGAAAGATTTGAAATTATCTAATTCACTTTCCCTCTAAACATTCACCTTTTCTGATTCAAATTGTTAACGAATTTAATTATTCGTTTCAAAGGAAATGGTTAAATACAGAGTATAGTAACGATCACATTGAAAAGGAGAGTTCTACCCTATTATGAACTAAATTTTCATTCATTTTGGCATAACGCTCAAACAACAAAGTCAACTCAAATCTCAACGTGGTCTGGACGATTTGAGCGTGGAATAATCCGAGCGAGCGATTCATGAAGCGATTTTCCAAAATTTTCACCCATCAATCCTACCCAGATCTGAAACTGGGTCTCTCACTTAAGAAAAATAATTTCTGAAGCAGGTTACGAGGATGTTTGGACAACTCAGGACTGGATAACTCTTAAGGCCATCAAGGAAACTGTCTTAACGAGTTACAGTGAAAAATTAAAAGCATTGGATATCCAGCGAGTTCTTAAATCTTCATTTTCCCAGAATTATCAATCGTTCAAAGCAAACAAAGATGTGGAGAAGTACCTCATTTTTATCAACAATATCCACGTTACCAGAATCATAGCACAGTGCAGACTTTCATCGGACAAGACCCTCAAAATATATTGGAACGGCAGTGCATACAAGCTTAACTGTGAGGAATTATGCAGCATTTGCAATCTGTATGAAGAGGAAACACTCCACCATTTCTTCTTCCGCTGCCCTATGTATAGCCACATCAGAAATGCATACATCTCCAAACATATTAATCCTACTGATTCACCAAATACACAGCTCAAGCAATTGTTCACAATAGAAGACAAATCTAAGGCACTTGATACCTATAAATTTGTTATAAATGCTCTTAAAGTACGAGCTTTCATAATGTTTGATTGATTTATCACTTCCAACACAAGTTGTAAATATTTCATTTATTATTATAATTATTTATATATTTTATTTATCTATTTATTTTTCATAATTAATATTGTGCCTTCGGAACTGATTGATGATTTAGAAGAACTGTCTCTTTATTTTGTCTATTACTATACATATATATTTATTATATTTACTTATTATTATAATTTCATTTTATTATATTATTATTTTTTATTTATTTATTTATTTTTCTTTAATATAAGCAGATTAATGAAATTTTATGTTCTCGTTTATTTTTCTTTTCTTTTCTTTCTTTCTATTTCTTTATTCTTTATTTTAATTTTTGTTTCTATTAAATTAAGATTAATTATGTATCAAATTTGAAGATCACCCAATGTTGAGTAAGCTATTTTTACTATAATGTAATTCTTTGTTTATTGATATACTAATTATAGCCAAATTGTTTATTATATCAATCACCTACTTTAGATAAGTATTGTACCTAGCTATGTGTTAATTTTTCTTCTTTTTTTTTGTAAATATTCGGACCCCCTGTAAAAAGATTATACTTAAATACAGAATTTTTATCTATCTATCTATCTATCTATCTATCCTACCCAGATGACAAAAATGAGGTCCGTTCAACCATATATATTTAAAACGTCGGATAGAACAATTGTATAAAACCAATCTTATTGCAGATGTAATTACATAGGGAATTCCCTATAAAGATGTTACGTTTTCCTTTTCTCTATTTCTAATTTTAACCGAGATATTCGCATTTGTTTTAGTTTTCGGCTTTCAGTGAACCCCACTTCTTCTCATGTCATATTAGCAATAAGCATTTATATCGTAAGCCATTTTATTAGAAGCGTATGCTCGGAATATTCTTTTCATTGAACGTTTACTGTATCAGATGTATGCAATTATTTTCCGTGTGACGTCAGATATAAGATTATACACTCTGAACTCATTATTTATATTTGACCATCACCACACTCGATATTTAGCCGTTTCTTGGAACGTTTATTTTAGATAATAGGTGGATTAATTGATAATTTGAAATATCTCGTCTCCTATGACTCGGATCTAAAAATTTATATGACAATGTTGTTTAATTTGTTTAAGCTATTGTTTATACATATTTTCTCTGACTGGAACAGTACTGGAGTTATTTGTTAGTCTGTTGAAAACAGTAGAATAGATAAATCTACATACTGGTAACACAATACCGTGAATATTAAGTGAATAAATACAAACGGTAATAACAAATCTTTCAGTAAATTTTAATAATTTCGGGACGGGAAGCATCTGAAAAGTAATCAAACAGGCCTGTCAAACTCTCACCGGAAAAAAAAAACTGAATTATATCAGAATATAACATATTAATTTTATTGAAAACTATTTACTATATCTAGAACTGTAATTATAATGAATCAGAATCATTTTTATCTCAATCAATCAAATATTAGTAGTCCACGAATTTAAGACGGGGGAGGGGGTCACCGAAATATATTTACATGTATCTCGTATAATAAAGGTCTCTGGAAAACAATGTTTGGTATTTAAGCTTCGAATAATGTGGTTTATTATTTAACAGAGTGTTGTTTATGTAACACTAGTAGAAGTGAGGGTTTACTGAAGGCTGAAAACTGAAAAATGCAAATATCTCGGTTAATATTTAAGATAGAGAATAAATATATACAACAATATTTATAGTAAATTCATTATTCAATAAGATTTATTCTATTCACTTTTTCGATCCGACGTATAGTAACGGGGGATTTCGAATTTTCTATCTGTAAACCCCCCTCCCCCTCATCCGATTTTAGCCGTTAACTAACTTGATCTTTCTTTTTACATAAAATGGCTAAATATCGAGTTCGGTAACGATCAAATGATAATTGAGCCGCTAGAGCAGTGACAAACAAATTATATATCACCTAGGTAGGATCGATCCCTTAAGGGAATTCTGCTAAAATCAAAATGGACCAATATGACTTTGATGATTTCACTTATCACAACTAATGGCAGGCATTTCTTTTTCAGAGCACCGCTACCTAAACAAAGATTGGATACTGAGATGTTTCCATGCAGCAGTTTCAGCCGTCACTTTTCTAAGCGTCGTAAGTGGTATAGTTTTTGTCGGGACGGCTGACATAGATTGGTACAAATATGAGTTTTTAATTCATGGCTATAATAATATTTTGTATCTCTTCAGCTTCTGGGTCTCCGTAAGAAAATTTAAATATGATTAATTTACATTGAATTCACTACAGGAGATAAGAGGAAATAATTTTAATTTTATTGCTACTCTGCCATTTAGGCTTTTCAGATAATTTACTTTAATATGTACTCCGCAATAGACATAATAGACATATACTCAGAAAAGAAGCCTAAATTAGTCAACGTTAAAGACAGATTGCATGACATAGCAAGTTATCTTCTTTTCATGATCGTCTTTCCTCTATCAATGGTAAGCCTTTTTTTTTTTTTAAACTTTAGGATTAGACCTTAGATATAAACTTTGGAGGACAATCCCCTCCCCACCCAATAATTGATCTAAAAAAAATTATAAAAAAAAAATAAATTCAAATAATGTACTTGATAATTATGTTGATAGTTAAAATGGAACACTAGAAGAAATTTTTTTAAAATCCCGTCATGACTACAACCTCAATAACTGATTTCTGTAAAGAACAATTTGCTAAAACAACACTGGTACTCCGTTCAAATCAACTATACAACCTGTGTATTTGAATAGGTTTTGACAGCTCTTGGTAGTTTTCTAAAGCTCAAAGTTAGATGTCATTGCATAAATAAATAAAGAATATGACCACATGGCTAATTGTCAAATTTTTTCTCAAAAGTATTTTAAAGCAGAAAAAAGAAAATAAATCTCTTTTAATGCGTCTATTTCGATGCAGCTATGGAAGAACTAGATTAATGCTCCTCTCACAAATAATATTTGTTTAGAAGGAACTAATAAACGAGATACTACATGTTTACAGGTTGTTACTGTGCTATTTTGGACATTTTATTGGATCAACCGTGAAGTAATGTACCCTCCAGTTATGGATGATATATTTCCTGCACTCCTGAATCACATTATGCACACCTTCCCTGGAATTATGGCAGTCATATATATGTTAACCTCAAACAGAAAGGAGCCTCCGAAAACAGTCACCCTTGCGGGCCTTCTTGCGCTACTCTCTGTATATACTGCATGTAAGTACGTTTCAACTTCACATTTCAAACCCAAAAGGAAAATATGAATATCACATAACAAGGAAGTCATTCCAGTAAGATGTTAGCCGTTTGACAATAGCATGCTATCATCGTGTTCAGAAGTATAACTGCTACACTCAGAGCACTAATCTAATAGAAGTTGCTGTACTTCTGAACAGATGGCCTTTACTTTAAGCCTTAATACCACAAAGGTAATGTCGAGAGGCTTTGTACACTAATTAAGACATTAACTTCCTGATAATTTGGTGTGATAATTCACGATCAGCAGAGATCTGTACTCCCACAAATGCTATATACCATACGCTGAAAGTAATAGTTTGACAATTCTGCTCTATAAGCTCAAATTATTTTCAGGCATTGTCAGTATAAAAATAAGAGACGGACGCTGGGTTTATTTGGCTTTGGAACAGCTGACAAGTTTACAACTGAGATGTACATTTGCTTTTTCTTTAATTGGATCAGTAACATTTCTGTTCCTTGGCTATGCTATCAATAATAAAATAAAAGGTATGTCACTTTAATTTCTAGATAACTATTATCTGAAGTGTGTGTTTTTGTGAGTGTGAGAGCATGCTTATATGTGTCCACGCCATTTAAATGCTATTCATTGTGAATCATACAATAAGTTATATATAATTGATAGAATGGAGGGATGCTGTGACTAGTGGCGGCTCGCGTAAAGGCACAGTGGAACTGCGCAAATCCGCTTTCCACTTGATATTATCTATAACATTTAATATAATGAGCCTTTGTTTCTTTAATTCTTTCTTTATACTTGTATAATATACGAGTATAATCCTTAAGCTTAGTGCAGTAACCATCCCCAAGTTCATGAAAAAAGATACAAAAATCTTTGTATGGAACTGTGTGTTCACAGTTCCAGCGGCGAGGTGTTGGACTGTTGTGAAGCTTCACAGGAAGTTGTGTGTGACACAGGAAGCTCCACAAGGGAGAGAGAGCACTGTCGTTCCCGCAGTGCCGACCCTGGCGTGCTGAGGCTAACAATTTTCTGGAGCAGCACCCCCACTAATTTTAGCTACGAGCCGCCACTGTCTGTGACATTAGCAAATTTGACAACGTTAATACCATATTCTGTGTTTGTTAATATCACGCGTTTTATTTATATACGCCATATGTTTTTGTTTGAATGTTTCGACGGACAGGATTAAAATTATCAAACAAAAATTTCAAATTGGTAAAATTGGAAACATGTTCATTTTCTTGTGCATATAATTTCTGCCTTCTTGGCATCTCGTTGAGATGACATCTGGTGGCCATGTAGAGTCTGGATGGATCTGGTCTGGGTAGATCCCACTAGGAGAGAGGAAGAGTTGTATCGGCGACCATCCTCAGCGGCATACTCCACCAGTACAGCATTAGAGGAAAAGCGCAGAAACAGTAGGTCCTTCGGCGGCTTTTCTGTCCCGAGCCGGATACCATTTGAGGCTTTGAGGTATGAAGCGAAATGGGGGAAGCTGAAGAGTGGTGGCCTGGCTTGCTTTTGGTTACCGGTAGTAGACGTCGTGGTCGCAGCTGCTTTCTCATCAATGCATTATCAGAAGAGATTATTTGGGAGGCGCTTCGCAACACTCGTTCACGCGTGATATCATCTTATCGTATGATGAGGTGGCTGTGTGGAATTCTGGGGAAAGTTAGATAGTATGTGTTATAACCTTGTGTACTATTAGCTGATTAGTGGGAATGGATAGGCGAGTGGTGGTTAAGGCCTAACTTTAGGTATCCTCCCCTATTTCAACTCCTACTTAACAGCATAACACACTGTCTTCTTGCCATGCCCCCTGCACCATAATGTAAAATATATAGCAATTAGCACTCTGAATAAATAAACATGTTTTCCATTGTAAATGTTCGTAAGTCAATTGAGTTTGTTAAAAATAAATAAATAAATAAATAAAAATAAAAAAAAAAAGGAAGCTATAAATCTTGTTAATATGTTAATTAGTTATCAACTTACAAAACAGTTGTGGGAGCAGTGAGAGGGGAGGTTCTGCGGTTGCATTTTCATGTGCCATGCATATTGTTGCGAAAATTAAATGCATGAATAATCCTTCAGAGAGAGAGAGAGAGAGAGAGAGAGAGAGAGAGAGTTGCGTATTTAGGAAGTGCGACGTAGATCAAAGAAGCCGACAGAAAGTTCTAGCTCCTTATAGACTCGTCCAGCACAGCGTCGAAGGAACCAGACAATTCCCCTTTGATATATGCCGACAACCTATATAAGAACGGCCAGCCGTGAGTAGTCAGTTTTATGCTCAGCGATCTTGATGGTCATCAGTGCTACAGTGCGACTTAGTGCAGTGCGGTAAAGTGTTTTTAGAAGAAGAACAGTGTTGTGCCGTGACTGTAAGTAACAGTTTAGTGCCGTGTAAAAGACAGTACAGTGCCGCGAAGTAAAGGACAGTGAAGTGCTGCAAAGTCAAGGACAGTGCAGTGCCGTCTTGTTGTGAATTTCAGTGACCGTGAGTGAATTGTTGGACTGTGTAATCTGAAGAACAGTGACGCTAACAGTGTATACTGTAAGTAGTAATTAAGAATAATTACCAAGTGTGTTGTGCATTGTGAAATAAATTGTACAGTGATAAAAACTGTGAAACTTGCGAGTATTTAATTTTGAAATCCAAAAGAACTCTTATTAAAAACGTTTATTACTGGTTTTGGTAATAAAAACGTAACAATATCTTATTTTGTCTCAAGGAACAAAAAAATCTATAATAATATAACTCTATGTTTTGTTTCAATTTCCATTTGAATTCGGCTTAGATAAATGTGTAACACATTTCCAATAATGTGGCAATGATTTTTTTTCCTTTTCTAGCTAGACTGGAACTAAGGATTTTATTTAATGATAAAGCGACATTAACTAGGAAATTGACATACAAATGAATTGACTTTGAAATGAATCCCATCTCTTCTCAGAGGGGTAAAGTAAACAATAATATATATATATATATATATATATATATATATATATGTGTGTGTGTGTGTGTGTGTGTGTGTGTGTGTGTGTGTGTGTGTGTGTGTGTTTGTGTTTGTGTGAGGAAAAAGAATAGCTCATTACAATACTTTCAACCATTTTTATGTGATTGAGAAGAGTTTAAAAAACAAACTATAATTTAAATTTCATTGCCATATTAGTGTAAACGTGCTACAAATCTATCTAAGCCAAATTCAAATAAAACATACAGTTTCATTATTATAGATTTTTTTGTTCCTTGTGACAAAATAAGATAAGCATGGTGGATGAAAATACCACCACAGAACCTCCCCCCCCCCATCAGTTTTCTAACTGATAGCTAATTAACCAATAACATATAGACTTGACTCTAATTATGCCATATACTAATGAAACCTGCTTTACTCATTATTATTACAGAAGGTATAGTCAATATATTGTTTTGTTTCAGTATTAAGAAAAAAACTTTTGGACTGAAGATCTGAAAAGCCAAAAGCTTCAGTTCTTAAGCTTCTTCCTTCTCAAAGGTTGATCCTTGCTGCGTACCTGAGTCTTTCATGTCGATAGTGTTATTAACACCTTATACTTAATGAGAACAATACAAATTTTTTAAGGTACAAAAAAAAATAACTTCAAGTCTCACCAACAATCTTTATTGTTTAATACCAAAAGTTTTGTTCTCCTGGGCATTTACAATGCTAAGCATGCAGGGATATTTTAATTAACAATTACCATCTACTTAAACATGAAACATATACAATTTCCCTAAAAACTAATTGTGTAAACATAAGTTTCAAATTTTTGTCCCAATAATTTATAAGACCCAGACCATCCACTTAATACATAAAACCTTGACTGGAAAATAAAAACTTAACCATTGTGGTAAGTTGTCAACAATAGCCAATCTAAAACTAGGTAGGTCTATGTATATATATATATATATATATATATAGAGAGAGAGAGAGAGAGAGAGAGAGTGAGAGAGAGAGAGAGAGAGAGAGAGAGAGAGAGAGAGAGAGAGAGAGAGAGAGAGAGAGAGAGAGAGAGAGAGAGAGAGAGAGCGCGCTTCCAGAATTTCCCCTTTACCACACTTTGGTTCCTTCTGTAAAACCTTTAAATTATCAAAACCAAAATTGTGCTCTGCAGCATTACAATGCTGCACCAAAGCAGATTTATGTTTACTATTTCCTACGTTTTTTTTTTTTTTCAATATTATGGTGTTGATAAATTCTGGAAGTTATTTACATATGCAGAAACCTAGAAAACACAGTTAATTTTAAAATAGACAAAAAAAATTGAATACATAGTATGCTGAGTTTTAAAATAAATTAAAGGAAATCTGTCAAGTAAGTAAAAGTAAATGTATTTTAGGGATTTTAACAGAAACTTAATTTTATAATTTATATCCTAGGTTAAAGTATGTTCATATATTTTTATTATTTTTAATTTTTGGCTGTAAAATCTTAAATAATAACTTTGGTCAAACATATTTTTTAAAATATAATTTAGGAAATTTTAGGATTTTATTTGAATTATTCTTGATATTGAATGAATGAATTTATTATAAAGAGTAAAGTGAAAATAATAGTTTAGAAAATTAATATATGCATGATTATAAGGTACAAAAATACAAATAAACTAGTAAACAATATTACTTCCATACTTTGAATTTAGAGAACAACTTCTGTTTCACTCTTTATAGGCCTTCCCCAAAGGGAGTACAGCCTAACTTCCCGGAGTGACCAACTCTATTGGGAATTCTAGATAATAATTGCATGCCAATTATTGATTAGCTCCAATCAGTATTACAGACCCTACCTGGTTTTGGGTTGGCTATTGTTGACAACTTACCACCTCCGTAAATGCTTATAATGATTACTATTTTTTTTTTTTTTTTTAAAGGTTTTTATATTGACTTGTACTCTTGTAGGTTTGTACTCTTGGTTTCTAGTGAAATTACAAATGTCTCAGGTATAATTTGATGGTAATTATAAATTAAAATATCTCAGTATTTTTAGCATTGTAAATGGAGGGTAAAACATTTGCTCTGAAACAATGAAGAGTGTTTTGAGTGAGGTGAGACCTGAAATTCTTTTTTTTAGTACCTTAAAATGTATTTATTTTTTATATATGCCTATATATATCTGTATATAATATTTTGTATGATATTAATTCTAACTAGTTAGCTCATATTGAGAAAATAATTTGATTTGCATATGAATAAAAGCCTTGTTAAATAACAAAACCAAAAACAGAATAATTAATTAGTTTTATTGTTGGAAATATTCTAAGATTTTAAAAATATTACTGTTGTTACTATTCCAGGTGTAATTTATTAAATACACATAGAGTGTAGCAGTTGAAATTAATCTAAATATGTAATATTTGTAATTTTTGTTGTAGATTTGAAGGGCAACTCAGCGAGGTAGACTTTTTTTTTTTTTTGGTCAATATGTAATAAAGATTCCTTTTTATTTCACTTTTTCTAGGCAACAAAAGATATTTTGTATGGGTTTTTTTTTTAAATAGCATTTGTTGAGTTCACCCTTCGTATCCCCAACCACTCATATAAGCCAGCCTCTATTGTACTGATCTTATAGAAATATCCACTGAATTTTGTTCATGTATGTAAATTATTGTACTCTACATTTTTAAAAATAAAGTTTTTAATATTTTTTTAACATATTTGAAGATTCTTTATATCCATCACTATTAAACCTATGTGGGAAGCAGTTAGATTAACTCTTTGTTGCAAATTGTGTATGAAAACTATAATGTAATATTATTATTATTATTATTATTTACTAAGGTCCACTTTTTGCTACTAAGGTAAATTGGGATGGGTCATCTACAGGTCACCACCTTTTCTATCCAGGGTGGGACTAAGGATTTATTTAATGAGTTTATCAGTAAATAAAAAAAATATCATCTCTACTACATTATTATTAACCCATTACTGCATTACACATTCTCAGGTAAGAATAGAAAGGCCTCATTCCTTCACAGTAGTTTATTCTATGCGACGGAGTGCTTTCAGAGCATATGCTCCAACATTAGTGCCCTGCTTGCAAACATTTGCCATTAAAAATGTTAAAAAGGGAATAAAATAAATGTTTATTACATTACTGTATATATATATAGACATTACAAAACATTTTTTTACATGATTTACTTAAAGTGCAAGTCAAATATTTTTAAGAGTATTTATAAACACCTCTTTTTGTATGAATTGTGAGAGATTAAACATGAAGGATGGATATGATTAAAAAAGAAAAGTTAGCGATCAGAACTGAAGTATTTACAAGTATGACTGTGCAGTAACATGACACATTGATAACTGACAAGAGATTGATTCTGATATGGCCCCGAATGGTGTTCTCAAGTGCTCCTCTCCTACCAGGAATATGATAGTGCTTCTTTTCGAGCATATTTTCTTTCATCTTTAAGACATTAATAGAAAAAACTCTGTCACGCAGGGTCTATGTATACTAAGCAGATTTCCCATGTCTACTTAACAATAGAGAAAACTACATGCTGGTAACACATAAGACCAACTTGATTAAATATAAACGGTAATGAGAAATCTTGCAGTTAATTTTCATAAGCTCCCAACAGAAAAAGCTTCTGAATTGTAAACAAATATGTCTGCCAACCACTCAGAGCTGAACAGATAGACATATTGTTCACCTGAAAGAAAAACGATTACTGAAATATTTCTGAATATAACATATTAACTATATAGAATATCTAGTACTATAATTTATAATGCATCAGAATATTTTTATTGCAATCACTCAAATGTTGGTAGTCCAAGAATTAAAAGGGAGCTAAGGCATTGGTCTTAATCTCGCGTGGTAGACCTAGAGTGGCGGATTCGATTCCCGCCCTGGGCAGTGGAAATTTATTTAGTGACGGATTCATTAAATAAACTTAGGCCCACCCTGGATATAAATGTGTGTAACCTGTAGATAACCCGTCCTGATTAGCCATTAGTAGAATAAAGTGGACGTAAATAATAATAAACAACATATATCTCAGAATAGAGAGGTTTACAGGAGTCTAAACCAATTTCACGAGAGCCTAACAGTTACAGAAACGGCCGTACTAGCTTTCGGCGGAAACTCACGAATAGAACCGAAGAAATCCGATCTCATCTCGTCCGTTATTCGTGCAAACTTAATAAAAACGCAAATATCACTGTTAATATTCAAGATAGAGAAAAAGTCCGTCATGCAGGGGCTGCGTTAACTAAGCAGATTTCACACGTACGTCACGTTTTTGCATTTATCTCAAAAATTAAAAGTTCCATAAGAACAATATTTGGTATTTAAGCTTCAAATAAAGTGTTTCATAATAGAATATTGTTAATATGAGATAAGTTGGAGTGGGGGTTTACTGAAGACCGAAAACTAAAAAATGCAAATATCTCAGTTAATAATTACGATTGTAAAAAAATGTATAGTTGGATTCATGAGACGTGAGACAGTCCGCGCATAGGGGTGGGGATGGGTGGTAGGCTTGGTGGGGATGAGAGGACCATGCACTACCCAAGCTGAACATATTTGCCAGCATGCCGTACACTTGCTCCAGCCCTTTAAGTATCGATACTGAGTACCTGCAGTCTAACCTTTCTTTAGTATATGTTCTACTTTTCCTAATTTATATAAAAATATAGTGCAAAAAATGAGAAGCAGCATTGATTAAACATTATTAAAAATCAAACATAAATAAAAAAAATAAAATAATTTCAAAAATAATAATTTATTTAATGCAAAAAAAACGTAATTTATTATTGATTATTATTAATTATTAACGTCCACTTTTTTGCAACTCAGGCTAATTGGGACGGGTTATCTACAGGTTACCACCCTTTTCTAGCCAGGGTGGGACTTTGGATGTTATTTAATGAATTCCGTCACTAAATAATTTCCTTTGCCCAGGCGAGAATCGAACTCGCCACTCTAGGTTTACCATGTGAGATTAAGGTCAACGCTTTAACTCACATGGCTAACCTGAGCCCCTTAATTAATTATTGATTAGTGATAATAGAAAGTTAGTGGAATTGCATATACTTGCATAGTTTACATAAATAATAATTTTGACATTATTAAGAAATATAAATTTAAATGGCGACTTATTGACAGGTACACTAGGGATGGTGAAAAAATAACGAAATATCAATATTTCCCCCAGAAAATATCTAAATTATTACCTGATATTTTCCCCCAATATATCGGTATTTCGATATTAAAATTCAAGTATGGAAAACCGATATTCTTTTTTTAAAAACAAAAATTAAACTAAAATAATTGTTGCAACGTATTAACTTGAGGTTAGAGCAAGACCTTGCAGGGATTTATATCGACATTTCTTCCTACATAACCAAGATAGGGTTAGATTGTATCTTTAAGCTACACTATATACACACTGAGGGCTAATGCTTTCAGGACGCCCGATACATATCCGTAGCTCACGAGAGTGGTTAACAGATTGATAACGGGAGCATGCGCAATAGCCTTCTTTGCTACTGCGCATCCTAGCCACTGCCTCACGTCTTATGAATCCAACTATACATAACAACATTTATAGACCATTAAATTTGCAATAAGAATGGTTCTTACAATTTTTCGATCCGACGTATAATAACGGAGATATTAAAAATTTTCGAAATTCTCTCCTCTAAACCCCCCCCTCTCCCTGGTCCGATTTTAGCCGTTAACGAACTTGATCTTTCTTTTTGTATAAAACAATTATAAATCAAGTTTGGTAACGATAAGACAAATTGCGACCGCAAGAGCGGTAACAGACAAATATATACACACACAGTTTTTAACAGACCTCATTTTCGTCATCTCCTGGGTAGGATCGATGGACATTTGAAGAAAATTTCGAAAATCGCGTCATGAGTACGACCTCAATAGCTGATTTCCCTTAAGGGTTTTCATCGGTTTTCGATCCCACTTATAGTAATAATAATATTTTATTTTTCAATTGACAGGCTGACACCGGCATTCCAACAGGAGTCGCTGCGTGGGCTTTTAGCAGATTTCCCGTAGAGGAAATGTCAGTTATTCTTACCCAGGAGATGACGAAAATGACATCCGTTCAAAATTATATAATATACCTGACAACACTTTAGCGGTCTCTATTTTTTTTATTGTTACGAAACTTTACATGTCATGTAAAAAGAAAGATGAAGTTCGTTAATGGCTAAAATCGAACCTGTGGGAGGGTGGAATTTCGATAATTCAAAATATTTCCCGACTATACGTCGGATCGAAAAATTTTATAGAACCAATCTTATTCCAAGTTGAATGGTATATAAATATTGTTGCATATCATGAGTATTAACGGAGGTATGTGTTTCGATTTTATAGTTTTCGGCTTTCAGTAAACCCCTACTCCTACCCATGTCATATTAATAATAAGCTCTTATCTCAAGAACCACTTCATTACAAGGTTAAATACCAAATATTGTTTTCATTGAACCTATGCTTTGTGAGATATATGCAAATACGTTCTGCTGACCCCCTCCCCTTCTTTAGTTCTTGGATTATCCATGGTAGTGGTACAAGTCTGTAGATTTATTATATATTGTAAACGTTCACATGGGAAATTTGCTTAGTTTACACAACCTGCTTAGTCCCCTGCGTGACAGACTTTAATTGTAATACGTCAGTAAACCCCCACTTTTAGTCATAGGACTTTATCAACAAACGAAACAGTGAATATATCATGAAACGCCTTAATCTGGAAACTGAAAAATGAAAATATCTCGGTTAATATTCAAGGTAGAGAATAAATGTATATAACAATATTTATCATATATGTAATTTTCAATAAGATTGATTCTATGCACTTTTTCGATAGTAACGGAGATATTTTGAATTCCACTCCCCTCTAATCCTCCCTCCTTCTGTTCCGAATTCAGCAGTTAACGAACTTGGCCTTTCTTTTTACAAAAAAATGACTAAATATCGAGTTTGGTAACGATCAAACAATAATTTCGACCACTAGAGCGGTAAAGAGAAATATATATATATATATATATATATATATATATATATATATATATATATATATATATATATATATATATATGCACTTGTGAACGAACATCATTTTCGTCCAACTCCTAGGATGGATCGATGGACATTTGATACAATTTTTCGAAAATCACATCACGAGTACAACCTGAATAGATGATTACCCTTAAAAATAACCCCTGCAAAAAAACAAAACAAATCCCATACTTTTGAAGGCTAGGATAGCTAACACCATTAATAGTAAGCGTGCTCATGTTATCTTTGAGAACGATAAGAAGGAAAATATTCCAAAGATATCGGAATGCCCTACGAAAAAAGAAAGAAAGGCAGACCCTAATTAGAGACCTTCGTAATTTACAGTAATTATTACATCAACCAGAGTTTAGGGGTTATATTTGAGTTTTAAATTATTTATCTATGATCTGGCAACATGTGAACGTAAAACATGTTTGTGTTGAGATTATTGGCTCTGTAAAGGCAACTGGAAAGTTGTCCCAACTGAAAATAAAAGCCCGTCACTCAGGGGCTGCGTTAACTAAGCAGATTTCCCACTTGCGTCACGTTTTTGCTTTTATCTCATGAGTAAATGTTCAATGAGAACAATATTTGTTACTTATGCTTCAAATAAAGTGTAACCCGTCCCAATTAGCAGTAGTAGCAAAAAGTGAACGTTAATAACATCATTATTTATTAACGTCCACTTTTTGCAACTAATAACATCCATTTGTGTATAATACTTATGTATTGGTCCAAATAAAAATTTTCTTTCTTAAAAATTTTCTTTCTTTCTTTCTTGCAACTAAGGCTAATCGAGTCGGGTTATCTACAGGTGACCTGGGACTTAGGATGTTATTTAATGAATTCCGTCACTAAATAATTTCCTTTGCCCAGGCGAGAATCGAACTCGCAACTCTAGGTTTACCATGTGAGATTATAGTCAACGCTTTAACTCACATGGCTAACCTGAACCCCAGGACGTTAATAAATAAATAATTAAAAAGATCGTGAAATTTTAATTCAGACCTCTCTAATTTGCGTTCTTTATCCTTTATTAATTATAACTAATTTCTTGAAATTCGGTTCTAGCTTCTGTCATAAAACTCTTGACTTGGACAATAGTTTCATATGTATATCTCGTTTTACAGTGTCATAAGGCAAAAATGTATACAACAAAAGCTGCTTTTAATAGCAAAATAAACAAAGTTTCGTTATGTGCATGTTTGATAAAAAACAAACTTTTATTCGTTTCTGGCACCTCGTACAAAGCCCACTTAGATCCATTTACACACGTTTAGCGATAAAGTTGACTAGAAAAGGTCATGTTCGTAGTAGAAGAGGGAGAAATGAACTCCTTTAATGTAGAGGGGCATATCAAGTTTGACCTCTTATCAATAATCTATTAGTCTTGTAATCAAACGTTTAGTACAGTCGTACTTCATAGTACTCATGCACTGATTATTGACTATTAATTCCACGGTATGAGTTCTTCAAATGTCCATTCATACAGCAAATATGTTATTTGAACCTTAAGTAACCCTCGTCATTTTATTTCCCCCAGAATATTTTTTATATTATTTTACTAAATGTAATATTAGTAGGTCATAAACAACGCATGAACACATTTGGCAAGGTACGCAAATAATTCATGTCTTTTCCCTCTAAAAGTCTAATTTGTTTTTGAAAATTTAATTTTTTACAACCATTGTTCTGTAATTTTTTTTTTCTAACTTGAATGATATCCTCCAGATTATTTCTACTTTTTTTTTTTGTTTTTTGGATTCAACCTTCAGTAAGACCTCGCTTCTATTCATCTCACATTAACAACTGTCTTATGTCAAATTCAAATAAGACCATTAAATTTAAAAATGAGAAGAGGGGTTTAGTGAAGGGATAAAATAATCTCAATCAGAAAGAATCAGAAGTCAAATAATCTCAGTTCTTAGTAGTCCAATCAACAAAAATGTCATATACCCGATGTTTTTGGAAATATATAATACAATCGTCCTTCTTTAGAGTTTTCCTCTAACTCAAATATTAACCAATTTATTTGTATTTTTCAGTTTTCAGTCTAGTTGCCAATAAAATTGACGAGCCATTATAGTTTTACTCAAAGAATTTTCACTCACAGGAACTTATGTTCAGCTTAATTTTCAAGACTTGTTTAAATAGGTTTTCTATCACAGGAGAAATAGAGAATAGAAAGTGAGATGCTTTCAGCATGTTAGTGCAGCAGATGGGGAAATCGGCTTACATTCATGATGGATTTCTTTTAAAATGTTGCTACTATAGCCCTTCCAACTTAAATCCGTTTGCAGCATTTACTTGGATAATTTTATACTTACTTATCTGTTTATTTTATTTATTTATTTTTTTCAGTCTTCCTTTGAAATGCAGTCATAACATAACGTGGAATTTACAGCCCAATAAATATTTTTACAAGAATGATGTAGATAAAGTAAAAGCTCTAACAATAGGGAGGGGGGAGGTGTTAAAAAACAATAATCAAATAAATGAAAGTTAAAAGTTTTTATTTTTTTACAGTGGAAAGATTGAAGAAACATTTATTATTCAGAAATCATTTCCATTTCTTTTAGATACGGGACACTATTAAATGTTCTAAAATAATAATGCTCGGAAATCCAAATATATATTTAAATTTGGAAATGAGGTCTTTTGGAGGTGATAAGGGAAGTACATTTGTACTATTCTATCTTTCCTTGCCATCTTCTGACATATAAAGCTGATACATTATAACTAACTGCTGATTACATATAAAACATAGTTCAGAATGATATAAACCCTCTTACTCCTCTTAGAAAGACTGACGAAGAGCTTATTTCAAGATGGAGTCCTTGTTTCTTAGTGAGTACTGAATTTAAAAAGTTTGAAAAAATATTTTTTTATTTTCTGTGTTTGTAAGATATTTTTTTGACCATTTTTAGAAAACATTTTTCATACGAAACAATTCTTATTAATGGCACTACATTTTTCCGTTTCTGGAACTATTACTGTCAGCTTAGTATGTAGTGTATTGTTCATTGTAATGTCTGATTTCAATTTTTATGAAAATCCATTCGCAATACAAATTTTGCCATGCGTAGGATATTTTTTCAGTTACTGGGTTTCGGTAAGAAAGAATTTTTAAACATTTATAAACACATAAAATTAAGGAAATCTTGCAAATTAAATAAACCTTTACTTTCATTTCTTTTCCAGACTGTTCAATTGGTCTATTTCCACTCTTACACGTTAATAGATATTATTCATCTATTTGGAAAAAGGTCAAATAAGTTAAGTTCGTTAAGGAGTAAATTAAATAAAGCGGCGAATTACATGTTATTTACATTGGTATTTCCATTGTCATGCGTAAGTATAATAACAGGTATTGCATTATAGGTGATTTCTTGCTTATAGCTTTTGATTTTTTTTCTCCCTTTTTTTATGAATAAAGTTTCTAAAAACTTCTAATTTTTTAGCAGTTCTTATTCCTTAAGGGAAATAAGCTATTTAGGTTGTACTTGTGACGCGATTTTCGATATATTTCCTCAAATGTCCATCTATGCTACCTACTAGATGACGCAATTATATATACACATATTTGTCTGTTACCGCTCTAGCGGTCGCCATTTTTGTTCGATCGTTACCAAACTCGATATATGGGCATTTCATACCAAATTAAAGGTCAAGATCGTAAATGGCTCAGTGGAAATCGAGCCAGTTGAAGGGGATAAGAGCGGGAATTCGTAACATCGGAATATCTATGTAAACATACATAAAAAATGTGTATAGAATCAACCTTATTGGAAATTAAATATGGTTATAAAGATTTATTCTTCATCTTTAATATTAACCGAGATATTTTCATTTTTTTAGTTTTCAGCCTTCAGTAAACTCCCACTCCAACAACAAGCCATTTTATGCCTCCAACAACAAGACACAGCCACACAAGCGGAACAACCTCACCTGACTCGTCGAGGAAGACCCATTAGACTCCCTGCCCGCTTCCATGACTCTGTCATTGGGGGGAGGTGATGTAGTAGCTTGTGGTCAACCATAATTGGGTCATGACAAATCATAATTGATAACTTCCTTGCGCTACGTATTTGCATGCATCTCTCAAAGGAGAAGTTCAATGAAGACAATATTTGGTATTTAAACATGGAATAAGCTGGTCCATGATATAACAGCGCATTGTTAATATCATTTGCGTAGGAGTGGGGGATAACTGAATGCTGAAAACTAAAAAAGTCAAGCAGGGGCTGTGTAAACTAAGCAGATTTTCCACGAGCTGATATAACACACTTGTGATCTCATCTCCACATATTCTCTATTTCTATGTAAAAACCAATGAGGTAAGGGGGGGGGAGGTTAACTGATGAATAACTCGTTTAAATTTGAGTAACGAAGAAATGGATAGAACACCAATAGTTTAACAAGATTGGTTCTGTACAATTTTACGCTCCTACTCATAATAATGGTGATACATTGAATTTTTTAACCACTCCCCTCTAAATCCCCACTATTCCAGGTCCGATTTCCAGAGAGTGTGGGGGTTTATGATGGCCGGAAATATGAAAAAAATCTCGGTTAATATTCAATACGAGTATAGAGAAAACATATACATAACAACATTTATAGAACATTTTATTTGAAATAAGATTCATTCCAAATATTCCTTTGATAGGACACATAATAATAGAGATATTTTGAATTTAGTATATTCTCTCCTCTAAACCCCCCCCCCTCCCAATGGTCGGATTTCAGCAATTAACGAAGTTGTTTAATTTTTCATAAAACATTAAATATCGAGTTTGGTAACGATTAAACATAAATTTACACCCCAAGAGCATTAATAGACATATATATATTAGGATCGACGGACATTTGAAGAAAATTGCCGAAAGTCCCGTCACAAGTACAACCTCTATAACTGATTTCCCATAAGGGAAATCTGCTAAAATGTGCTAGCTTAGAATTGAAATAATGTCTATAAACTAAGCAGAACTGATTTTTATAGGTTGTCACAATACTATTTTGGAGTTTTTTCAATTGGAATCGAGAGCTGATTTATCCAGAATTTATTGACCAGTTCTACCCATCTTGGCTAAATCATGTAATGCATACTGTACCTCCATTTCTTTCTATTGTATACATGATAATAGGAAACAATCGAGCCCCTCCAGTATCACATACATTTGTAGGCTTGGCAGTATTTTTTTCTATTTATTCAGCATGTAAGTATGTTTTCAGTCTCCTAGAAATGAATAAAAAGTAAACATTAGTTCTTCTATGAAAACTAGGCGGTAGAGGAACGAATAAATCTGGATGTACACAGTAGGCCTGTTTTCCTCTGAAATACGTTTATTTAGAATGCACTTTCCGAGCAACAGCCCCATCTTCAGTGCCAGTTCACGTAAACAAAACCTATGAAGATTATGTAACCAACATTATTTAAATTAACAACCTTAACCTAAAAAAGAAAATTGAATTAAAATACAAGGGCATGGCCAACTACAGATAAAAATAGAAATAAATATTAAAAAAAAAACGGAGTCTATCATTATTTAAAAGCATACTTTCCTAGTCAACATTTAATGAAGTAAACAATTTAAAACTGAATTGCTAGAATTAACTGCTAAGAACAAATAACATATTAACTTAATAACAGAATGTTTAAAAAAGAACATAAACTGATTACACGAAAACCTAAAACAAAAATTATGTCTAAGGCTTAATTTAAAAGGTATATCAAAGGAAATTGTCCATGAAACAACAAGATAAAGTAAAAACCAATGAATCGATATAGTGAAATAAAGAGTAGATACCTTTGAAGAGCGTTAGAGAGCAGTAGCGTGTATTAAGGGTGCCGGGCAACTGCGTATTCTGCCCTTCAACTTGGAGAGGGCGTTATCTCTGGCATGTTGCAGCCTGGCTACCTCTTCCTTCTTGTTCAGGTTGCAGTCCCCAGTCCCCATTTTATCAAGCTTAATATATATGCTCTCATCAATGGTCAACTTCTTGCCCTTCTTTGCCTCGTAAAGCAATTCATACTTCGACAATGTTCTTTTAGCTTCGTTCTTATTTTCCTCCCACTTTGTCCGACGTATGTGGCATTGCAGGTTATCCTATAAACGCCGGACCTGTCCAGAGGCTCAACGTGATCTTTCAAACGCGACAAAAGAGCTTTCAAAGTCAAATAGCTCTTATACGTTGCTGAAACTCCAATTACCTTCAGTCCAATTTCCAATCCTCTCAGAGACCGGTCCCAAGTAAGGAATGGAAATAGGGCACTCCTTTTTGGCCTTCTACTGGGCTCCAACCATCCGATCGTCCATCTCCCTGCTCATCTTCTTCTTGTATCTACGATTTATTAATCTTTCCAACACTCTCTCCTCATATCCGTTGGTCAACGTCATATGCTTTATATAACTTACTCCCGCGTCGTATTTCGCCTGGGTTATTGGTATATTAAGAAGACTGTAGACCAAATATAGTAAACCAGACATTTTGTACTGGGGATGGTGGAACGGATCCACAGAGATTAGTAAATCGGTAGCTGAAGGCTTTCTAAAAATTCCAAATTTATGTCCACTCCCACCTTTCCGACATACATTATCAAGTTTCATTTGGGTCGTCAGACTCATCCTTCTTCTCCCAGCTGGCAGGTGAACCACAGGGGGGCATCCTAAGTCCTTTTTTATTCCTTACCTATACTGCCGACATTCCATCACATCACGAAACTTTCATTCTTACCTATACAGATGATACTGCAATCTTGACGTCCAACTCAGACCCTAATAAGGCATCCGCATCATTACAAGAACACTTAGTTCTACTAGAATCCTGGCTGACTGAATGGAGGGTCAAGGTTTAAAGCCACAAATCAAGTCATGTAACATTTACCCTCCGACGTTTCATTTGCCCTCCAGTTACACCCAATAGCGCACTAATTCCTCAAAAATCACAAATTAGGTATCTAGGACTCACATTAGACCAGCGACTAACTTGGAAACCCCACATCACATTAGAAAGACAGAAACTGAATCGACGGTACACACTTCTACTAAGACTACTTGACAACAGATCTAAACTATCACTACACAACAAACGACTGATTTATACGACAGTACTCAGACCAATATGGACATACGGACTTGAACTTTGGGGTTCCAGTAAACCTTCAAATTCCTACAAAATCCAAACCCTCCAATCCAGAATTCTCCGCAAAATTACAGATTCCCCATTTTACGTATCCAAAATTTAACTCTCCATAACGAGATCAACATTTCTTTTGTCCATGCCCTCACAAAATCCCGATATCAGAAATTCCACTCTCTCCTTCCCGCACATCCTAATCCTTTAGTCGAATCACTTTCATCTACCGACATTCCAGAAAACCCAAGGCGACGTCTGGAGCGTAAGGGAAAAAAAAAATGTCCAGTCCCATCCCTCTCTACCTCGAGTTCAAAGTAGCAAAGTATTTTCTCTTTTTCAGCTGCCAAGGTTAACTAAACTGTCTCGTGTCACCTATTCAAATACGAGTGCAGTTAATCCAAATCCTCCTGTGAGCCACTAAAAATAATAATAATAATAATTTCTGCGTTCAGAAAACCTCCACTCCTACTATCAGATTTTTACTATGGATAACTGAGTTACTGAACATCTCTTGTCCAGCTGATATCTATCTATATATATATAAAATTGTAACCTCTGTCTGTACATTGATTTTTTTCGCGAAATTTCACGATAACTTTTCGTTTCACATGTCATAGACACCATAACTGCATTTTGTTTCTTTCGTGTCTGTTTTTTTGTTTGTTTATTTGTTTGTTTGTTACCTTTTCACGCATAAACGGCTGAACCGAATTTTATGAAACTATATGGTATGTATATTAATACTAACCCAACTTAGACTTTAGGCTGTATTAAAATTCTCTGAAACGAACAGGAGTGGGGGTTATAAGGGAAGCCAGAAATTAAAAATAGCGATATTTCGTTTCCTATTGGTTTTTCGGCAAATATGAACATAAGTGAAGTTGTTTATTTTGTTATTTAAAGTAAAGTTTGTTATATTCACTTTTCTTTTATAACAAAGTATAAACGAGATATACACTAAAAAGCAAAGCGGGAGCCGACAGTTTTATTGGGCACTAACGATTGAACCGAACTTAACAAAACTCGGTATGTCAATTAGTAATAATTCTTCCATGATTGTAATCTATATTAAAATGGTTAGGTTCCAACGGGAGTGGGGGTTATAAGGGAGGTCGGAAATAAAAATTCGCGATATTTCATTGTCTATTTGTTTTTCGACAAACGTGTACATGACAAAATTGTTTACTTAGTTATTTAGAGTAAATTTTGTTTTATAATTTTTTTTTTTTGTAAAATAAGGTATGAAACAAGTAATTTGCTTAGAAATATTGATATGCTCAACAATACATTCCAACATGAACTTCCGAGGTATCTCACCTGGATAAGTTAATTCAAATCCATGTTCAAATTTTATCCTTAATAATTCAAAACTATGTTATTTTTTAACACCAGTAACAGTTTGCACCAAATAAGGTATACTGCCCCACCGTTCTCTCAGTGTATTTAATACATTATTTAATTAAAACGTGAAAAATATTTGAAACAGTTTTAGAATTGTGAAGATAATATAATATGATTTTTTAATATATTTGAATGTATTAGAGGATAGCTATCCAAAATGCATTGCAGGTTGGCAGCACTGAGGCTATGTAAGGGTCGAGCTACTTCCTTTGTCCTATCAGTTCTGCCGCTTCCCTTCCGACCTCATATTGGTCTATGTTTACATGTTAATTGATGCTTATAGCAATGTATTATTATTCTCAGGAATGTGAATTTCTTTAATTATCATAAATAAATAATTTACAAGAATAAACGCTAGGGAGGTGCACTCAGGTATTTCTGGTATTTATTAACTCTGCTCCGTTAATGTATTATGATATACTTTACTGAAAACCAATATGAATACACAGTTTACAATCGAGACTTATGAAAGAGTATTTTAATAGCGGCTATGACGTACCTAAAATAGCTGTCACCGTTGGACATTGTACCGCATGAAGGGACAGGAACTTATTCATACGTGGTTTGGAAGATAGAATACTTTCTAGGATTATGAATTATATGGTCCAGTACGTTATAAAAAAAACTACATACACAGAGGACGAGAAATATCAAAATATTGAGGACAGTGAAGTCTTAAATAACAAATAATTTTATTATTAACAAATCCACAGCAACGACGGGTATAAATTCTAAACACTGGGACAAGGAAATAAAAAAAATATTGTGGAAAGTAAAGCCTTGCCAAAAACATACCATCTTCATTCAGCCTCAAATAAATTCCCGGGCGAAGCCGGGTACCTTAGCTAGTATATATATATATATATATATATATATATATATATATATATATATACATATATATATATATATATATATATATCTATATATATATATATATGCTTTCATAATCTTTTTATTGTGGGAGAAATAGAGAGTAGAGGGTGAGATGAAATCATCACCAGTGTGACTTTCCGAAGTGGAAAATAGACATAGTTTCCGCAGCCCCAGAGTGACGGGGATTCATACAATGAAAAACTGTAATTACTTTTTGTTTTCAGGTTTTCTCAGGTTAAGAATTAAATATGGCATATGGGTCTATCCTGTTTTTAATCATTTAACACAGGTGCAAATTTACGTTGTGCTTTCGTTTACAGTAATTTCTTCATTCATATTTCTATTTTTTGGACATTTCTTGAATGAAAAAATAAATGGTAAGTACTTCAATGTTGGATATGGATACAATTATTTACAGTTGAAATAAGATATTGACTACTGCTTCCATTTTTGAGCGATAGATAATTCTCGTCCTCAGTTATTTATTCAAACAAAGTAAGGCACACATTTTGTCGAAAATTAATCATTTTAATATTATACTCATATTGAATAAATAATCTAAAAACCTCCAAATTGGTAAAAACTCATGGCTTTCACAATGTAACAAAGATACTAATCGATTATCGGAAGGCCAACCATTTAAAGATTATTATTAAATTATATTAAAAGAAAAAAAACATTTCATTAGTTAAAACAACACTTCTAGAATTTATTTGAATAACAAAATGTATAACTAAATGTAATCATAAATTAGAGTTATCCCAAGACTGGACGATGTCGCAGAATAGCTTCATAAAGCGGTGAATAATGAGTGGCCTCCCGTTAATCATTTTGTCATTTATAAATTCTAGAAGTGTTATTTTGAATAATAAAGTGATTTTCTTTTAATTATGATTTAATAATTGTATTTAAATAGGTAGACTCCAGATAATCGATAAGTACCGTAAACATGTTTAGAAATAAATCTAAAATTAGCTTATTCCAGGAAAAATAAAACACTCAACGCAAATGAAGCTCTTATAACGGATTAAATATAAACAATTTTAAGAGGAATTTTCTATTAAATTTAAAAATGATTAGTCTTAAATATATTAGAAAATAACATTCCAAAACAGACACACATACTCTCAATGCAGTAATTGTAAATTAGGTGCCTTCTGACCATCGAATATTTACCAACAGAAAATACTTTGTCTTAAATATTTATTGATTTATTTCGTATTGGTGACTTATTCTTCTTTGTTCTTTTCAGGTTTAAGGTTAAAAATTAAGAAAATCTAATGAATTCAATTTAAAAATATTCAAGTTCTCTTAAGATTGAATATTTAAGTACAAAATTGCAGAAGCATAACTCAAAAGTATGCATAGTGAAATACATGATCTCAATGACTATGAAGGCAAAATGGCAAGCTTATTGTACTTAATTGCTGTCGAATTGGACCAACGGCAGTCTTGAAGTACAGGGTCTATTAAAATAAATTAATTTTAATAACTGTTGAAAATTAAATTTGTATTGTGATTTTAAAAAGACAAGTTTCATTTTGTGTTTTGTACCTTTTTTAACACCTTATTCACAAGTACTTCATTCAGGTTAACTTCTACATCTTGCTTTTAATAGCAGGCATGAATCCAAGCGAACCTACTTGAGGTCATCCCCCATAACTCAGGCATTTTTCTTTTCTCTAGTTAATCCATAAAGAGTTAACTGAGGGAGTTTACTTGACTCTCGAAAAGCTCAAGGTATTTAAAAGTTTCTTGTAAAACTAAAGATCAACTTCGTTTAAGACTGAAATCTGACCAGGAGGAAAGGTGGCTTAGAGGAGGGCAAAATCGAGAATTCAAAATATCTAGATTAGTATGAGTCTGATTGAAAAATGGTATAAAAGCAATCTTATTGCAAATTTAATTTTCTGTAAACGTTTTATCAATCTCATATATTAACCAAAATACTTAATAATAGTACTCCATTATCTGCCTATGACGTCGTTCTCCACAGACAGGTATGACAACATTAACCGAGATATTTGCATTTTTCAGTTTTCCATAATTAGTAATCCCCCACTTCTACTAATCTCATATTAACAATAAGCTTTTATATCATGTAATATCTTATTCCTAGTTTAAATATCGAATATGGTTTTCATCGGACCTTCAATAGGCAACATATATGCCAATATTTTTGATGTGGCATTTTATGAACACTCGTGTATTTAAGTTTTCTTTATCGTATTGATCGTTTCTAATGTATTACTTATTATATTTTTAATATAAATGGGGGGGGGGCGGTTATTACTGCGAAATAACGGTTAGTACTGCGTGAAAAATAGAGAACTAATAGTGGGATCAGTCTATCATATTCCAGCATATGGGAAATCTGCTTAGTTGACGAACTTTTTTTGGTTGTTGTTTTCCCTCAATAATTGGCTTTATCTATACACTGTATCACTTAGCATCCCATCTTCAATGTTTCCTAGTTTTTTTCATTTTTCATCCTTGCGAACTTTCACCGATTTTCGTTTTAAGTACTTCAGTCACTAAACATCTCATGTCCAAATAACACTTAAACTCCTGTTTGCACAGGCTTCTAACTGCGGGAGAAATGGAAAAGAGATGGTGCAATGAGATCATCAAGGTATATCGCAGATCTTGGGGAAACCTGCTTCTCTATTATTTACGAATTTTTAGCAGATTTCCCCCTGGGAAATCAGCTATTGAGGTCGTACTCATGACGCGATTTTCGAAAAATTTCTTCAAATCTCCATCGATCCTACCAAGGAGATGACGAAAATGAGGTCCGTTAAAAATTATATATATATATATATATACAGTGGAGCGTCGATTATCCGAACGTCAATTATCGGAACGTTCGATTATCGGAACTTTTTTTTTTTTTTTTTTTTAAATGTTAATTTTAATTAAACTGGCTATTTAATTTACTTATTGGTATGTTATAACTATTGTTACTTTGAATAAAATTAGACGAAAATAAAATTATTTTTCTCAGAACGTCTATAACGGAAGCCATCATTAATTATTTCTCAGAAACTGATTCGTTACATATTTGTATCTGGTTCAATGTGTGTTCAATGAAATTAGACGTTGAATACGCATTGGTTTACTTAGAACTGTATACACTACCTAATTTGTTCATTGCATTAGATTCTGTGAAACCCTTTCCGTTCATATAACTGGTTGTGGATAGTTTACTTTCAGTTTCAAACCGTTCTTTGTGAGGTGTACACTATATTTGTATTGTACATGTAGCTCAATTAGACAACTTATACATATGTATGTATGTATTTCATAACACTCGTATCTTCACAATGCTCATACATACTATGTTTAAATAAATAAACAAACTTTCTTTTTACGAAGTTGTTTTAGATCTTCCTTTTCCTTATTATTTATAAGAAAATAAATAAACACAAAATAAATAAAAATTTTGATTATCCGAACCACCTCTGACAACATTAGTTCGGATAATCGACGCTCTACTGTATATATATATATATATATATATATATATATATATATATATATATACGATATTTAACCGTTTTATGAAAAAAGACAGATAAAGTTTGTTAATGGCTGAAATCGGACCAGTGGGAGGGGGGTTTAGAGGGGGGATTTTCGAAAATTCGTAATATCTCCGTTATTATGCATCGGATCGAAAAATTGTATAGAACTAATCTTATTGCAAATTAAATTTACTATACATATTGTTATATATATTTATTCTCTATCTTGAATATTAACCAAGATATTTGCATTTTTATGAAGTTGTGGTCGGGTATAGTTCGGATTAGGTCGGCCATTTTCGTCATTTCTCGGCTCAGGTGGAAGCTTCTTCTAACCTTACCTGTCGTTTCTAACCTTACCTTACCTTCGTTACTTTGTGAGATTTATGCAAATACGTTCTGTTCATCCGCCCCCCCCCCTTCTTTAGTTCTTGGACTACTAAAATTTGAGTTATTAAAATATAAATTAGTCTTACAATTCAGAAGCCATTTCAGTTGGGAATTTATTTTAATTAAATGAAAGATTTCTCATTACCGTTTGTATTTAATCATGGTGGTATTGTGTTACCAGTATGCAGATTTGTCTATTGTAAAACTTCACATGGGAAATCTGCTTAGTTTACGCAGCCCCTGCGTGACAGACTTTATTATATATTTATATGTTAGCTAATGTGAATTGGCTTTGTTCGGGAAATCTTTAGAGGTGAAATAATGAGGGTAACTTCTGCAAGGATTTTGTATACACGATATATTTAGATTCCCGTGTCCGTGGGTAAATGTTATGGCGAAGCATAACGTTTTCCTGGTTAGTACAGTGAACTTATAGATTTTTTGGTTTTTTTCGAATAAGTGAATATGAATTCGTTAACAATCCCACTTCCCTATTCAAAACATTGTGGACAACATTCAATAATCATAATCATGAATAGTATTCATCATTACTTAGTCTCATGAAACAAGTAATACGTTTATTTCGACATAAACAACAACAACAATGATAGTTATATTAAGAAGTAGTTTTTATCCAATCGCGCTTTTGTTAAGAATACTTATTTAAACTACGAATCATATACTTTATATAAGTAATAGTTCTCGTAAATCCATAAGAATTTTTATAGCCTAAATATATTGGAGGAAGTTTGTTAAAAATAACAGTAATAAATAAACCTGCCTCCCCCACTGCTTCCGCTCTCCCACTTTTATTGAGCGTCATTTAGTTTTAATTGACTTATTTCCATAAATTATACAATCGGAATATTCTATTAATTTAAATTCCTGGAATTAATAAATATTTACCAATGATTAAAACTTTACTTTAAAAGTCCATCACGCCATGACATCACCTACTAAGCAGATTTTCCAGGACCTGCTATGTATTAACGAACTTGATCTTTAGTTATACATGTAACTCGTGAATATAAATATGAATTTGCCGATAGTTAAAGAAACATTGGCACCGCTAGAGTGTTTACAGGTGAATGCATCTATCTATTTGTAAATATAACATTTTGAACGGATCTCATTTTCGTCATCTCCTGGGAAAGATCGATGGACATTTGAAGAAATTTTTCGAAAATCGCCTCATGAGTATAACCCCAATAGCTAATATTAAAGGATTAATATATCACAAATCGGATTAATTAACTAAAGGATAATGAATTAAATATTATTTCGCATCATTACAGACAAGACATTATTTAGAAAGATTTGAAATTCAATGACAAATGTACTTTCAAAATCAAATTCAATAATGAACATAATTTTAAAATTAGGGAATAAGCTGTGGTTCTAGCACAAAATTAAATATATTATTTAATGAATACGGCTACGTGTGTAGCAAAAATACATTAGAATTTAAAGTTGTTTTATGAGGAATGAAAATTATAATACAATATATTTTGCATAACATTGGCTCGCAAATTAACGAAGAGAAACCCCGTAACATTGTAATAAAGTTTAATTATTTAATTTTTTTCATTTTTATTTATTAATTCTATTTGTTACTATTTTACATATTTCATTGTATTATATGATAATAGTTTATTAAATTGTAAATATTGTAAAAATGCATTTAAGCATAATCATTCATGTAATAATCTATGTGGCAATGGAACATGTACTTAAAAAAATAAATTACTTCTCATAGGGTTACTATGAGGAGAAAAAGAAAATAGTCCGTCACGCAGGGGCTGCGTAAACTAAGCAGATTTCCCACGTGAAGTTTTTCAATAGAGAAATCTGCCTAATAACAACAGTAGTAGTAAGAAATCTCCAGACCTGTTCACGAGGGACGAACAGTTACGGAAACGGCCGCCCAAGCTCTCGGCGGAAAGTCCCTAACATACTCCTGCAGACCACACACACACACACACACAATAAAAATGAAAATATCTCGGTTAATATTCAAGATACAGAATAAGTGTATAGAACAGTATTTGTAGTTAATTGAATTTTCAATAAGATTGATTCTATACAATATTTCGATCCGACGTATAATAACGGAGATATTTCGATTTTTTTTAAAATCCCCCCTCTAACCCCCCCCTCCCACTGGTCCGATTTCAGTCCTACATTCTTATTCTTCGCCAACTGCAGGAGATCTACCTAAATGGCTCTGTTCACTATCTAAATATTATTGACTTCTTAAAATAATAATAATAAAAAAAAAAGGTATGAGATATATTTATAATTTTTAACAAACCTCTTTTTTTCATCATCAGGTTGGATCAATGGTCATTTGTTGAAATGTTTCAAAAATCGCTTCATGAGTACGACCTCAATAGCTGGTGCCCCTTAAGGGGAATCTGCTAAAAGGTATCCTAAGTAACAATGTAAACAACATTTGTCATGTGCATGGTTACTGGAAAACGAATAGAAAAATAAATACCAAAATTATTTGTTATTTGTTAATTATTTATCTATCTCAGGCCCCTTTGGCCCCCTCTGCATGAGAATATAGACTATAGTCTATGTTAATGTTAAGTCATCCCTATTACACATACATACCCAGTTTTACAGAAATCAATAAAGTGCGACAAGAAGACAAACATACACCAAAAGTTTGATGTGAAACTGGGTATATATTAAGGTGCGTAGTAACGTGAAATTTTTAGAAACAATTATGTACAGATGGAAATAACAAATATATATATATATATATATATATATATATATATATATATATATATACATACACATTCACACAACCATATTTATATGTACGTGTTTGTTTGTGTGTGTGTGCGTGTGCGTGTGCGTGTGTGTGTGTGTGTGTGTGTGTGTGTGTGTGCAGTTTACACTTTAATCCGATTTTGATCTATTTCTAATAGACTAACCTCAGAAGCGGGGATTTTTTTTTCTCCTGACTATTGAGGGAAGATTTAAACTCGATATGATCGCGCCAATAGAAAAAGACATATCAGGTTTGATTTCTTATCAGTTATCAAAGTGTCATGTTATCACAACCTTGAGTACAGTCGTACTCCCAAGTACTCCTGCACTAATTGTTTATTATTATTTTAATAGTATACATTCTTGAACTGACCATTCATACCAAATTCCGATCATGACCCAAAGGCTAGCCCACTTGTTTGCAACCATTGGGTCCCTTCAAAACAGCTCTATCCATATTACTATACCGACCAAAAACCCATGAGATGTTTAATAATGTCTCCAAAATATGACTTACTAAGCCCTCCCACATGTTTCGCTGAGTGTAAATAAGCGTTTCTTCAAAAACAGTTGTGATGAAATAGTTATGCCTTAAGGCATAAGAAGTTTCACCATCCTTTTCTTTGTGACTTTCATTAAACCTTTATTTTCACTTAACTGCTTTAGAATTTCCAAGTAGGGTTTCTTTTGAGTACAACTTGCTGTCGTCATTACGCACCACATTTCCATTGTTTCTAGATCGCTTATATTCCCTCTTTTGAATATTATTATTATTTATTAACGTCCACTTTTTGCAACTTAGGCTAATCGGGACGGGCTATCTACAGGTTACCACCCTTTCCTAGCCAGGGTGGGGTTTTAGGATGTTATTTAATGAATTTCGTCACTAAATAATTTCCTTTGCCCAGGCGAGAATCGAACTCGCCACTCGTAGGTTGAAAATTCGAGATAAAGGTCTATGCTTTAACTTTGGATACTTGGCCCCACAAATTTGAATAGTCCAACTTTAGCTTCCATAAAGCAGATTTCCCACATGAAGTTTTAAAATAGAGAAATCTGCATACTGATAACACTTACCACCGTGTCTAAATACAAACAGTAATGAGAAATCATTCTGTTAATTTTAATACGCACCCAACGGAAAGGGTCTGCGTTGTACTAGGTTGTTACAAAAGTCCAAGTGCATATCAAGTTGTTTACATTGAGGTCTCTAATTTAAACCTCATTTCATCTCTGACGAATACAATTCTTATGTCAATGTTTACATTAACTAATCCTCTAATTATTTATGTACGCCAACTGTCCCTGCCTTTCATTCAGTTTATTAAATTTCACTAGAAATGTCGGAAGAAAAATTTGTCATCTGCGGCCTTCTTAGGCATTATTGGAAAAAAGGTTTTAGTGCAAAGGCTTCAGCCAAGGAAATTTGTGCAGTGGAAGGGGAAAGTGTGGTGCATCGAAACACGGCCGCATTTTGGTTCAGGCGGTTTAATTCTGGGAATACAAGCCTTGAAGATGAACCTAGATCAGGTCGTCCTTCAGTCGTCGATGATCCAGTGCTACTTGAGTCTGTTGGTCGGAATCCACATGTCACAACTCGAGGATTAGCCGAAGAAATGGGAGTTTCAAATGCTACAATAAGCCGGCATTTCAAAAAGCTTGGTGTCCAAAACGTCCGTTCAAGGTCAGCACCTCATGACTTATCTGCATCCCAAGCCCAGACACGTGTTGACATTTGTAAAAAATTGCTTGAAAACCCAAACGATCATCGATTTTATAAACGAATCATCACAAGCGATGAAAAATGGATATTTTTAAAAAACCCTACCAACCGCAAACAGTGGGTTCAGCAAGGCCAAGCGGCTCAAGCAGAGGTACGCCAAGATCGATTCGGAAAAAAGATTATGCTTTGTGTTTGGTGGAATTATGAAGGCATTTTGCACTTCGAGCTGGTTCCAGAGGGCAGGGCTATCAACGCTGAGCTATACTGTGAACAGCTCGATAGGGTATATGAAGTTTTAAAAGTGAAATACCCCGCTTTGATTAATAGGAATCAAGCGTTATTTCAGCAAGACAACGCCCCTGCTCATCGCTCACGATTAGTTAAAGAAAAATTTTCAGAAATGAACGGGATTAGCGTCTTGCCCCACCCTCCTTACAGCCCAGACGTCGCACCGTCTGACTATGGACTTTTCAGGTCAATGGCATATTTTTTGAAAGGTCGGCGCTTCGAAAACTTCGATGATGTCAAATCTGGATGCGATGAGTTCTTTGCCTCGAAAACTGCAGAGTGGTATCAACATCAAATACAACTATTGGGTGAAAGATGGGTTAAAGTAGTTGAAAATGATGGCCTGTATTTTGAAGAATAAATTTGATTTGTAAATTTTGTACTCACATTTGAATAAAATTAATTTTGTGAACAAGGACTTTTGTAACTACCAGTAAACAAACAGGCCAGCCACCACTCAGAGCTCAACAGATAGAAAGACATATTCTTCACCCGAAGAAAAAACAATTACTGAAATATATCTGCATATAACAAGTTAATTTTATTGAAAACTATTTATTATATCTAGTGCTGTAAATTATAATGAATCAAAATAATTTCTATCTCAATCACTCAAATTTTAGAGGTCCATGAACTAAAGAAGGGGGGGGGGGGTCAACCGAATGTATTTGTATATATCTCCCAAAGTAGAAGATTACACCAGGCTCTACACCAATTTCACGAGGGCCTAACAGTTATGGAAACAAACTAATTTTCGGTGGAATCTCACTAACAGAACCGAAAATAACCGATCTCATCTCGTCCGTTATCACCACACACTTAAAAAAAGGTCCGTCACGCAGGGGCTTCGTAAACTAAGCAGATTTTCCACATGAAGTTTTACAGTAGAGAAATCTGCCCAATAACAGCTGTAGTAAGAAGGGATCTCTAAACCTATTCACGAGGGACGAATAGTTCTGGAAACGGCCACCAGAGCTCTTGGCGGAGAGTCCGGAACATGGCGGGGTTCCGTCGACCACACACACAATACAAATGCAAATATCTCGGTTAATATTCAAGATACAGAATAAATGTATAGAACAGTATTTATAGTAAATTTAATTTACAATAAAATTGATTCTATACAATTTTTCGATCCGCATAATAACGGAGATATTTTGAATTTTCAAAACTCCCCCCTCTAAACCCCCCCTCCCACTGGTCCAATTTCAGCCATTAACGAACTTGATCTCTCTTTTTACGTAAAACGCTTAAATATGAAGTTTGGTAACGATCAAACAACAATTGCGACCGCTAGAGCGTTAACAGACAAATATATATATATATATATATATATATATATATATATATATATATATATATATATAATTTTGAACGGACCTCATTTTCGTCATCTCCTGGGTAGGATCGATGGACATTTGAGGAAATTTTTCAAAACTCGCGTCATGAGTACGACCTCAATAGCTGATTTCCCTTAAGGGAAATCTGCTAAAATGCAAATATATTGGTTAATATTAAAGATAGAGAATACAAGTATATAACAATATTTATAGTACATTTAATTTGCAATAAGATTGATTCTGTACTATTTTTCGATCCGACGTACAGTAACGGAGATATTTCGAATTTTCGAAAATCCTCCCCTCTAAACCCCCCCTCCCACTGGTCCGATTTCAGCCGTTAACGAACTTGATCTTTCTTTTTACACAAAACGACTAAATATCGAGTTTGGTAACGATCAAACAAAAATTGCGACCGCTAGAGCGGTAACAGACAAATATATATATATATATATATATATATATATATTTTTATTTGTTTCCTTCCTATATATATATATATATATATATATATATATATATATATATATATATACAGTTTTGAACGGACCTCATTTTTGTTATCTATTAGGTAGGATTGATGGACATTTGAAGAAAAATTTCGAAAATTCCGTCATGAGTACAACCTCAATAGCTGATTTCCCTTTAGGGAAATCTGCTAAAACCAATAGGAAACGAAATATCGCTATTTTTAATTTTAGGCCTCCCGTACAACCCCCACTCCAACTATCCGGGGCGTCACCCAAACGCATACAAAAAAGTTCATTCAAATCGGTCCAGCCATTTAAGAGGAGTTCAGTGACATACACAGTAGAATTGTAAATATAAATATATATATATATATATATATATATATATATATATATATATAAGTATGTATGTGTAATTTTTTTTTGTTTTTTTGAACGCCCTCATTTTCGACAACTCCAGGGCTGGATCATGGGCGTTTGAGGAAATATTTCGAAAATTGTTTAATGAGTACAATCAGAACAGCTGATTTTCCATAAGGGAAATCTGCTAAAGTTTACAAAGTGTAAAGGGTTTATTAATTAATAGTGAATCGAATGTAAAAACTTTGAATATTCAGACATTCTTTTCTTTTCTTTATGATAAGGGAAGTAATTAATGTTCTAAAATAATAATAGTCTGAATTAGAAGAAAAAAAAAAGATTAAAAACTACTGGAAATGATGTCTCAAGGCAAGTACAGTTGCACTAATCTATCTTTCCTCACCATCCCCTTACTATAACACACTCACAACACATAGTTGACAGTGATAAAAAACCACTCCTATAAGGAAGACTGTTAAAGATTTTAATTCAGAATGGAATCTTTGATTATGAGTGAGTACTAAATTTTAACTAGTTGAACAAGTATTTTTTTTATTTTCAGTTTCTGTGTGATTATTAGCATTTTTTTTGTTTACTTTCAGAAGACAATTTCCATATAAAAGAATTCTTACTTATGCTTCTACATTTTTCTGTTTCAAGCATTATTATTGTCAGCTTGGTATGCAGTGTATTATTTGTACTAATGACTGATTTTAATTTTAATGAAAATCCGTTCGCAATGCAAGCATGGCCGTGTGTAGGCTATTTTTTCAGTTACTGGGTTTCAGTAAGAAAGATCTTTTTTTAAATTTAAAAACAAATGAAATTCAATATATCTTGCCAATTTAATTACTGTTTACTTCATTTTTCCAGACTGCTCAAATAATCTATTTCCACTCTTACACATTAATAGATATTATTCATCTATATGAAAAAGGATCAAATAAGTTCAGTACATTAAGGAGAGATTTAAATAAAGCCGCAAATTACTTGCTATTTACATTGGTATTCCCATTGTCATGGGTAAGTATAACAGCAGGTATTATATATTTGTAATTTGTTGTTATTTCTTTGGTTGATTTTCTCTCTATTTTTATCACTGAAGTTTTTAAAAACTATAATGAGAGCCAAATCGAAAAATCACCCTTGAATTATAGTGTTGAATATTGACAATACTAGTAAACCAAAAAAAAATAGTGATTTAATTAACAAACGCCCCTATCAGAAGTAATAGAAAGAGCAGTAGATGATACAACTAATTAAGGATAAAATGTTTTTGAAGGAAATGTTTTAGAGAAAAAAAGTAAAGAGGGATATTAACAAATGTATATGTGCAGAAACTTCTGTATGTAAACCTAATGTGTCTTTTATATTTAAAATGGGTAAGTATAACAATTTGGTTTAGTACAAATGTAATTATTTATATATATAATCATGATTGAAAGGGAAATTGTGTTCTTTCAGCAGTTCCATTTTTCATATTATTATACCCACTGAAATCCATAACAAGTATAATCTCTTCAAAAAAGGATTTTCTAGGCCTCTCTTCCCCTGTGTCCAATGACCGTACCTCAAAATTCATTTGTAAAGAAATTGTTGTGCATTATGATATACCCAAGAAATTTAACCCTCCTATTTCCATAAGAATTTTAATTTAACTTACCTCATTTAGAACTTCCATGTTGGATGTTGAGTCCAACTTGTACGAGCAATTGTACAAATTGTTTTGGATCTATTACATTCAATTTTGTGAAAAGTCCAACCTTTGCACCCCTAAAGCATTACACTCCAAACGAAAGACTTAGCAGTAAACGAATAATAGAGAGAGCAGTAAATGAGATAATAGAGTAATTAGGTAAAATACTCTTTCTTAGGAAGGCTTGCAATGGGATAATATATATATATATATATATATATATATATATATAGATAGATAGATAGATAGATAGATAGATAGATAGATAGATAGATAGATAAAACACAATTTTATTCATTTTTACAAAAATCCCTAAACATTTTTAAAAAGTGGTGTATGTAGACCTAAGGCCAGAATACTGATTCCTGCAGCCTTAAAAGTTCATTTTGTATAAACCGTTTATGTTCCTAAATTCCATTGGTACTTAAGTGAGTCTGAAATGTGATTTTAAACTGTTTGTGGATTTGTTAGGAATATTAATTCTATTTATCTTTAAAGAACCACCAGGCTTTCTAAGGCAGTGCTCTAATATATCATATGGAAACCCATATTTATCAACACCGGCTGGAATTTTAGTTTGCACTATGCTGTTATGGATTTGAACAGCTCTTATTCTTTTGTTCTTTATTAATCAATCTATCATATGTTTGTTGTAAACACCTCCATGGCTGTATGGTAAATATGAGAGAGTTCTTTTCATAATTTTCTTTAGCCAGAGGCTTTGCTAACATATGGCTAATATAACAATGAACAATGTCAATTTATGAGAGATGTGATGGAAGGAGGAGTTTGATATGGCTATTTCTGTCCATAAGTCTTCATCTGTTGATGCTTATTTTGCAAGTAAATCTTATTTGTTACCAAAATGTCCAGTGAAAGCTTTAGTACATGTTAGTCCTACTAGTTATGCAACTAAGTATTTTTTTCTTGTATATTCAGTCCATTAAATAAGTTATGCATTTCGTTTTCTGTCAATTCTTGGAATGTACTATAACTGTCTATTGTGAAAAGTTTTTCTAAGCTTTGTTGGCGAAACCTACCCATTATCTCCTGTAGTGCCAAGTAAATAATTTGGTAGCTTTGAATTGAAATAATGTCTTTAAACTAAGCAGGACTGATTTTTATAGGTTGTCACAATACTATTTTGGAGTTTTTTCAATTGGAATCGAGAGCTGATTTATCCAGAATTCATTGATGAGTTCTACCCATCATGGCTGAATCATATAATGCATACAGTACCTCCATTCCTTTCTATAGTATATATGATAATAGGAAACAATGGAGCCCCACCAAAATCACATACATTTGCAGGCATGGCAGTATTTTTTTCTATTTATTCAGCATGTAAGTATGTATTCAAACAGTCTCCTAGAAATGAATAAAAAGTAAACATTAGTATAAATTATGTTATGAGGAAATCATATTACGAAAACAGAGTGCATTAAACATGGTGAACTCCTATATTTCAGATATTTAAATGTTTGCACATGAAATATTAACATTTGAAAGAATTTATTTGTTTTCAATATAGAATGCATATTGTCTAGTACTTAATCAAAAGTTACATTCGAAAAAAAAATAGTTTAAGTACTGAAATTTACTAAGAGCAGAATTAGTTAATTATTATTTCATGTTATGTCGTATTAGCAGATAGACATTATTACATCTGTGTTACATGTTTTAAATATATACAATTCGTGTCCTCGGTGAAATGGTTTCCGCAGAAATATAAAGTTGGATACACAAAATCGTCTCGTCATATTCATCAATAACACAAATGCTCCGTAACATGAGCAGTAAAAGTGCTGCCATTCATTTGTTTTACCTGAGATATAAGCAGTAAAATGAATTTATTATTAGAATTGCTGTTATCGGAAAGTAATTGATCAATATCAATATAATAATGGTTTCCCCTAGAAATATAAATATTGGAAATGCGTAAGGAGTCTATAATCCATTAATTGCCTTCAAAATAGCCATATTTGTAATTTTAAGCAAGAAGCATGGAATGGCTGTGGACGAATTAATTATCGTTCTTGGAGTCAATTTAAAAAGACATCTTAGCATCTAGGAAAAAAAAATATAATAAAAATTTGAGTAGGCATTCTGTTGTGATTGAAGAAAGCATGGGGTGTTCCCCGAAATCAGAAGTAATTAGAAACTTTGTAACTTTCTTTGTCGGTTGAACTAAAAATGGTTCTCGTGGAAATCTATTTAATGTTATTCCAAACACCACTCCTATTAATGGTAGAGGAGCATAATGTAGCCCACTCAAGCAATATTCATCATACCCATGGTTCAAATTCAAAAAACTTCGCAATTCTATACGGGTATATGCAAAGTCTGTTGAAATACTTATGAATTTTAGTTTGAAACTAAAAGTCGCAAGTCAAAATTTCAAAATGCATAAAACTAAATAGTTTTAGATTTAGTGACCGGAGGTCGATTCTAAAATGTATTCTAAATACAATTCTTTCTTTAAATTTTCCCAACAAAATCATTATTAACGAATATATGTTCTGTCTGTCGAAGTGAATCTCATTCCATAGGGTGGTTAGTAAAGTATCAAATCGATCATAAATCAAAAACCATCATAATACTCATAACCTTAATACATGTACAAACAATTCCCCAATTAATATTAAGGCATTTTATATGAAACACGAATAAAGTGTTAGGCGCCCATAAGGCGAAAGTCAAAATTCATAAACGAAAATAACGTCAGAGGGACAAAGTTTATTGTAAACACACGTCCATTATATTACACACACGATAAAACCAATACCAACGAAGATATTCAGAAAATATGCATTTTCACGTCGAAGTAAACCCTCACCCTCTCCTATTTGAAAATTCAGATTCTTACATAGACTATATTGTAACTTCGGATATTGACTCACAGATATAAAAATCCACAGAGATACCTATTCTGATAAGACTTTAAGGAAAAACATGGGTTCATTTAAAAACATAACTTTTATAGAACCACTAACCTAAGCAATCGGAAGCAACTGTTATACATCCATTGAAATAATGCTGTCTCTGTATCTTTCTTATTAAATGAATGCCTTTTTTCTTCCAAGTTATCTTCATGAAAAAGCCCCAACTTCTTGCACAGCCCATAGTGGCTCTTCTCGTGTAATAGTTTTCTTATGACATATGCAGATTGGTATTCAGAAGGAACTCTCTTCACCTATTTTTCTCCTTTCGAAACCAACTCGCTGACAAAGAAGTGCCTAGTTTTTATATGCTTCGTTTTACGATCATGTTCCGGATTCTGTGTGAGTTTTATGGCAGCTTTATTATTGATTTAAAGCTCAGGTATTCTCTTCTATTCGTAATGCCTGAGAATAATCTCTTCTGTTCGTAATGCCTGAGAATAATCTCTTCAGCCATGTCTGTTCTCTTGCTGCTTTGCTAGCTTCAACAACTTCTGCCTCTGCAGTGGTTATTACTACTGAAGGTTGCTGATATTGCCGCCCCGGAATAGGTACAGACAGCCCCTAATGTAGAGCGACTAGTGATACCATCTCCTCCTAGGTCTGCATCACAATAGCCTTCCCGGATGCCACTGCGGTATCCTCACTGGTACACTAGCCCCATGTCTGTTGTTTCCCTGAGGTATATGAAAATCTTGCTGACTCTAACCCAGTCTTCTCTGCTAGGTTTCTCCAGTGTCCTGGAAGTAACATCCACTGCATAGGCTATATCTGGTCGAGTAGATGTCATGAGATGCATTAATGCAACCAATGCCTGTCGAATGGAAAATCTCCTTCAAATTTTCGTTTGTCAAAGCTTCCCCTGATTTATTACTCTCCATTTCAGCATTGGAATCGAAACAGACTTGCAATCATTCCATGCAAATCGATCCAATTTTTTTTCTGTGTATTCTTTCTGATCCACTTCGATAGACCCATTAGACTTCTGTTCGGTTTGAATCCCAAAGAAATATGAAGCAAGCTTCTCAGAGACCTTTAATTCTGTCTTCAAGGTGGAGCTTGGTTTCAGACCGTAGAGACTCCTCAATAAACGGCATATTCGGTTAGTTCCATCACTGAATCCTTCTACCTGTTCCATATAGATCTCATCGAGGTTGCCCTATAAAATGGTGTAGAAAAATCAATTTGTCTAAGCTTTGAACCCACGTTGGCAGCCACTCTAAGCAAAGCCCTCATCGTACCTCATTTGGCTACTGTAAAGTTTTAGCCACATTCAGTTCCTTTCTTCTGAGCGTAACCTTTAATAACAAGAAGAGCCCTAAACTTGTCCAATGTCTCATCTTGGAGTAGTCTTTAACTTATAAACTTATGTACAAGTCAGAGCTCTCTTTCCTTGCTAGGTCTTGAAGTATCAAAGTATTATTTCCTCACAGAGAGTTCATCTCGGTAGACGTAGCTTGCTTCCAGTTTTCATGGGTTTTATTGGATACAGCTGCTTCATATGTGGTTGGGTCTCCATCATCAATCATTCCCAATTCTAGGTTTACCACGTGAGATTAACTCGAACACTTAGTAATATGATTTAATGCTAATCACTATATTATTAATATTGAAAAAGTATTTATAACGTGCACGTGCAAATGTAATACCCAATAGCAAGACTACATCTTCAATAGCTGATTCCGCTTAAGGGAAATTTCAAAAAAAAAAAAAAAAATCGAACAACAACAGACAAGTTAACTCAAGAAGAAATCTATAGTTATCTCAAATTCCATACCTTCCAAATTAAGTTTATAATTTCATGTATTATTATTTTCTTATATTTCCAATTATTTTCATTTACAATATATTCAAAAATAATTACTGAACGAACTCCAAACATGGTTATATGTCAATTCCTTCTATGGTTATGTTTTCTTCTGTGGATTTTATCAGATCTGAAGTTGGCAGAAGTATGGTATTCTTATGTGTAATCTGAACATATAAATATAAAAAATTTCCTGTTGCGATTTTTGAACCTCATTGAGATGCTATTTGTACAACGAATAGTAGTAATCAAGTAAATGTACTAGGCAGGGAGCAGAATACTATAAAAGTCCGTCACGCAGGGGCTGCGTAAACTAAGCAGATTTCCCATGTGAAGTTTTACAATAGAGAAATCTGCATACTGGTAACACAATACCACCGTGATTAAATACAAACGGTAATGAGAAATCTTTCAGTTAATTAAAATAAATTCCCAACTGAAACGGCTTCTGAATTGGAATAATAATTTATATTTTAATAACTCAAATTTTAGTAGTCCAAGAACTAAAGAAGGGGGGGGGCGGATGAACAGAAAGTATTTGCATAAATCTCACAAAGTAACAAAGGTAAGGTAAGGTTAGGAACGACAGGTTAGAAGAACCCTCCCACCTGAGCCGACGGAAATGGCCGACCTAATCCGAACTATACCCGACCACAGACTTCATAAAAATGCAAATATCTCGGTTAATATTCAAGATAGAGAATAAATGTATATAACAATATTTATAGTAAATTTAATTTGCAATAAGATTAGTTCTATACAATTTTTCGATCCCCCCCTCTAAACCCCCCTCCCTCTAGTCCGATTTTAGCCATTAAAGAACTTGGTCTGTCTTTTTACATAAAACGGTTAAATATCGAGTTTCGTAACGATCAAACAAAAATTGCGACCGCTAGAGCGTTAACAGACAAATATATATATATAATTTTGAACGGACCTCATTTTCGTCATTTCCTGGGTAGGATCGATGGACATTTGAAGAAATTTTTCGAAAATCGCGTCATGAGTACGACCTCAATAGCTGATTTCCCTCAAGGGAAATCTGCTAAAAAAAGTCGACCAGGCAGGGGCTACGGAAACTAAGCACATTTCCCATGTACTAGTGTAATATGCTTCTAATCTTATATCACTACATATTCTCTCTTTATATGTAAAATACCGTAGGGTAGAAGGGGGGGGGGCTACTGAAGGCAGAAAACAAAAAAGTACGAATAACTCGCTTAAAACTTGAGTTACGAAAAAATGAATAGAACTTCAATAGATTAACAAGACCGGTTCTATAACATTTTACTATCCGAGTCATAATAACAGAGATATTTTCCAATTCCCGCTCCTCTAACCCTCGCCATTCCAGCTCCGATTTCCGGCAATACTGTAATGGTTAAATATCGAGTACTGTATAGATCAAATAAATATTCCCGATTAAAGAACGACAAATCTTAATTAATAGCGTCAGCACATAACGTATTTGTTTGTATGGATCTCACAAGGTAAAAGTTCAATTAAAACCATATTTGGCATTTAACCTTGGAATGAAGTAGTAAAAGATAAATATATGGTAAAACTATATACATATACACACATATATATATACTAGCTCAGATACCCGGCTTCGCTCGGGAATTCATTTGAAGCTGAATGGTGATGGTATTTTTTTTGCAAGGCTTTACTTTGCACAATATTTTGACATTTACCCGTCCCAGTGTTTAGGGTTAATACCCGTCGTTTCTGTGGATTTTATAATAATAAAATTATTTTTTAATGTAATACTTCACTGTCCTCCATATTATCATATTTCCCGTTTTCTGTGCATTATGCATAGACTTGAATTATTAAGGACAAAATATTAACATACATTTGAATTAGTTTTTCCCGGTGAGGTACCTGGTTGTTCATATTGAAAACAATTGTTGAGCAAACTTCTCTAAATAACAAAATAAACAACTTTTGTTATGTGCATATTTGCCGAAACTCCAATAGGAAACGAAATACCACTATTCTTAAATTCAGGCCTCCCTTACAACCCCCACTCCTGCCCGTCCCTAGAAATGTTGGTATGGCTTATTATAATGAAAGCGTTAGTGCTAATACATATACCGAGTTTTAATTAGTTCGGTTTAGTCTTTTGTGCCAAATAAAATTGTTGACTCCCGCTATAATTTTTAGCGTATGACGCATTTACACTTCGGTATACGACGAAAGTGCATATAACAAAAGTTACTCTAAATAAAAAAATTAACAACTTTTGTTATGTTCATATTTGCCGAAAAAACAATAGGAAACGAAATATCGCTATTTTTAATTTCTGGCTTCCCTTATAACCCCCACTCTTGTTTGTCTTAGAGAATATTAATATAGCCTTAAGTCTAAGTTGGACAAGTAGTAATATACATACCAAGTTTCATAAAATTCGGTTCAGCCGTTTATGCGTGAAAAGGTAACAAACAAACCAACAAACACACACCAAAGAAACAAAATGAAGTTATGATGTCTATGACGTGTGAAACGAAAAATTATCGTAAAATTTCGCGAAAAAAAACAATGTACAGACAGAGGTTACAATTTTATATATATATATATATATATATATATATATATATATATATATAAAAATATATAACGGCCTCCAAGAATCCATGAAAAGAATGAATAGAGCCTTCCGACATACCTCTTTTTGATGATCTCAAATAATCTTCCAAAATACTTAGTTCGTCGATTTGAAGAAATAAGAATGTTCATCGAAATATAAAGTACCTGATAACATGGTGGGCCATTAATCACTTGGATGTAACTGATGTTCCATGTATCTATCTGACTTCTTCTATGTGCACATAAGTCAAACGTTAATCTCAAGTCTACTTGAACGTATAAAGTAATCCATGATTCATTTTAAGATTACAAACAATTGTCATTATTATTACAAGACTTAAGAAATAAAAGTTCCTTTCATATATAGAATTAATGCTGTTCATTTTTTCTTCCAGGTTTTTTCAGATTAAGAATTAAATATGGACTATGGGTATATCCTGTTTTTAATCATTTAACACAGGTTCAAACGTACTGTGTGCTTTCTTTTACTATAATTTCTTCATTCATATTTCTATTTATTGGACACTTTTTGGATGAAAAAATAAGTGGTAAGTGTTTTGATATGCGATACTGGAATTGATGGTATGACTATTATCTATTATTATTAACACGTGAAATGAGATGTTACCGTAATAGCTATTTCCAATTTTGTGGGGCTGGTAATTGTCTTCCTCACATATCCATTCAAACAAAGAAATGTTATAGAAAATTAAACATTTTGAAAATTTAATTTATTCTCAAATTAAATAAATAGTCTACAAACTTCCAAATTGATAAAAATTCATGTATTTAAATAATAAATCTAAAATTAGACTACAAAAAGTCTCAATGTAAATACACTCAAATAACTTAACTTCAAGTATTGGAAACGTTCTACGAAGTTTTTGGATAATCCATTGACACATTCTAAAGGTAAGAAGAACTGAACTGCTTAGAAGTATAGTGGTTCTATAGAATGATAATTGAAAATTTAGCAACAAAAAATTTCCTGTCTTAGATATTTATTCCAATATTTTTTATTGTCAACTTGTTTACCAATTCTTGTTTGTTCTTTTCAGATTTAAGGCTAAAGATTAACAAAATCTCGTGAACGCAGTTGATATTATACACATTTTCTGAAGGATTGAAATTCTCAACATGCACAAAAGTTCCTTCAATGAAAATATGTGATCTCACTTGCTGTAAGGGTGGAATTATATGGTTTTAGCATTGATAAATGATTTGGACCATGCTATTCTGGAATGGCCAGAGCTGATAATAAATAAATTATAACATATGCGTTTCATTTTTTTATTATTTATTCGTTTTCTTATATCAATACGGTGTATTTTGTGCTGTGCACCCTTTTATTACTCTTTTTAGACATAGACGTACTTTTTGCACCAACATTTTCACTGAGCCTAGTGTCTAGGAGGTCACGGTTCAAAGTAGCCAAATGTTATCGACCATCTACGAATCTAAAGGGGCTGCCTTCGCACGATGAAAACTGACTGGCAAATTTTTGCTGCTATCTGTCGCAAGGCAACATATTGTTCAGTGAATATGCTGGTTGCTGATCTCAAGCAACTTATTCAACATGTCTCATTAGCAACCGATTAGTTATCGTAATAAGTTGCCCTAAATATTAAAAGAGTATAATAAAACGCATAGTAACAAATTTCTGTCCATAAATAAATATGAATAAAATTTCACAGTTGTTCTATACATAAAAACGATATTGATGGAGGTACTGGCTAATACGTTATGTACTTTCACGTCGAAGAAGCTATCGCTAACCCTCCTAGTTGAAAATTTCAACTATGCCTATGCTGTCGTACCTCGGGATTAAATGCTTAGAAATGCGGAACGCTTTTAAGTGAGTGAGTAACAAACGGGCCAACAAGCAAAAATATTTTCAATTTTGGTGCAATTGTTCTTAGAATGGATTTAAAACGAATGTAAATATAAGTCCGTCACGCAGGGCTGCGTTAACCAGGCAGATTTTTTCACGTTTTTAAAGTACTTGCATTTACCACAAAACGTAGAAGTTCAATGAGAAAAATATTTGGTATTTAGGCTTCAAATAATGCGATTCATAATATAACAGCATGTTGTTAATATGACGTCAGTAGGAGTGGTGGTTTACTGAAGCCCGAAAAGTAAAAAAATTCAAATATCTCGTTTAATAATCAATATAGTCAAAAGAACATAATAGTCAATATAGAGAAAAAAATGAAGGGTTTGGGAAAATGATTAAACAGATGACTTTGGATAAAACTTCTATTTGAAAAAGCAGCTACAACTCAAGATAACATGTTGTGATAGATTACAAAAATCCCCGCCAGAGTGTTCTCTGTTCCCAGCTGTTTTTCCAGGACCCGGTACATTTGATTGGAAATATTGATCACAAAATAACCAACACTTCCCCTTGAGCGATATTTCCAAAAACAATACAATTTACTTTGTAAAACAATACAATTTACTTTGTAAAACAATACAATTTACTTTATAAGTCCAAAACACTTGAAAAAATATTCATGTTTTTCCCTACTTAAAGGTTTCGTCAAAATATCAGAGAGCATTTCTTCAGTGGGCATATGCTCCAGCACAATATTTTTATTGTTGACATGTGTTCTCAAAAAATGATGTCTAACATCTATATGTTTAGACCTTTGACTCGTAACTGAATTTCTTGCTAGATGAATTGCACCCATATTATCACAAAAAATCTTTGTTGGAAAGTTGTAACAATTTGGCTCAATTTCATTCATTAAAACTTTTAACCATAAAGCTTCCTGAACCGTAAATGACAATGCAATATACTCACTTTCAACAGTTGAAAGTGAGACTGTACTCTGTTTCTTAGTACTCCAAGAAATTAAACCATTCATAAATTTAAAACAACTTCCAGTTATTGAATGTCTGTCATTAACTTGATTTGCCCAATCCGCATCACTATAACATTCCAATTCTTGATTTCCATGTTTAGAAAATTCCAATTTACAATTTTGAGTCCCTCTCAAATACCTAAAAATCCTTTTAACTTTAATCCAATGACTCTTTTTAGGTTTTTTACAAAATCTACTCACATGATTGACTGCAAAACATATGTCGGGCCTCGAAATTTGGCAAAGATAAAGTAAACTTCCTACCGCCTCCAGGTATGGCACAGATGCAGAGCAGTCCTCATCATCCTCGGGGTCCTTCTGTCCGTGTTCCATCGGAGTAGACACAGGCTTCGCTTCAGCCATGTTGAAGCGCTGTAGGATTTTCTCAGTATAGGCAGATTGGTCAATCCACAGTTTCCCAGTGGCTTCGTCTCTTGTAAGGTTCATGCCAAGGCAGTTCTTCGCCTCACCCAAGTCAGTCATACCATACTTTGTTTGAAGGTCTCTCTTCAACTTGGTTTTCAATTCCTCTTTATTAGTAAAAATCAACAAATCGTCGACATATACTACTACAACAATATAGTCGCTATCAACACTCCTGTAGTAGATGCAGGGGTCGGCCTCTTACTGTGTGAGTGACAGCTCTGTCAAGGATTGATGAAGAGTTTGATTCCAACACCTTCCACTCTGTTTTAGTCCATACATGGACTTCTTTAGTCGCCAAACACGATTCTTGTGCTGCTCTGCTGCTTCTGGAGGTGTAACATAAATCTCCTCCTCCAAATCACCGTGTAGATATGCGGTTTTAACGTCCATGTGAAAGACCTTCAAATTTTTCTTCACAGCAAGCGCGAACAAATATCTTAGTGATGTGTACTTGAGAACGGGGGAGAAAGTTTCTTCGTAGTCTATGCCAGCACGCTGAGCACACCCCTTCACCACTAATCGAGCTTTGAATTTAGGGTTTTCGCTATCTGGATTTTTCACTTTGAATACCCATTTGGCTTGTAAGGGTTTCTTCCCTGTAGGTAACTTTACCCAGTCATATGTCTTGTTTTTCTTAAACGAATTCAGTTCGTCTTCCATCGCCAATCTTCATTGCTTGGAGTACGGACCTTTGAGCGCCTCATCTGCGGTCAATGGTTCTTCAATGGGGTTCAGTGCAGCTAGATATGTGACGAAATCACTCATATCCTTTGGTTTCGGCACACGACTGGATCGTCGAACCTGAGGTGAGTTCTCCTCCTGGATATCTGGCTCGCTAGAGACAGATCCTGGCACTGAATCATCAGAATCAGTCTAATGGTCGTATCCTGATTCCGTATTCTCATCAGAAACGTCCTCTTGTGAATTGGTTGTATCCTGGAGAGCAGGCGGCTCATCCACATCTAAAAATACTGACGTAGTAGGCAGCTGTCGAGGCTTATGTCTTTCTTGGTTTGAAGTTTCAAGAAAAACAACATCTCGACTCATAGTAACCTTCTTCGTTTCAGGATCAATTAATCGATACCCCTTGATTTCCTCTGAGTATCCGACAAAAATGTATTTTGCCGATTTAGGATCCCATTTTCTTCGGATTTCCTTGGGAACCTGTGCCATAGCCGGACATCCAAAAATCCTCAAGTGAGACATATCAGGCCTCTTACCATACCACGCTTCATATGGAGTCCTCCCGACAACAGCCTTTGTCGGTGCGCGATTGTTGAGGTAAACGGCTGTAGAAACAGCTTCTGCCCAATAGCTTTTGGGCAAACCAGCATCCTGTAACATAGTGCGAGCCTTCTCCACAATGGATCTGTTGGCTCGTTCAGCCACTCCGTTACTCTGTGGCGAGTACCTAACGGTCAGTTGATGCCTGATTCCTGCAGAAATAAGTCCAGCTTTGAACTTTGAGTTGACGAACTCAGTCCCATTGTCAGACCTCACACACTTGATTTTCTTCCCTGTCTGAGTTTCAACCAGAGCCCGAAATTCAGCAAAAATATCACTCACTTTGTTCTTTTCTGAAAGAAAATACACGAATGTGTAACGAGAGAAGTCGTCAATTAAGGTGAACAAATATTTACTTCCACCTATGGATAAATTTTCCATGGGTCCACATAAATCCATATGTAGAACTTCCAAGATCTCCTTTGCTCGGCTCTTACTGGCTCTGAAGGGTAGTCGAGCATGCTTCCCTAATAAGCAGACTTCACATGGATCATCATTAGGTGTTATTTTATCAATACCTGTACACATGTCTTGAAGTAGGTTCATCCCCTTCCTGGAAAGATGTCCTAAACGTCGATGCATTAGGGAACCTGCATCTTCAGCGAAATAGGTAGGTAATATTCTGTCCTTCATGGTATCAAGCTTGTAGATCCCATTCTTCCTTTTAGCTGTGGCTAATACTTCACCATTAGGGTCAATGACCTTTCCCATTTCTTTGGTGAATATGACCGAATGTCCCTTATCAGTAATTTTGCTGACTGATAATAGGTTAGCACCTATACCTGGCACGTAATGTACATCATGCGCTACAACGCTATCAGCCTGTCCATTAACTATCAGTGAAATGTTGGTTGTACCAACAGCCTGAGCAAATAAACTTACATTATTTAGTGTCGAAATTTTTAAATCTGAATCACCAGATACATTGTCTAGTATATCTATGTCATTGACTAGGTGAGAACTGCAACCCGAGTCAAGAAAAAAATCTACACTGTTGCTAGTGTCATTAGGTCTAGACATGTAAGCAAAAAATGCTTTACCTTTGGGTTTTCCTTGATTTGAATTTTCAGTAGAATCTTGTTTCTTACGATCTTGGGTCTCCATCTTCTTGGTACGGCACTGTGAAGCATAATGTCCCCTTTTGTGACATGCATAACACTCAATTTTATGTTTTCCTTTGCCTTTGGAACCCTTCCCCTGGGAGAACAATGCTGTCTCACTACTGGGTGTATGTGAATGTGCGGGAGTCTTCACATCCTGGAGAATTTTTACTTTAATCGAGTCTCCTGTGATTTTCAGTCCCGAGCTCTCTAAACCCATGATCATTGGCTTGTATTCATCAGACAAGCCCGCCAATAAAATTGTCCCGAGCCACTCATCATCCACTTTGAAGCCAATATCAGTGAGCCTCTGTGATGTTGACATAATTTTATTGACATATTCTTCAACTGAAGAACAGTTTTCTAGTCTGGTCGTTATCAATGATCTCAAAAGACCTACCTTCCTGGTAAGACCATTGTCCTCGAATGCAGTCTTCAAGTTGTCCCAAGCCTCCTTGGCTGTAGATGCACTTTCTATGTGTGGGAACACAATTGGATCGATAATAAGTACTATTTTTGAAAAAGCTTTCCGATCTTTTACTAAAATGTTCTCTTCTTTCTGCGTCGTAGCAGCGCCTTCTAACTTGGGAACAACGATTGATCCATCGACCACACGCCACAAATCGTCAAGATTCAAATATGCCTTAGCTGCAAATTTCCACGAAGCGTAATTTTGTCTGCCGAGAAGTTTCTCAACCGGTGGAGGGTGGTTTGATGCCATGATGAACGAAATTCAGCGAAATAATCAACTGTTCACAACCTAACCTCACTGCTCATGGGGACAACACACGAGATTTACACTTTTCATGAAGTTTTTCGATTGAATCTATACTTTTTCTCGATAGAAAACGATTTAAGTAATCCCTGGGCCCATAACCTGAAGGGTTTGGGAAAATGATTAAACAGATGACTTTGGATAAAACTTCTAATTGAAAAAGAAGCTACAACTCAAGATAACATGTGATAGATTACAAAAATCCCCGCCAGAGTGCTCTCTGTTCCCAGCTGTTTTTCCAGGACCCGGTACATTTGATTGGAAATATTGATCACAAAATAACCAACAAAAAACACACAACAGCATTTATAGAACATAACACATTAATAACTGGTATTCAGAATTTTCGAAATTTCCCATCTAAACCACCCTCCTTCTCGTTGGGTTCAGCCATTAACGAACTTGAGAGAGGGGGGAGTGGGGGAGAGGGAGAGGGAGTGAGGGGGAGATGGAGAGAGAGAGAGAGAGAGAGAGAGAGAGAGAGAGAGAGAGAGCGCGAGAGAGAGAGAGAGAGAGAGAGAGAGAGAGATCTTTGATTTTACACAAAAGGGAAGATCAGCTCTCGAGGTTGTACTCATGACGCTATTTTCGATATATTTCCTCAAATGTCCATCGATTCTACACTGTCTCCCTCTTTAATTTTTTAGTGTATAGCTCGTTTATACTTTGTTATACCACAAAAGTGAATATATCAAAAGTTACTATAAATAAAAAAATAAACAACTTTTATTCTGTGCATATTTGCTGAAAAACCAATAGGAAACGAAATATCGCTATTTTTAATTTTAGGCCTCCCTTACAACCCCCACTCCTGCTCCATCTGCCGGGCTAATTTGTAAATCTAAACCATCCGGGGCGTCACCCAAACGCATTCAAAAAAATTCATTCAAATCGGTCCAGCCGTTTAGGAGGAGTTCAGTGACACATACTATAGTAGAATTTTATATATATATATATATACAGTCTTGTGAAAAAAATATAAACTCAACTTCTAAAATCGAAGTATTTATGAAATTTAAAAATTAACTAATTGCACAATAATGTTTCTAGATATGTTTTGATGGCATTAGATTGTCAAGAAGTTTGAAATGGCATTTGATCTGTTTGATAATTCACAGTCATCATAATTTGTACACAAACCATGTATTGACCTGTAAATACAAACTCAAAGTTTGTTTTCAATTGTCGGGAGTATTAAAGGTTTATTATCACCTGTTTTTTCTCAACTTCTGAAGGTAGAGTACGTGTGTTAGATTTTTATACTGTGCCGACTCATTTTAATTAGTATTTTTTATTCAAAATTATGCCGCGCGGAACTCATCTCTCAGAAATTGAGCAGCAACGAATAGTTGACTTGAGAAGAGGTGGTTTGACCCTACGACAAATTGTTCGTGAATTAAACCGATCCCAGGGTGTGTTCAAAAACTTTTTAAATAGTGGCAAGGGCAATTATGGAAAACATAAAAGAAGTGGACGACCTCCAAAATTTTCCAAGCACCTGAAGTGAGCGGTTTTGAGAAAAATCTCAAAGACAGGAGTATCCTCCTCACAGATTGTGAGGCGGTCCAATCTAGGGTGTGATGCCAGCTTGAACAGGAAGTGGAAATGGAGTCGGCGACGTTGAAATATTGCAAGGAAATGAAAAAACCGCAACTTAAAAAACACCATATGCAGCGACGACTGAATTTTGCTGAAAATCATATCTATAACAGCCAAAAATGGTCAAATGTTATTTTCAGTGATGAAAAAAAATTTAACGTTGATGGTCCAGATGGCTTAAATTATTACTGGCATGACCTAAGACTCGAAAAAAAATTGTTATCAAGAAGGTCGCATTGGGGTGGTGGAGTCCTGGTGTGGGCTGCATTTAATGAAAGAGGAAAATCAAAAATCGCTTTTATTTCAGGCAAAATGGATGCAGTCAAATATCAATATGTTTTAGAAGAGTATTTATTGTCATTTATCACGTTGTTGGAAGAGAAACAAATAATTTTTCAACAGGATAACGCGCCGATTCATACTGCACGCTCTACAAAAAAATGGTTTGAAGAATTCGGCATCAACATTTTTGATTGGCCAGCCCTTGCTCCGGATCTCAACCCAATAGAAAATTTGTGGGGAATAGTGGCAAGAGAAGTCTTCAACCTTCAGAAACCAGAAATCCAAAATATTGTTGCGAAAATTAAATACAGAAGGGTTAGCAGAGAGAGTCGCGTATTTGGGAAGTGCGATGCAGATCAAAGAAGCCGACAGAGGGTCTAGCTCCTACTAGTACCTTCCAGTCCAGACGTCGAAGGGTCCAGCCAATTCCCCTTTGATGTATGCCGACGACCTATATAAAGAACCGGCCAGCCGCGAGCTAGTCAGTTTTCTTCTCAAGTGCTCATATGTGCGTTCGGTGCTACAGTGCGACTTAGTGCAGTGCGGTAAAGTGTTTTTATGAGAATAACAGTGTTGTGCCGTGACTGTAAGAACAGTTTAGTGCCGCGAAGTTAAGGACAGTGCAGTGCCGTCTTTTGGTGTACTTCAGTGACCGTGAGTGAATTACTGGACTGTGTAATCTGAAGAACAGTGAACCCCTAACCAAAATAAAGTTCTGTTAATTCTGTTCATTAGCAATGAAAACATGTGCACGCGCAACAGGTCATCGCGTTTTTGAAGAACTGCTCCAATCGCCATGCTCGATGCGTCACAAGCCAGTGTGAGTTCGGCATCGTCAGAGGGGTGTGACAAGATGGGGCCTGTGTGACGTCTTGTTGACACCGACGAGTCAGCCTCTTCGGTCCATTCGAGCGGAGTCGAGTCACTTTTCTTGCTGTTGCCGACGAGTGCGTGTAGGGGACGTTGGTGGTCTGCAGCATTGGGCAGGAAGCGTCTATAAAAGTTGAGCATTTCCAAGAAACGACGAAGCTCTTCCTTGTTGCTGGGTGTGGGTAACTCTGCAATCTGAGTATCTTTTTCGGGAAGAGGTTTGATCCCCTGGGAACTTACGAGGTATCGCAAAAATTCGATTTCTGGTTTACAGAATTCCAATTTGCTGGGGTTGATAGTAAGACCGTGCTCGCCCGGAAGACTTCGTCCAAGTGTACCCGATGTTCTTCCTCAGAGGCTGATGCTACCAGTATGTCGTCCAAATACACAAAAACATAAGGTAGAGCCAATATGCTGTCCATGAGTCGTTGGAACGTCTGGGCAGCGTTCCGCAGGCCAAAACACATGACAAAGAATTCGAAGAATCCAAATGTAATCACTTCCGTCTTCTTTATGTGTTCTTCCGCCACCGGTATCTGGTAATATGCTCTATTCAGGTCGTTTGCTGAAGCAGGTCTTGTCTCGGAGGTTGGTGTTGAGGTCCTGCGTACAGAAGGAAGTTAGTAGATTGTCTCCGGTCCCGTGACCTGGCAGGGATGACAGATATCCATGCACTCGTGTCCACGAGATATCTGTCTCACAAATAATCGGTGGTGATTGCTTTTCTATACTCTCTGAAATAGAATTTGGAATTCTAGGAATTAGAATGGGTTAAAACCCCATTTTCTAAGGTTCTTTGATCAATATATTTATTATTTTGTAAAAAAGGTCTTGTCTAAAAAATTGGTTAATCAGTTGGGGAGAGGTCTGCCGGATGTGGCATAGGCAAGCTCCAACAATTTTCGTAACGTTATACATAAGGGATGTGGCCAAGTATTGTCATGCAACAGAATGGGGCCCATCTGGTTCATCTAAGATGGGTTCATTATTTGCCAAAGGTCAAGTTAACGGCTGAAATAGGATCGGGGGAAGAGGATTGAGACTCTCGAATATTTGAAATATCTCTGTTATTATAGTCTGATCGAAAAATTTTATATAACCGATCTTATAGCAAATTTAATTGTCTACAAATATTGCTATATTAATATTTTTTCTATCATGAATATTAACCAAGATATTTGGATTTTTAGTTTCAGCCTTTAGTGTACTCCCACTCCTACTCACGTCTTATTAACAATAAGCTATTATATCATGATCCACTTTATTCCAATCTTAAATACCAAATATTGTTTTCAAGAGATCTTTATTATGCGAGATGATGCCATCAATTAATAATTTATGTTTTTGTCTTGAAAATGTTTATTTGAGCTATACCATACTCGATGCTTAACAGTTTCAGTCAACACTAAAAATCATATTTGTTACTGGAAAAGGGGGTTAGAGGGGGAGGGCTTCGAAAATTAATCATTCCTGATTGTGCTATGAGTCTGATTGAAAAATTGTATAGAACCAATTTTGTTAAATTATTGCAGGTATACAATTGTTGTTCTATGCATTTGTTGTAACTCAAGTATTAAGTAACTACTTTCTTGTTTCAGCCTTCAGTAACCCCCACCCCTTCACCCCTTTTACTCATCGGAATGTGTGGAGAGATGAGATTAAAAGTGTGTAATACCAACATGTGAGAAATCTTAGTTTAGTACAGCCCCTGTGTAACTTACTTTTTACTATTCTTTTATTTTCACAAGGAAGTACCCATTTAGCATCCTTCACAAAACAAATGATTGCCACCTACCTTCTTTAATTATAAAGCTTAGTAACTCTTCAATTTATAATTGAATACATAAGTATTTATAACAATTTTTAATACTCATAAATGAGAGTTAGGTTTCGAAACCAGCCATTTCTGTTTCGTGCAAGTATGCTCTGAAGTAGGGACTAGCCATCAGCCAACCCTAACATTTTCTTTCATATGTAGCAAAGGGCAGATCATCTTGATAGCTTTATGTGGAGCCTAAAAACATAGTACAAATTAATTAAGAAAATAAGAAGGCCAGTGTCACTTCTATTTCGGTGGTAAAATTAACATCCATGCCGTTTACAAATAACCCTAGGATTTATGTATTCCTTTTTTTAACATTGCTCCTCCCACCCAGATTTTATAGGACAGTACAAAGATACTTTATTTATAAATTACATCTTAAGCCATTTGGCCTACCTCTTTAAAGGAGACAAGAATATAATACTGAGGAAGGAGTCAAATAAAACAAGGATGTAGTTATGTAAACTAATTTTTAAAAGAGTACAAATCACATTGCTAGGGAATTGATGAGGAAGACGAATAATTCAAATTATTATTACCTTAATTGCAACAGGAAAAAGACTAATTAGGAGAGCTTTTATTCACTTCAGAGTATAAAAGCAGGTAGCTATTACTCCCAATTAGTTAAAAGAAGAAAAGTGCCAAACACATAAGCTTACCCATCCCTCTTAGGAACATTGGTCACTCATTATCAGGTACTACCCTCACACACACCCCTCCCCATTTTTAATTATTACAAACAAACATTTCATTACTCTAGGTATTCTTATTATTCAAGTTTTTGAAGTTGATTATTTCATAAAGAAATTAGTCCAATAAGTCTATTAAGAATCATTAGTTATAGTTTGCTTTAAATGATACGTAAAGCAATTGTGCTAAAAGAAAAGAAAGAAAAAAGTATCCGAAATTATTTGGTAAAATCATTTTTCAATGAAATCCTTAAATGGATATATATATATATATATATATATATATATATATATATATATATATATATATATGCTATACATATTCGTAAAAAACTGAATATGCATATCTTGTTTTTAATTTTATGATACATTAATCATTTTAATAATAATTACGAATTTACAGATTCTATGAACAAACATTTCAATTAATTATTAGATCTTAGTTTAGGATTTGGGAAATGAATTCAATTTTAGAATATACAATGAAATTATAGTTTTGAAAATATAAAAAGATAAAAGGAAACTATGTAACAGACTTCTTTTATTAAATAGTAAAAACTCTCGAAGTGGCATATTTCTATAATGGATCCTACATTAGAATGTAAGTGAAAAATATTTCATAATATATTAAACAAGTAAAGCATGTATTAAATGTAAAGCTAAAGTAAATTATGTTAATGATAACATTCAGTTTCAGACCAAAAATCTCAAATGAAATCATTCACACGGATAATTATACACTTTTCTGTCTCAGCCCTAATTAATGTTACATTATTCTGCAGTGTTTGGTTTATTATTACATCTGATGTAAATTTTCATGAAAATCCATTTTTCATGCAATCATATGCTTATGTAGCTTATTTCCTGAGTAACTGGTTTACAGTAAGTAAATAAAACAATAAACAAATTTAAATTTGTAAATTAGCTTTTCATTAAGCGTTCTAATTTCCCGTTTTTTTTTTCTTATTCTTTCTAGGTAATGGAAGTTCTTTGCTATCATACATATACAGTAATAGATATCATTAATATATTTGGAAAGAAATCAAGTAGAATGAAGAAGCTAAGCAATTATTTAGATAATATGGCAAACTACTTATTTTTCTCCATAGTTTTTCCATTGTCATGGGTAAGTACTGCCAAGAATATTTCTTTAACTATAAATTATTTTTTGTTCACAAAAACTTTAAAGACCATCCTTTAAAATCATATCAACATATTATTAGGAATAAAAAGAACAAATGTCATGAGTCAAACTTTGAAAAAGTTAATCTATTCAAAATAAATGGGTACAATAATAAGCTATTGTTCAATAATAGTAAAAACAAATGCTTGTCTTAATAAACTTGGTAAACCTAGAGCCATGGGTCTGATTCCCACGTGGGCAATAGGAGTTTATTTCATGGCAAACTTACTAAATAAAATCTGTTCTCCCAACCCGGCTAGAAAATGCTGGTAACCAGTAGATAATCTGTCCCAATTAGCCATAGTAGCATGAAATGGAGATTAATATACAACAGCAACAACAAGGTAATGTTAATGTAATTCAATAAATTTAGTAATTGTGTGTAGTTAGAGTAAGTAAAAAGTGCCACTAAAATAAGAATTAATCAGGGCAGGAATACTAATTAAGGAAGTTATATAGAGAGAACAATGCACCTGTTATGACCTTCTCCTTATTCCCAGGGTGTTAAAGATGTTAAAGACTGTATAGGTCAAAGTAAGAATTCTTAAAGAATATTAGATAACATTTAGGGACAGATAATATTATATAATGGAGAGTAGTAATGTATTAAACATAGGGCTTTAACTAATAACGTACACATGGTAATTATATTTTTTATATTTATTAAAGATAATTTTGATATAAATAAAATATTGCAATGTCTTAATTTGAAGTTAATTAAATATATGGACACCATTTAAAAAATTTAATTTATCATTGAAATTATTTTAAAATTTTGTTAGAAAGCGTATGGAATTTAAGTTTATTTGTAGAATTGAATTTTTGAAACATTTTAGTTGTGGATCAATTTACTGCATGCTCCCACTTTTAGCAACTTTTTTGCTATATTTTTCCTTCTATTCCATATAAATAAGTTGCTATAAATTTGTAAAATTAGGTTAAATGAAATGTTGTTCTCCTGTAAAATTAAATAATTAGCAACTAGTCTAGTGGCACAGGCACCGCACTGTTTTCAGGATATTTAAGGAATGTCATAACCCTCTCCTGACTATATGGTGTTTCCCATCTGTATCTGAATACTAAATCAGTATTACTTATTTAGTTCTAGGCACTTGAATCCTTGTAGGGCCTGGGCCTCTGCTCCATCTTATACCATTCATTCAGGTCTGCAGCTAGTATCCTCCAAATTCGGACATTAGCTATGGTTGATCCTCACTCAGGTCATCCAGCAACCTCTGCTTAGGCCTTCCCTTTTTTTATACAATTGAAATATAATACCCTGTCTGATAGGCTCCATTCTTACAACAAGCCTTAATTTACCTTTTTTAATAGCACAGATAATATCAGACTCGCTATACATCTGCAAGTAATCGGCTGGTGATTGAACTGAGTATAATGAAATAAATCAGTCTTGACAATAAAAAAAATGAATTTTGACTGTTAACATGTAAAAATTATTCTTTGAAGGAGAAATGACAGAAGGTCAATAGATGAGAAACACGTGAAGTAAATCAGTGGAAAATGTGTTTTTCCCCTAGTGACCTTCCACTCAAAGGAACATTGAATTGATGGATTGTTCATATTATACAATAAATGGAAGGTATTAGAATCAAAGCTTTAATGTATGTGACTTCAATGTCTACATTTATTTTGCTCTTGCAAAGCTTCATAGGCATTCAGAACTCTTAACTGAAACATATACTTGAATTTTTTTTCAATTAAAATTTATGTCGTTTATATTTTCAGACTGTTGTATTATTATTTTGGTGGATTTACCACTGGAATCGAGAATTTATTTATCCTCAAACAATTGATGCTTTCTATCCTCCATGGCTGAACCATGTAATGCACACATTACCGGTTCCTCTTTCAATTATTTATATGATAACTTCAAAAAACAGAGCTCCTCCGTTGAAACTAAAATTATATGGCTTGGCTATATTTACAACACTTTATTATGGACGTAAGTATAGAGTGCTAGCTAATTTAACTTAGGACTCAGACAAGAAAATATTTATTTTTATAAGTTAAAGAAAACTATAAATTAAAGGACTCAAATATTTTAATATATTTTCTTACCACAACAGTGGTCCATATGGTTATCATTGGTGAAGACCATGGATTAACACTAAATTTTAATTCACTAGTTAAATTATCGAGTATTGAGGTTGGATTTCTATTCATTTTTCTGCATCCTACTCAAATAAAGATATTTGTGTAAGCAGCTGAAATATGTCAAGCTGATGTCTTGAAATTCTAGGAAAGCCGTGTGGCAACCCTTGACCCTGCATTGGTTATTGAGCCAACAATTTTCTTCATTACATGTCTTTTTATATCATTATCCTGTAAGTTATATTACATGTTAAGGACTTGAATATAAATGAAAATATTTAAATGACATTTGATGGCAATTCATAAAGCTTTCAAAAACTAGAACCTTATGTTTCAATCATTGCAGGGGGATGGTTGATCTCAGTCATCAACTCATGATGAGTTCATATCAAGGATGTGTTGCTTCATCCCGATTAATCTAACACATAGTTGAAAGTACCTTTGGAACCTTGGAAATAAGTAAAAGCTACCAGAGCAAGACTTTGTAATTTTTCAGAAAAATTGTTTTTTTTTTTTTCAATTATAAAGTAAGATATTTTGAATTTTCCCTCTGATTTCCCCTTACAGGCCTCTCCCCCCCCCCACCCACCCCCACCATATCTGACCACTGAAGAAGTTAGATAATAAATTTGTTGACAAAATCTTAAATATGAAGTTTTGTTTTAACATCTCAAAAGCTGTGACCACTATAAAAAAAAGCAGACCAACAATTCTTGAATACATAAAGAAAAAGTTTTTCAAATCCTAATGGGTGGATGTTTTTTTAATAAAATTTGCAGAAATTTAAAGATATATTTGAATGATTTCAGCCTGTAAATAGACATTGTAGCATATTTCATGTATATAACTACGTTTAGTAGTTTAATTAATTTTATTCTTGTAGTATTTTTTAGGATAAGACTACAATATGGAGTTTGGTTGTATCCATTTTTCACACTTTTGCCATCCTTCTGGGTGTTCTGGATATTGATTTTTGCAATGTTTTCACCTTATGTGTTTCTCTTTCTTGGACATAAGCTGGAAAATATGATAAATGGTATATTAAAACTATTTTACTTAGTAATACTTATTTTTTGAAAACACAAAATTACACAATTGATCAGACCAGTCTCAAAATCATTCTCTGTTATAAAATACAACAGATTTTATATTTACGAAGAGTAAAATGTCTGCCACCGAGGGGCTGTGTGACCAAAGAAAATTTCCAGTGAACTGGAATAGCACACTGGTCATCTAATCTGGTAATATACCGGAAAGAGAAAAACTGTGACAACAATATTTGTAGAACATTAGATTAGATTTACTACATAATTATCCTATCAGATGTATAATAACAAAGATATTTCATATTTTCAAAATTCCCCCTATAACCTCTCCTTGGTATGATTTCAGCCATTAATGAATTCGATGTTTAGTTTTACAAAAAATGTTTAAATATCGAGTTTGGTACGATCAAACAGAAATTGTGATTGCTAGAGCATTAAAAGGCAAATATATATATATATATATATATATATATATATATATATATGTGTGGGTAGGATCCATGAACATTTGAAGACATTTTTCAAAAATTGCATCATGAGGTCATTTTGTCTTAAAGTAAATCTGCTAAAATTGGACACATCTAATGGTATAGGGAGAAGAGGTAGAGCCTGTCAGACGGTTAGTTGACTTACTGGCAACTACTGGAAGCACTGCTGGGTAAAAATCTTATTGTTGACTAGGAATTCACCAAATTAAAATCTGTAAAGCAGACAGTGGTATTTTAAAAATTCTAAAACAATTGTAACTACCACTTATACAAATGAATTAAAACAATAATACGCTGTTGCCATAGCACATTTTCAACCCTATAAATATCCATTATTATACTTTTGTACCAATGAGCAGGATGGCTATCACAGAGATCCTACAAATGGTGAACATTTATTACTATAACTCTTTTTTACTTCACATTGTATTGTAATCGTGAAAAATATGAACTTTCAGAGTAAAACGGAATTATCCTTTTCCCCCCCCCTTTACCCATTTGACTAGTTCCGGCGTGTCTGTTTGTACGTACGAACGTATCTCACATTAATCAAAAACAGCTAGCCTTGGATTGTTAAAACTTTCCTTTAGATTGAAATTGACTAAAAGTGAGGGATGGGGAGAGTATCCAAGGATGGCAATAAAAAATTGCAAATTTCTCTGTACATATTAGAGATACATAAAGAAAAAAGACCTCTTTTGTTTATCATGAAGAGATCTATAAATTATGTTCTATGACATTTTTCGTACCCACGCATTGGAACGGAGACATCATATATCACTTTCAAATGAAATAAATTTAAATCAAGAACAACCAAACATTTTGTTTATGTAATGTGGTCTGCGCATCAACATTTTTTTTTTTTGCTTTCAAAATTAAATAGTTTACAATTTGTGACAACTATAAGAAGGGATATCTAGAAACTCATTATTATTAAAACTTGATTTTTTGTGCTTTTTAAGCATTGAAGATTTTGTAACATCAATTGAATGACATTACTTTTGTAATATTTAATTTGAATATAGAATCAAAATTGACTTGTACGTTTCATTATTTCCCTTTAACAATATTCTGTTTAAAAAGTTGTTCTCTTTACTTTTTTCAGGTCCACAAAAAGAGACGAAGAAAAGCATATGATTGCCTTCAAATGTAAACATGAATATGTCACATAGGATGAATTATAGGATATCTGAAATTTGGAAAAGAGGGAGTGGGGGTATGTGTGATTGTTACAAAGAGTGTATTTTCAACAAAAATAATAAAAAAAAATTGTTGTGCAGTTTTTTTTAATTTGTGTTTGAGTGTGAGATCATTTTTAAGGGTATGCGTATATATGACTGTGTGCGAGTATGCCAGCACATTGCTGATATAGTTAATTATAGTGTAGAATCTTATATTACAAGCGATACAAGCATAAGAGGCTTAAAAATATAATATTTAAGTGTTTAGTATTCAGTAGTTTTCTTTTGTGTTTACCCATATTATATATTTTGTCTTTAAGTATAAGTATAGCTAAGTTAAGTTAGAATAGTTATAAAACTACCGCTTGGAAACTTATTTCATATCAGTTGTAAACAATTATTTATCAATATCTTTGGATAATAAATAAAGTTCCATACAGGTCCATGAAGAGAATTCTCATAGGGATAATTTATGGATTGGAAATATAATAGGGATAATAAAAAAAAAGATATAAATAAAAGACATATTTGTTTTAATAGGTATAAAAAGCAACAATATAATAATGACTACAATTCCAGGTGATAATGAAATAATATATAATATATATATTAATAATATAAAAGTCTATCAAATAACAAATGAAAAATATATTATATATATAATGAAGTATAATGCATAATATATCAACTTCTTTATGGATATTTTGATGCTTAAATCATTTGAAAAAGCAACTAAACATATAAATTAGACTATGACTAAATTAATTTACAGAGCCGTTAATCGTTAACAGCAAAATTAATGTGTATCACGCTTAGAGAAGGGAATAATTACAATTACACATATCAGTTATTCAGAGTACCCCTTTGTTTCAGGCTGTGCAATAAAGCAATTAAAATAACAAAAACTACTTTACAATTTAAGAGAAGAATAATTAATTTAACTAATTAAAACCTAAAAATTCCTGTTCACAAAGGAATTTAATTTAATATTTACAAACATTTATATGTAAATGAATACTTGAGCAATAAATGTGTTGAATAATAACAGACTATTAATAATATTTGAAAAGTCCACAACAAATAGGTACATTTATTTATAAATACAATTAAATTCAATTAGACCAAATCGTTCAATTTCAACCAAAACAAATATTTTCCTCAAGTTAATGGAAACAACTCTAGTATTCAAATTAGCACCATAATTTACAGAAATTGAAAACTGAAAAACTGATAATGGTATGACTAATATAAAATAATTATACAAAACACTAACTACGAAAAAAAAAAAAAGAAAAAAAAAAACAGATTCGATAAATACAATTTATATACAATGCATTTACAAAAACAATAATTCACAATGACAACACACTCTTTTGATTTATATAAAAAAGTAACAAAAACATAAAAGGAATTTTTTTTTAAGTCAATAGATAGTAAATGAATTTTGAAAATGAATACTTGTAAGCCAAGGAATTGAGCACCTCTGTAAGGAAGTAAACAATGCAAGTTACAGTACACATTTTTACCAATTCATTTACACTGCAAGGCAAGCTATCATCAGACAAAATATTTTCTTAATGAAAAACGAATACAATAATTTGGTCGATACCTTAATTTCCTTTAGAAAATATTCAACACATGAAGAAATTAAGGCAGTTATGGATAAACGCAATTAATTTTGTCATTAATAATTATATTAATTTAATAGAACACTTATGTTCCTTAGTCTTATCAAAAGTATACTCTCCCTAAAAATAAAAGTGAAAGTGAAAAACGGCAGCATTAGAAAGAAACTAAAATATAAGGAAAGGGCAAGCAGGGAGACACAAGTTCCAGTAAATTAACTAAATCTCAAAGGAATGTCCTAAGTGAAAAACTTAAGACTAAATATAAATAATATTCCCTCTCGAAAGACTTACGGAGAAAAACATCAAACAGGTCCGAAGCATAATATAAGGGCACGTTTTATAAAATTACAAATTCTTGCATTTCATGCAATTTCACACCTCATGCATTTAAAAAAAAAAAAGATTCAATTTTTTTTTCAATAGAAGGCACAGTCATTCCTATAAACAGTACTTCAATATATATAAAGAGAACTATGCTTAAGAAAACCAATAATAAACTATGCTCCAATTTTTATTCATTTTTTTCCCCTTATTATAAATACAAAATTGTTAATGCTGTACAAATTGTTTATGAAAACTCTGCAGTCTGTATGAGGAATGTGGGTTTTATGTGCCCTTATTTATTTGTTCATACATTTTTCCGTTTTTTTACCTATCTAAAACCTTAATCTTACGTTCTGTACAGTACTCACATTTAAAAGTTCTACATAAACTTCAATGAAATTGCACCTAGTGAAAACACAAAGTCAGGCACAAAAACAGAATTGTTTCACATCTAACCAATTCTTTATCACTCTGGATATGTTTGGTTTTAGAAAAATTTAGGTACGTTATTTAAGTATACTTCCTAATATACTCATAAAACTTTACCAAAAATACTAAAAGAAACAACAAAAACAAACAATTGCCTTAAAACAATTGTGAGGAACCATAAGCTCACTCAAAGAATAAATTTATTTATTAAAACTTTTGTTCTTACAACAAAATTATTTTAAAGAGAATCTAAAATTGAAAATGCGCCTGACCATAAAGCCTTAATGAAATAAATATCACATCCACACAATTATAGTGTGCATCACTAATAACATTCTAATTAAATTTATATTATCTTCAAATAATATTTATAATAATAATAATATAAATATATTTATATAATATGTAAAACAAAACTAAACATGAGATTGGAAGAGAGTTAAAAAAACATTTATAAATAATAAAATATCTACGATTAAATTTCCTAAGTCTTCTGACTAACATATTAAATTAAAAAAACTTTGAACAGACTTATGTAATTGGTTGAGGTCCATCAGAGGGGAAGGAATTTGGCACTTGGTTAGTAATTGAAACCCTCTGTTGATGACATGATAAAAAATAAAGTATACATACAAAGAGGAATATTAAGAAGAGGAACAGCAATGAGATAGCCTCGCCTGTGAGCTAACACACCCCTAGCACATTGCAGTGCCAAACTGGGCATCGAGCAAGTCTGAGTTGAGTTCTTTTGACTGTACTTTCTCTCCAGAACTGGTCCTCCTAAAAAAAGGATACATCAATTAATAAGTTAATTACAACTGCATGAAACTATGCAATTCAATGACAGATGACAGCATCTCACATTCTATTCCCTATTTCAATAAAAGTCTCTCATGCAGTGGATGCTTAAACTAAGCAGATTTCCCTAGTGAAGTTTAGTAATATATAAATCTACATACTGGTAACACAAGACCACCGTGTGAATATTAAGCGAATAAACACAAACGGAAATAAGAAATGTTTCAGCCAATTTCAGTAACCTGCCAACGGGAAGCATTTGAAATGTAAACAAACAAGTCTGCCAGCCTCACACCGGAAAGAAAAACAATTACTGAAATATATCAGAATATAACATATTAATTTTATTGAAATCTTTTTACTATATCAAGTACTGTAATTAATAATGAGTCAGAATAATTTTTATCTCAATAAATCGAATTTTAGTAGTCCAAGGCCTTAAGACGGGGAGGGGAGGTCACCAGGACATATTTGCATATATCTCTTATAATAAAGGTCTCTTGAAAACAATATTTGGTATTTAAGCTTTGAATAATGTAGTTTATTATATAATTGTTTGTATTGTTTGTGTAACATGAGTAGAAGTGGGGGTTATCTGAAGGCTGAAAACTGAAAAATAAAAATATCTCGGTTACTATTCAAAATAGAGAATAAATGTATATAATAATAATTATAGTAAATTTAATTTGCAATAAGATTGGTTTTGTACACTTTTTCGACTTATAGTAACGGAGATATTTCGAATTTTCAAAAATCCTCCCCTCAAAACCCCCCCCCTCCCTCCCACTGGTCCGATTTCAGCCGTTAACGAACTTGATCTTTCTTTTTACATAAAACTACTAAATATCGAGTTTGGTAACGATTAAACAATAATTGCGACAGCTAGAGCAATAACAGACATATATATATATATATATATATATATATATATATATATAAAGTTTTCAATGGACCTCATTTTCATCATCTCCTAGGTAGGATCGATCGACATTTGAAGAAAAAGTTTGAAAATCGCGTCATGAGTACGACCTCAATAGCTGATTTCCCTTACGGGAAATCTGCTAAAAAGCCTATTCAAATATAATTTGAAATGAATGCTGGCGATGAAATGTTTAGTGATACAGTTGCTTTAAACAAAAATTATATATGTAAAAGAGAGAGTTAACAGTCGGTTAAAATTCAGTTCATATTCGGAGTTAGAAAATATATATATACAAAGAACAAAAATCCGTCACGCAGGGGCTGCGCAAACTAAGCAGATTTCCCACATGAAATTTTACAATAGAGAAATCTGCCTGATAATAACAGTAGTAGTAACCTATTCACGAGGACTAATAGTTACGGAAACGGCCGTACTAGCTCTCGGCGGAAAGTCCCGAACATAGCCGACTCCTGCCCACCACACACACAATACAAATGCAAATATCTCGGTTAATATTCAAGATACAGAATAAATGTATAGAACAATATTTAAAGGCAATTTAATTTGCAATAAGATTGATTCTATACAATTTTTCGATCCGACGCATAATAACGGAGATATTTCGAATTTTCAAAATTCCCCCCTCCTACTGGTCCGATTTCAGCCATTAACGAACTTGATCTTTTTTTTTACATAAAACGATTAATTATGAAGTTTGGTAATGATCAAACAAAAATTATGACCGCTAGAGCGTTAAAAGACATATATATATATATATATATATATATATATATATATATATATATATATTTAATTTTGAACGGACCTCATTTTCGTCATCTCCTGAGTAGGATCGATGGACATTTTTCGAAAATCGCGTCATGAGTACGACCTCAATAGCTGATTTCCCTTCAGGGAAATCTGCTAAAAAGTGTAGAAAACTACATTTCCAACAATATCAGCTGTACAACACTGTTCGATTTAACTCATAAAAGCATATATATGGAATTTTCACCTGCCTGATCCCCCACCTGTTTCAATTTAATCATTAATAAACTTGATCTTTAGTTTTACACGAAACGCCTTAAATATCGAGTTTGATAAATGATTAAATAAAAATGATGAATCCTATGAGAAAAAATAAAACTTGATATTTAAGTTGACCATTTAATTTTTACAGATATAATAGGTTTGAGTGAAAATCATAAAGGTAGGAGTAAAGTTTTACTGAAGGCAATAAATACAATTAACTTCCATTAGAATTTGAGCAAAATGAAAAAAATTAAAAATTGGTAGACATTACTTTACAAACAAGATTACTTATTACATAACATTTTTCAATATATAATAGTAGAGATATTTAAAATATTACTCTTTTTACTCATTTTTAAATCCTCCCCCCCTCCTACCTCATGCCCAGCTTTATTTATTAATAAACATGAACTTTTGTTTCTTAAAAAACACTTAAATATTGAGTTAGGTAATGCTCAAGCACACCAATAATGTGTTATTGTGTGAAAATATATGCATGTGTGTATAAAAGAAAGAAAGAAAAATATTTTCAATTAAATTATTTTCTAAAAGACAACTTTTAGACTTGAACATCTCACTTTTAATTCAATACTCACTTTTAATCATGAATCACCAGTTAGCCATACCAGGCTTATTGAGAGTCATGAAGTAAATTTGGCAAGAAGAACCACCTTTAGCAGATGAAAAGAATACCTATAAACATTCAAAGAGGCAATTAAAACAAATTATTTATAAATAATAAAAATTGAAAGTCCAAAGAACAAAAAAAAAGATTATATATTTTTAGAACATTGCATCTGACAGGAGAGTACTACAGGAGAGGCCAATCATTTAAAGACAATTATTAAATAATAATAAAAAAGAAAAGTACTTCATTATTTAAAATAACACTTCTAGAATTTATAATTAAAGACTACTATTAAATCATAATTTCAAAAAAATCACTTTAATATTTAAAATAACAATTGTAGAATTTATAAATGACAAAATGTTATTGACAATTAGTGATAGCTCATAACTATTGTAGATGATGTCACGGAGTAGCCACATAAAGTGAATGTCCCCAGCCATTGCCCACCACATGAACTCAACAAGGTAGCTGTCCAAGTAGGGTCTGGTAATACCCCATTACCTTTTTTTTTATGCCATTTAGCACAACCCCACATCGTTTCCACATTTTGTTTACAGGCCTGGCCCAGGTTTCAGGATCAATGAAATTGTATTTATGATTTACTTGTAGATGTGAAAATCCTACCTTTTCGATTTGTTCAATATTGTAAACTTCCCAGCAATCTGACATTATTGTAGAACTAGGCTCAACAAATTTAGTAATCAGTTCAAATAGTGTTTCATAGATTACTGACGTTTGGCAAAAGTTATCAAAATAAAGGTCAAAAAGAACCAGAGTTGCACAAGAGTAGCTGTAAATCCCTTTCTATTCTTCAAAACATAATTTGATCTTCACATTTTTTCCCCCCCAAATAAAACCTATCTAAGTTGGGGGTGTCTAAGTAAACCCCCATCTCATTTCAATGATAGTTAAGTATAAAATATCCCATAAAATCCACAATTCTATTTTTACTCTCTCATGTAACTCTATAAATTCTATGTAGAGCAGGAAGTTGGAAGTCAAAGTGTAGAAATGAACAAATCTAAATCTAAATAATCTCTCAAGATCATAAAATTTACTGCAAACACAATTCACCCGAACATTTATCCAACAAATTGAATATTAATGAAAATATTAACGTATATATGTCTTGACGTCAGAAGTAAACCCCCCCCCCTTCTGAGAGTGGTAGTTAAGTATAAAACATCACATGCTAACAACACTCATTGCCTTAATATATGCTAGAATTCTAATTCTATTCAGACATTTTCAAGAAACACTATGGTCTTTGGTGTCCAGTAGACGGAATTCATAATTTCAAAACTTATAAATATAAACAATGATTTACGACCAAAATTGTTATTCTAAACACAATTCGCTCTATACATTTCCTTGATAAAACCAATAGTAATGAAGATATTGACAACTGTATTTTGATGTCAAAGTAACCCCACCCCACCCTTATTTGAAAATTGGAATTCTCATAAAGCCTTTGTTGTATGTTGGGATAACTTGCTCATAAATATAAAAGTTCAAAGAAAACTCCCCATGGTGTCACTTTTCCCAAAAAAACCTCACCCTCTCCCTAACCTAAATATTTAATTTCATGAGGAGGAGTGAACTTTTGGTATTTGGTGCTATATATAAAAGTACTTAAAAAGTTTAGGTACTTCTTGCAATCAGTTAGCAATCTCTTGATAGTATTGAGACATCCATTTTTTAGGGAAATATTTCTCCAAAAACACAGTAATGGATCTAATACATAATAACAGATATTAGCTGGAAGAAAGTGGCAAAGCTTTCTACCTCGCCATCAGCCACAAGCCAGATTTCTCAAAAACAGTTAGAGATATCAAAAGTTTTGAATCAATGTATCACTTTTCATATACCTATTTAACAAAAATAATATATTTTCATTAATGTCATTTTCAAATAAATTATAATGATCATATAAGAATTATTTAAAAAGGGAATAATTATTTTACAATTCAGAAAATGTTTTTTCAAACTAAAACATTTAAAAATGTCTTGGAAAATTAAAAGTTGATGTAGATCAAATAATATTATAAAAAATTAAATTAAAACTGCAGGAGGAACCAAGTTGAGTAAAGCTGCAATCCTAGTCTGAGGCTTAAAACTGCAATCCTAGTCTGAGGCTTAAAACTGCAATCCTAGTCTGAGGCTTAAAACTGCAATCCTAGTCTGAGGCTTAAAACTGCAATCCTAGTCTGAGGCTTAAAACTGCAATCCTAGTCTGAGGCTTAAAACTGCAATCCTAGTCTGAGGCTTAAAACTGCAATCCTAGTCTGAGGCTTAAAACTGCAATCCTAGTCTGAGGCTTAAAACTGCAATCCTAGTCTGAGGCTTAAAAACTGCAATCCTAGTCTGAGGCTTAAAACTGCAATCCTAGTCTGAGGCTTAAAACTGCAATCCTAGTCTGAGGCTTAAAACTGCAATCCTAGTCTGAGGCTTAAAACTGCAATCCTAGTCTGAGGCTTAAAACTGCAATCCTAGTCTGAGGCTTAAAACTGCAATCCTAGTCTGAGGCTTAAAACTGCAATCCTAGTCTGAGGCTTAAAACTGCAATCCTAGTCTGAGGCTATCTTGGACTCACTTGTTAAATGAATTACTCATTCAATATTATTTGTGAGGGAAGGAACTCCTTAAATACATAAAAGTTATATAAGTGCCTTACCTTATCATTCCTTTCACAAAGAAACTTTAACCGTTGTGCTTTTTTATGCATAAAGACACCATCCAGATGACCTGTTTCTACACTTCGTATTTCAATGGCTTTATTTCCCCATCCCATAATTTGCCCAGTACCAATGTAGGCAACTGAAGTAGGCATTTCTCCCCATTGCAGTACTATGTTTTTAGAAACCTAAAAAACAGAAAATAAATATAGTGGACAAATTTTATTTATCAAAACAAAATAAGTTAATTAAGGTAAATTTACAAACCTTTCCATAAGTATTTACATAAACGCCTTCATTATCATAGCAAAGTAGCAATTGCATGCCGTTAGAATTCGGTAGAGGAACAATACAATGAGGAGTAATGGCAGCTTGGGTCTAAAAAAATAAATAATCTTATTAATACTCAATGATACATTTATTATTGAAATCACTTAATAAACCTGAAACTGAAAGGGGTCATTTGGAAAGTTTTGGGTAAAGTCTATGTTATGGTTCGTGGCTTGGAGCTCATACCCCTAAACACAAATCCAGAATCCTTTGAGTTCAACTAAGGATTCTTCCGAAAGAGTCCCAAAGCTCAAATACCCTTGTTTTCTGTGCTGATCCAAACTGTGCTGAAAGAGGACGAGCGAAAGTGAAGTTGAGAAGGGAGTGATACTAAGAGGAAAGCACCTGGACAAGAGGGACTAGATGAAATCTAGACTTCAGGAAGGGATATCCTATAATTTGACTATGGGTTTTGTCGAAATCTATTAGGAACTCATACATTATTGTTATTTTAGCAGATTTCCCCTAAGGGAAATCAGCTATTCAGGTTGTACTCATGACACGATTTTCGAAAAATTTCTTCAAATGTCCATCGATCCTACGCAGGAGATGATGAAAATGAGGTCTGTTCAAAATTATATATATATTTGTCTATTAACGCTATAGCGGTCACAGTTTTTGTTTGATCGTTACGAAACTCGATATTTAACCGTTTTATGTAAAAAGAATCGAATGAAATCAGATTAGAGGGAGGGGGGGGGATTTTCTAAAATTCAAAATATCTCCGTTATTATGCATCGGATCGAAACATTGTATAGGACCAATCTTATTGCAAATTAAATTTACTATAAAAATTGTTATATACATTTATTCTCTATCTTGAATATTAACCGAGAAATTTGCATTTTTATGAAGTCTGTGGGACATGTGATCAGGTATCGTTCAGATTAGTTCGGCCATTTCTGTAACTGTTCGGCTCTAGTGGAAGCTTCTTCTAACCTTACCTTACCGTCGTTACTTTGTGAGATTTATGCAAATATATTCTGTTCATCCGCCCCCCCCCTTCTTTAGTTTTTGGACTACTAAAATTTGAGTTATTAAAATATAAATTATTCTTACAATTCAGAAGCTGTTTCAGTTGGGAATTTATTAAAATTAACTGAATGATTTCTCATTACCATTTGTATTTACTCAAGGTGGTGTTGTGTTACCAGTATGCAGATTTCTCTATTGCTAAACTTCACATGGGAAATCTACTTAGTTTACGCAGCCCCAGCGTGACAGACTTTTTTTTTGTTATTAATGGTATTCTTATTCCAGTTATTATTCATTTAACTGTTTCCAATTATTGTTAATTTCTAAGTTTAGATTTTTATTAGGATAGTTTGAATAATTAGTTTCTAAAAGGCATTACTTATGTTTTGTTTGTTTTTAGCCTGAGAACGGTGTGAATATAAAAAAAAACTGATCACCAATAATTATTGACAGGATTGAAATTGACTTTTATTTATCTTAATAAATAAAAAAATCCTGTAAGAAACATCCTGTACGCAAAAAATGTACAAAAAGAATGGTATTGGCCCTGCCGAGTATAGGCAAAACACAGGGAGAAATCAAGGAATTTTTATTTCACTGTAACAAATTTCTTCTTATTTACTTATCAATTCAAACTATCAACATGATTAAAATAATATATCTAATAAATAAAATATTAGAGAGACTTGATAAAAATACAAAAGTAAACTTCTTGTATTTGATCGGCTTAGAATGAAAATCTTGCATCTCAATTTTCAAAAGTTTTCCATGTAAAACTTTTACTTTTTAGCTTATTTTATAGAAATTAACAGATTTAAAATAATTATATTCATTTAAAATCCACTAAATTATACTGAATATGACCAAAATATAAGTCTACCTTATGCAAAAATAAAGAAAATCTGAGGTACAAGGTTTTCATTCTAAGCTGATAATAAAATAATTAAATGAAGAAATCCTATGTTAACAAATTTCAAACAAAATTTTAATGTACTGATATAATTTGTTGGGATATGAAAACAATTGACAGCGAATTATATTTATAAAGATGGAGTGTCTAGAGGTTTCTGGGTTTACTCTTCTTTCAATAAGTATAGGAACATACAGTCTGGTTATTAGGTTAGGAATCCTGTACTCTTATTATTATCATTGTATTATGCTTTTAGGACTTATGAAGAAATAGCCAATTTAATATTCATTTGGAGTTAAGTTCTCGTGTGTGTGTCTGTGTATGCGTGCACGTGTGTTTGTGTGTATTTTCATAAGGGAAACATAATACAATTACTCTACTTTCAATTACAACTAAATTCAATTTGGATAATCAACTTCAGATACCTTCAGCTCTTGGGAGGTCATTGACGGAATGGCCCCTAAAGAGGTTGTATAAAGGCTACAAAACAAGAATTTTTTTATGAAGTCTGCATGGGAAAAAAGGAGTTTTTGTTGGTGACCCTTGTCATTAAAGTATGAAAAATAATTGAATATTGGGCCAAAATTAAGAAGAGTTCTCAAAAATTTGAAATTCTGAATTATCAAGTCATGGTTAAACATTATATTTATAAATTAAATTAAAATCTTACACACTTACATGCTTTGGAAGATAAATGTCATAGACAGATGCAGAGTCTAAGTCAACTGCATGAAAACCATCAGCAGAACCATAAATTACTTTCAATCGAGTACCTTCCTCAACAGTCAAATCAACTAAAAGTGGCCTGTGAGCAAGTTCCCCAAATGACTAAAAGAGGATAAAAATTTAAATTATTTACCCAATGTTACAGCATTAAAGTCACATGACAAATATAAAATTAATGAATTTATTAAGGAAAAACACAATATTAGAGGTATAGCAATACAAAACAAATGAATAAAACCACTAAACTTGATATTTAAATCTTTCAAATATAAGTAAATATCAAGTTTGTTAATGAACAAACTCGAGCTAGGGTTTAGAATATCTGTAAAACATACATTCACAAATATATTATTATTAATAAGAGTCGAATAGAAAATAGTGTTATGTAAACAAAGTTGTTGATAAATAGTGCACAATTGTTGTTATTCAGAACATTTTTCTTTATGCTGAATATTAACAAGTTGTTTGCATATGAAACCTGCAAGATTACCAAGCCCATTTGTGACGGACTATAAATATCAAAAGGTTGGAGAGCTTACTGCAGTTTTGGGGTGATCTTCAAACTTGTCAGTCCAAAGAGTGTCAGCTATTGAGTGAATGAAAATTATTTGGCTGAGTTAAGATTAAAAATAAGATGCTAAAAGATGTTACTTTTTATTATACATTTATTTTTATGAATTAACATGGACCTATGGATAACTAGGATGGGCTATCCACAGGTAAATACCACCAGGGCTGGGCGAAGGATTTAAATTTAATTTGTTTGTCTATAAATACATTTTTATTACTATTTAGAACTAATAACTACTTAGAAGTTGTTGTAATCACTATAAGTATACAAAAGCTAAAGTTATTTAATAAAAAAAATCTTATAATTGAATGAGAATTGTAGGTAGCATTAATATTGCATAATATCATTTTAATAAGTGGTATATGGAACCCTATATGCTAAGCTCAACTCCCTCATGCTTGTTTTAATAAACATTTGTATGACTTAATAATTAGCTTTTCTCTATTGGCCTAGATGCATATTTAACAACAAATGACATATACCTTGAAAGCCATAAATTTATGGTATGGTTTAGGAGCCCATGCATAAATTTCTATTGAGTCCTTAAGAGCTATGACAAGGAACTTGATACGTTCATATTTGACTATTTTAAAATGAACAGCTCCTTGGAGGTCTCCCACATTTATCCAGCCATTTCGCCTTTCAACTTGCTGCAACAAAAGAAATGAGTTGTATAAACTCTTTATCTCTTAATTAACAAACAATTATAACAAGGAGGGAAATTTAAATGTTCAAGAAAATAAATCATGTGCAAATAATAATGTATTTTAATCAAATAACTTTTTCTGTTTGATCTTTTTACTATCTCCGGTAAGAAAAGAAAGGGCCCGCTCGTTCTTTCACATTTGTGGGGGGGAAAAAAAAGAAGATTTTTAGTCTTAACATTTTAACGTCAGGTAATACAAAAATAATGCAGGCCTTTGAAATGTATTTAAAATAAGGCACATCTTTGCTTCAACAATATTTGATTAAAGAACACATATCATCACCAATACACTTTTCAGTCAAGGTTATATACCTCAACAGGAAAGAAAATTGAGTCCCTGGAAGAAAATGAACTTGAAACCAATTTCCATATCACCCTGGTTTTAAAACTTTTTTCTGACTTAAAGTTTGTACAAAGTACAAATAAATATGACAAATCTTGCTCTTGACAGTTTCTTTTCGAAGCATTAAACAGAGAGAACAAAATGTTGTTTTTGTTATTTATTAAATGAGACTTTTCTGTTACAATGGCTAATTGGAGTCAGTTATCTGCAGGTTACCATCCTTTTCTAGCCTGGATGAGACTATTTTTATTCAGTGAGATTCCCACTAAATAAATTCATATTGCCCACATGAGAATCGAACCCATGACTCCAAGGTTATTACTCCAGGGTGTACTCGCTTCGGCGGTACATATACTAAAATTGGAACGATACTCCAGGGTGGTTTACCAAGAGTCTTAAGGCCATTGTCTTAACTCACATGGCTAGCCTGAGCCCCAGTGAACAAAACAATTTTAGTGTTTGAATTTTGGGTGAATTCAACATCAATGATTCATTTTGTTTACATCATCGGCTTTAAAGCATAGCAAAGGTGGGAGTAAACCTGCATTATTTTTCCATCCACCCTTACACAATTAACATTTTGAGTTTTCTTACAATAAGTGCTATTTTTCATATGCATTTACATATTTAAATTCATATTTCATCAAAATCACTATCTAACTCCTGTTACAATAATTTAATAATGAGAGAACTCCTAAACAGGGTAGTTAAATTATTTTTCGGGGCACAGGTTAGCCATGCGAGTTAAAGCGTTGACCTTTATCTCACATGGTAAACCTAGAGTGGCGAGTTTGATTCTCACCTGGACAAAGGAAATTATTTAGTGACGAAATTCATTAAATAACGTCCTAAAATCCCACCCTGGCTAGAAAATGGTGGTAACCTCTAGATAACCCGTCCCGATTAGCCTAAGTTGCAAAAAGTGGACGTTAATAAATAAATAATAATAAATTATTTTTCTAAAAAATAAAAATATTACTACCATTATTATTTATTAACATTCACTTTTTGCTACTACGGCTATTTGGGGTGGGTTATCTACAGGTTACCAGCCTTTTCTAGCCAAGGTGGGGATAAGAAATTTATTTTTGTGTTTGTGATTAAATAAATTTCTATTTTCCATTGAATCGAACTCACCACTTTAGATTTACCGTATGAGGTAAAGGCCTACACTTTCACTCATATGGCTAACCTGAGCCCCAAAAATATTCAACGTATACAAACACACACCTGATGTGGGTGGAGACCACATGACTTCCTCCTATTAAATTAAATAAACAAAATGTTTTTCTGTACTTCATTTAAAATTAATTTTTCATTTGAACGTGACATGGTACCTTTGTACCAAAACATTAGATCAAAAAATATAATACAACATGATTCAAATATCTTTTTATGTTAAAAAAATAAGCTCCTATGCAAATCTTCTGTATTTTTAGTTTGGTCATACAGCTCTCCAAATTAACACCCAGGATGAAAGAGCACTGATTAAAGAGCTTAATCACTTAAGTCATAATTGTGAAAGTTTAACCCTAATTGAGAAATACCTGCAGTCTTTCTTCTATTTTTAAGCAGCAAGGTTGTGAGTTTGTAAGACTGAAATTAATCTATTTTTCCTATCATTAATTTATTAATTGTCTTGTAATCTTTTTAATCCTTTTATAAGAAGATCGGTTTCCTTTGGCATTTCTAGACTACTTTAGACCAGCAATAAAGTAGTATCTTTCAATAACAATAAAATGGATATAAAGATTAAATTTGTGCTAATCCATGCTGAAATCTAATAAAACCAATTCAATTAAGGCGTCAGAATTGTTATAATGCAAACTGAATGATTAAGTCATTGTTAAAATATTATTAACATTTCTTACCCCTTCTGATAATCCATCAGTACGAAGAATTTTCCCCTTTAGCCAAGACAGATAATAAACACGAACTCTGTTTTTCTTTCCTGACACGGTGACTAGGATATTCTGCCCTTCGAGGACCTCCATTTGCTGAAACCTTCTCCGAGAGATGAGCTGATAAACTTTTCCTTGACCGGATCTATCAAGTAGCATCAGTCCTGTTTCTGTGCCAATTAGTAGGTTTACTCCTGCAAATCAGATGATTGCATTAATAAGTAATTAAGAAATTATTTTCAATAAGAAATTGATATACTTATTATAGATGCTTGACATTGCATAAGAGAATGCCCTGCATGTTGCACCCAGCTTGTTGAAAAAAGTATAATAACTAATTCATGGGAGCTACATATCACTAGTATTCATCTTTGTAACGAATACATTACAGACCAAAACAACTCATAGAAACTTTGTCATACAGGGACTGTATAAACAGGATTTTCCATGTGCTGGAATGACAGATACACTGTTCATAACATCTATCTATTCTTTTTATCTCCAGAAGCCTATGTAAATAGGAATATAAATGTTAGCTGAACATCAGATGTTTGATGACTCAGTTACTTAAGTTAAAATCAAATGACTAGATATGAGGGAACACTGAATGTCAAAAACCAGAAAATACAAATTACTTGCTGAATATTTGAGTAACAAAAAAACGTATAGGACATCAATTGCAGAACATTACATTTTTAACAACATTGATTCGATTTGTTTTTCAATCTGACTCACAAAAATTGAAATATTTTGAATTTTCAAATTCCTCCTCTTCTTCGTTTCATTTCAGCCATTAATGGATAAAATCTTTAGTGTTGGAAGAAACAGTTAAATATTGAGTATGGTAATTAATTGGGATCAAATTAATTCACAAGCAGCAGATAGATTCATTTTATCATTAAAGAAGCTATCTCTATACAATAAAATTTAGGTATTGTATAATAGGATGTAAGAATATGCTTCTACAAAAAAAAATGTTTGTATGTGAATATGTGGGTGTGCGTGAAAAGATAGTAGTAAAATAACTGTGTATGTGTGTGTGTGTGTGAATTTATATACACAGATACAAAGTAATGACAACAATAAATTTTACACTTCCTAAAAGGCATAAAACCACGATCTTGATTGCCCTAATATACTACTACTACTACAATTAGGTGTTTAGGAGATTCTGGCACTCTCACTCTTTTAATTGGTCGTCTGGGAAAGGTTGACTCGAACGATCGAGCTGGCTCCTCATAATGGCCATAATTTGAAGATATCTGAATCAACAGCAGTTTGCTGTTATTATATATTAAATTATATAAGAAGCATTATACTTCCTTTTCATGGCAATAACTTGGTTGTGTTGAGCACACAGAAAATCCAAGGGTGAGTTCTTTAAATTCATAAATGTAATTATGATATTACTTTAAGTTACCAATTGATTGCAGTACCTAAGAGGTCCATTAAAATTTTAAATCTTGTATAACATCTAAATATATAAATATAAAATTGTAACTTCTGTCTGTACATTGATTTTTTCTCAAAATTCCACAATACTTTTTCGTTTTATTAAATTTATTAAACTTAGTATGTATATTACTACTAACCCAACTCAACTTAGACTTTAGACTATATTAATATTCTCTGAGACAACAGGAGTGGGGATTATAAAAAATTAAATTATTTATTAACGCCACTTTATGCAGCTAAGGCTAATTGGGATGGGTTATCGACAGGTTACCACCCTTTTCAGGCCAGGGTGGCACTCAGGATTTTATTTAGTGAATTCCGTCACTAAATAAATTCCGTTGTCCAAGAGGCAATCGAATTCGCCACTCCAGGTTTACCATGTGAGATTAAAGGCAACACACTCACACGGCTAACCTAAGCCCCGGGATTATAGGGGACGTTTGAAATTAAAAATAGAGATATTTCGTTTCGTATTGCTTTTTTGGCATATATGCACATAACAAAAGTGTTTATTTTGTTATGTAGTGTAACTTTTGTCACACTATGTGAATTAGCATTAATTCTTCCATGATTATAAGCTATATTAAAATTTTTAGGTTCAAACAGGAGAGGGGGTTATAAGGGAGGCCAGAAATAAAAATTTTCGATATTTCATTTTCTATTTGTTTTTCGGCAAACGTGCACATAACAAAAATTGTTTACTATGTTATTTAGAGCAACTTTTGTTTAATACATTTTTTCGTATAACAATGCATGAAGCAAGTAATTTGTGTAGAAATATTGATATGCTCAACAATTCTTTCCAATTTGAACTACCAGGTACCTTAACTGGATAAATTAATTCAAATCTATGTTAATATTTTATTCTTAATAATTCAAATCTATGTTATCTTTTTAACGCCAGGAACTGATTGCATCAAGTAATGTCTATCCCCCCCCCCTTCTCTTCTTCCAAACATGAATTTATGAGAAATGCAGTTTGGCCTTGAGTGTATTTAATACATAATTTAATTATTACTTGAAAATTATTTAAACAAACAGTTTTAGTATTGTGAAGATAATTCAATCAGATTTGTTAATATAATTCAATGTATTACAGGATTGAGATCCCAAGTGAATGGTAGGTTGGTTGCACTGAGCCTAGGGAGGTGTGGGGATACTTCCTTTGTCCTATCAGTTCTGCTGCACAACCTCATATTGGTCAATGTTTGCATGTTACTTGATGCTTATATTTTAGCAATATAGTTTTATTCTCAGGAATGTGAATTTGTTTAATTATCATAAATAAATAATTTAAAAGGATGAATGCTGGGGAGGTGCACCCAGTTATTTCTGGTATTTATTAACTCTGCTCCATTAATGTACGATTAATGTACTTTACTGAACACTACCTATGTACCAATATGAATATACAGTTTACAATGGAAACTTACAAAAGATTATCTTTAATAATTATTATGACGTACCTAAAGCAGCTGTCACCGTTTGGCTTTGTACCGCATCATGGGAAGGAGCTTTTATTCACACATGGTTTGGAAGACAAAATACTTTGTATGCTTATGAATAATACGGTCCATTATGTTATAAAAAAAACTACATGCACAGGAGACAGGAAATATAAAAATATTGAGGACAGTGAAGCCTTACATAACAAATAATTTTATTATTAACAAATCCATAGCAACGGGAGGTATAAACCCTAAACACTGGGACGGAAATATGTCAAAATATTGTGCAAAGTAAAGGCTTGCCAAAAAAAATACCATCTAATGTATGTAGGATGAAAAAATTGTTGGTTACACTTCCACTATAATAATTTATGAAAACGGCAGAGCGCTTTCAATGCTGTGCATCATTGTCAGTGCCTGAAGGTTTTCGATGTTGACCGTACGGCCCTTGGACAGTCCAGTTCCAAGAGCCGTCAGGTCAATATCGAAAACCTTCGGGCACTGACGATGATGCACAGCATTGAAAGCGCTCTGCCGTTTTAATAAATTAGTACAAGTGTAACCAACAATTTTTTCATCCTACATACATTAGAAGTCACTTCCACCTGCCAGAATACCAACTCAGAAAAATAACATCATCATTCAGCCTCAAATGAATTCCCGGGCGAAGTCAGGTAACTAAGCTAGTTAAATATATAAAATTGTTTTTATTGTTGGTTTTGAAATGAAATATATTTTAATAGTAATAAATAATTTATTATAATAATGAAAAGAAATTGTAGATCAATTATCGATATTATTTCCTTCCAACTGCATTGGGATTCCAATATTGTTATCTATTACAATAATTTAATTAACTGCACGTATTATACCATCACAACTAGCTTCCCAAAGTGGACCAAAAATACTAAAGCCATAATTATATATATATATATATATATATATATATATATATATATATATATATATATATATTGTAATGTTTCTACCTGCTAAGGTAGTTTGGTTACTACCTCCAAAAATGAAGCACAAATAAACAGAAAAGATTTGGCCTCCTATCATAATATTAATAATTTTCGATGATCTACAAAATATATATCTTTCAAGTAAAAATTAATGTAATATTAAAACTAATACATTAATGAAATTTTAAAAAATCACAAGAGATAGTAAAGTGATATTTACTAACCCCATAGAGCAGCACAGAGGATTTCAGAGTTAAACCTCTTCTTGTATTTCCGAATCTCAGGAGTGTCCGAAGTCAGATCATGGGAGGTAGGTGTAACATTCACGTTGACATGGGATTCTCTTCTACTGGCACCATTGTTCCCAGCTCCAAACCCAAAAGTTAGGAAGGATTTCTGCTTCTGTTGACCAACAACACCACCCAACTTAGCTACCGCTTGTCGATACTGAAAAAGAAATATGACTCATGCTACTCATCTACAGTCATGCTGGTGACTGAATGTCCCTACAAATAATAGTTTGTGATAATACTAAATAAAGGAAAAGTGTATGAAATACATATCATGCAAACTCAGTAGTTACGGTAAATGCATTTCATCAAATTAAAGTAATTTTAAAAATGCATGCATCAAAAAAAGAACAAAGTCACCATTAAAAAACTAAATATAATCGTAGCAGGCTTCCATTTTAAAGAATAAATTTAAAGGCAAAAAATAAGTTATTATCAAAGCAGTAAAAACGATAAAAAAAATAATGGCAAGTCTCATTATTCAATAATAACTCAAATAAACATCTTTTTGAAAATAAGAGGAAAAGTAATGAATTTTACTTTTATAAGAATACTATAATTATTAAAAGGTCAACAAAAAACTTTAAATTTCACTTCACCTAATATTCATTCATACTGAAATATATTAGATATAATTTTTAATTATTTTAATTTGGTCCGAAGGTGAACCAAATATTTATCAAAAACAAATTATGATAACTTTTTTTTTTTTTTTTAAATCCTGTAATCTTTTAACAAGCGGCTGAGTTGATAGTAGTAGTATGTGATGTTGAAAAGCCTGCCATGCATTAAATAATTAACAAGTTTGATTATACAACATTTTTCAGTCATATTTAAATTTTTTTTTATATTAACTACCTCTTCTAAACCTCCCCCTCCTAATGGTCCGATTATAACCATTAATAAATATTATCTTTAGCTTTATATGAATCATTTAAATATTGGGTATGTCATTGATTAAGTGAATATTGGCTCTGTAGAAAATATAATCTTTATTGATGATAATGTCAGATCATAAATATTTGCATGTACCTCACATAGTAAAGGTTCAATGAAAACCAAATTGGGCATTTAAGCTAGGAATAAGATATTTCATGATATATCGGCTTATTTTCAATATGAGATGAGCAGGAGTGAGGGTTTACTGAGGACTGAAAACTAAAAAATATTCAAGATATAGAAAACATACATATATAGAACAACATTTGTAGAAAGTTAAATTCGCAATAAGATTGCTTCTATACAATTTTTCAATCCCACTCAATACTAATAAATAGTTTTAAATTTTAAAATTCCCCTCCCCCTCCTCCTGGTCAGATTTCAGCCATTAATGAACTTGATCTTTAGTTTTACAAGAAATACCTTAACATCGAATTTGGTTATGGTCAAACAAAAATTGTGACCTCTAGAGCGGTAACAGACAAGTATGGGGGTGTGTGTATGTATATATATGTTTTTTACTTTGAATAGACCTTATTTTCATCATCTAGAAAGGAACAAGGGACATTTGAGAAAATTTGTTGAAACACATCATGACAACCTCAATAGCTGATTTCCCTTTAAGAAAACCTGCTAAAACGAATCATAACCCCTGAACAAACATGGATTCCATGTTTTAAACCCAATATATAATACCTGAACATGATCAGTTGGCACTAAATGTGATTTTCATCAAGGAAAACAAGATAGTCCTGGGAGAGAAGAGCCCTGAGAAAAAGATATATGGAACAATGAGATAAGCTCAGATGGATCACATATATCAATAAACTGTTAAGACTTGTATGGGGAGCTTAAAATCGTCTGTGGTACAAGAGAATGAACCCCAATAGGCTTCCCAGGAAAATACTGTATGGTGCACAAGGTGAAGTAAGGAGAGGCACGCACAGGCAGAAATGGCAGGATGAATTATGGGAGGAATTGCAGGCACTGGGGGCCAAAAAAACTTGACAATCCTACTGTAGGCCATATTGACTAGTTTAAGTTTGTACAGAGTAACCTCCAATGACTGAAGCGCCAGGAAGTAAATATTTAAGTATTAATGATTTTTGCAACTGTGCACACTATATCTGTATTTTATAAAAATTTTTTGATTAAAATTATGGAACAATAAAATTTCTACAAAGAAAATTTATAAAGTAAAAATATGCCCTTAGTGTACAATAAATTGAATAGGACAGTAAAACAATAAAAACCACTTTACTTATTAAAAATAGTTCATTAGTCTACTAATTTCATGTATTTAACAAATTATGGGAATAAAAATTTAAAAACTAAATTACGGCCTGAAAATAAGTGAAGGGTAATTTTCTGTAAGAATAACATCTCTGATTAAATAATCATGGTAGAGAATCCACTCAGCTGAATTAATCAATATCTTCTGAGTAAAAATAATATTGGTAACTTTAATAGGGATAGCCTTAGGAATAAATTAGAGCAGAAAGATTGAATTTTATCAATCAAATTTATGAAAAAGTTGTGCAAATACTTATGTTTTAACACATCACATAGTGGGTTGGTTCCCCCAGTATATATAATACTATTGTCATACTTGTTGGGATGACAGGACAACTAACGACAGATTTGAGGATATTGCCATTGCACCGAAGCCACTTGCCATGTGCACTCAACGATTAGCCAGTAATGGCGACATACTGACCGGTATGACAATGACTAATGTTTTTGATCACTGCATTATCTTGAGTTTTTTTTTCATTATATCAATATTTTCTTTAATTTTACACTTCATACACGTAACATGGTTTCGATTTTAATGGCACAATCACCAAAAGGGCAACAGGAATCTAATGGTGAAGCTAGCTGGAAAAGCTAGATTCCAAGCTCGCTTGGAGTAGAGAGTGGATGTCTATCTGATTCCTGGTGCCCACTCAGCATCATGAGGCAGTTGGTTAGAACTAGAATACAGAGGAAGTGATCTTTGGACTGTAAACCTACCACAATGCGACAGGATATGCATCAAGGAAACCTCCCACCAAAGCTATGAAGTGAGACTAAACCCTTTATGGTAAGTTGAGCAGAGTATTTATTAAACTAGAGGATCATAGGGAAAACCATAACAAGATGTAAAATGGTTTTCACCATGAAGATATCATTCAAATCACATTCATGTTAATTACTTCCCTGTATAGGGAAAGAAATAGAGAATGAGAGTATTGAAATTGTAAACTATATTGATTTCAATGGAATTATCATTTTTGAACCCATTTTGACTAGCTAAGGCATGACACCTTTACATATTTATATACATATCTCGCATAACTCAAAAAACAATTGGCCTCAGAGTGTTGAAATTTCATAGTTAGGACAGTTGTAAGATCTAACTGTGCATCTCCCTTTTTGATTGATATTGACAGAGGGAGGGGGTGGGTTAGGAGAAGGGCGAAAGTAAAACGTAACAAATTTCTCCAAACCTCATAAATGCAAAAAATCATAAAACTATCTATAAATTATATTCTATGATATATTGATCTGATGCATTGGGATGGAGATATTGTAAAAACATTTAGGTGAAATTGTTATAATTCAAGTGAAGCAAAATATTTTGTTTATTTAATTTATGGTTTTCAGATCAGAATTGTTTTTAAGTGAAGTCCTATTATTTTGTCCTAATCAAAGTTTAAAAAAATTCTAGATCTTTAGACATATGGTGAATAACCTAACTTGAGAAAAAAAAAAAGCCGTTTCATATTGGAAGCCTGCTAAAACATACATTATTCATGGATTGTCAATTAATATATTAACTTAATTCATGCAACATGCTATAAAAATAAAACTGAAGTGCTTACTGGATTTAGGATTTTAATGTGCACTTAAACAATGTAAATATAATGTTCCCCAAACCAAAGTTAATTAGCCATTTAAGGACCAATAAGAAAGTTAGGATTCTTTGTAGAATTAAAACAGTCTGGCAAACAGCACTATAATGTGTAGAACATTCCTATACAGTATATTTATTTATATTAAATAAACATGCTGGACATGAAGAGCAATAGTAGGTAAAAACCCGATAAGTAATATCTTAAAAATGTCTTCTTTAAAAATTCCTTTCTTAAAATAATGTCTTTCAGTATAAGACAAACCTCTCAACTGTGCACCAAAATCCAATACACCGTGAAGAGGTGCATTTATATAAACCAAATACTATCCTAATGTCACTCATTAAAATATGCAATATACTGCAGTCAATGATTAATTAAAAATATCTAATGAACATAAAAATATAAGTAAACTCTGGCCCAAATTTTTTTTTGTTTTCAATATTAATTGATAATATAATTTGTTTAATGACTGGATTGATGATTGGCAATCAGCTAGGTGACGAGAAAAAAAACTTGTAAAAAAAAAAGTGTCTTTAATACAGAACTCGTTTGAACTGCACTTGGCAGCCTTCTTCACCTGAACAAAAATCAAGCCAAGGCAATAATACATGATTCAACCATTAGACTACACACGGATACCTGTTGTCTTCTATTATAAATATATTTTAGTTAGTATACTTATTGCATTAGGATGCTCTCGATTTCTATTCCGACATCCTGAAAGGTTTTCACTTTGACAAAAATAATTTTTGAATAAAATTTTATTTCACCTGTACATAAGTGATCTATATAATATATACATATTATGTAAAAATAAATCTCTATTTCCCTTGGTCATGGTCTCACCATTTACCAGCTGTCCAACTACTTTCAAATGCTAATTCTAAAATTACATGACCAATCTATGCTCTGTGCTAATATGCCTTTGGAATTCAATATGATACTATTTAAATGCACATAATTCAAGAAATGGCTTGTGAGTGAGAGGATGGTGAAATATTAAGAGGTGGCAAGAATATGTTCTGTAAAATAAATTCCAAAGACGTTTTACCTTAAAGACCAGACATTTTTTAACTAAAATTGTTTAAGAACAAATAATTAATAACTGATATTTATCTTTAAATTAAGACCATTTGGCAGACTGTAAGAATTTTAAGAGGGTTAAAATTTCAGAACCTTGTACCCTCCACTTCTTAGAAAAACAAGGTTAAAATAAATTGTCTATCTAAAAGAATTAATAAAATTAATTTAATCAGTATGTGTTAAGGGAAATTTATATAAAATTTTATAATTAAAAATTATATCAGTTATTTATTTAAGCCATATACATTCATACTATAATATAAAATACTTACATGTAAAATTAATGAAGTTAGTCCTTGTTGTTCCAGGTTTACTCCCATATCAAACACATAGGTATTAGTAAAGGCTTATGTACAAGGCAAACTTTATCATAAAACAACCAGATTGCCCCACTTTAATTAAAACATAATCTAAATCAATGCTAAACCACTTACATGCTACACTGTAAGTACAATAAAATCCCTTAATAATATATAATTAAAACAATGGCTTAGATTAGTTATAGCCAAATAAATAAAGACGTTAATAACAAAATAATGAAGAATAAGTTAAAATAAAACAAACAGGTAATGAATTATTAACATTTCATTAAAAGAGAAATTAAATAAACTACATGCAAAAATTAATAAGGACTTTTGAAAAACAATAACTGGGGCAACCTTTAAAACTATATTTTAATCCTTCAATTTTTCTCAAATGAACTGTCAATACGGATTGTTTATTTAAGTTTTATTTTAGAGGTATAATGATTGACCGAAAATGAAATGTTGAGAGTTGTTCTTCACAACCTTATTTATAAATGAGAATAACTGATTACAAAACACATATTTTAGAATAAGCTAAAAGCAAAAAGTAACAGAAATCAAGAGGAAAAAAAGACAAAAGGATGAAAAATGTAATTTGATTTAAAAAATATGCTAATAGAGGGATTGGGAAGAAAATAAAAATAGGTTCCTTATTATCTAAACACTTCCATAGATAATAGTAGAAAATTTATTTATTTATAGAAATGTTACTGAAATGTAGTGATTTAAGTATAGTTATTTCAAATTTTAACAACAAGCAACATAACCCCGTGAAAATTGCACAATTCGGTGATACTAGTTAAATATATTAGCATGGGGGAGGGGGGAGAGATTTACCTTATATCAGGTAAATAGAGCTTACTTGCAAAGACAGGGCTTAGTAAATAAATAAAATATTCTGAGATAATTAAGGGACCCTGTAAAGACAAGTCCTTTTAATTTTAACAGTCATTATTATTTATTTCTAAAATTATGCTTTCTTTTATTTTTTCACGTATTTCTACTTAGAATCCTTTCTTAGGATTAACAGATCTTTGATAAGCTCTATACTCCAGAGTTTACATATTAATATTTATTTTATACATGCAGAAATTTTCAGATCCTTCAATCTGGTCCTTAGAATACTTCAATATTATTTAGGTTAATAATAAGAGTTTGGCTCTTGAATTATGGAATAAGCTCCTAACTTATGATAGATTTTTTATGTCATATTTTTATATAAGAACATCTGTTTGGACCACTACATAGGACAATGTTACAGCACAAATGATGTTATAGAACAAAATATTTTGATTTTGACCACCGCAATTCAAAAAAATGAATTCCCTGCTCTCCAAAAGAAAGGGGGGAAAAAAGAAAGAAAAACCACGTGGATTACTCTTGATGAAATTGATGAGGACTTAAACTGATGAAACAGGTTTGCCCTAATAACACCTTGGAGACAACACTACAATAATACCCTATTTTTAAATAAGTGGATTAGTGTTCCCACTTTCTGCAATGCTCAAATGTTTTTGCCATTTCCCTGTGTGAACACAGCAAAACGGAAAAAATGTTTCCATAGGCAAGCAAAGAGAAATTTTAATTGTGTGAACAATGATCTACAAATTATTTTTGTACGATTAGCACAATTGACAGGGTAGACCTGCATCCCTAAAAAGCGTTTTTGGAAACCATGTCCTAGTTCAATTTCAGACATTAATAAAAGTGATTTTTACTTTTAAATAAGACCTTTAATATCAAGTTTGGTAATGGTCAAACAAAGATTGTGACTGCTAGAGACTTATCAGAGAAATATATCTATCTTTATATATATATATATATATATATATATATATATATCTCGAGATAACCCAGAAGACACAAAAAAGGGATGCTTTGAATAACAAAATAGATGTTACTACTTTCAGAAATAAAGCAATTGAAATGGACCACCATTATCAATAAGAACCCCCCCCCTAATGCTTTAGTGATTCTGAAGTTTTTAAATTAAAAGCTGAATATATTACTAGTAATAATAATGCTGGATAATTTATATGTAACACTAGTATATGTTGATATAAAGTATCACTAATATAGATTGAGTTTTATCACTACTATCAACTGTTGTGATACAAAAAGACAATAAAAACAAAACTATACAATTGTTACTCCTTTCACATATAAAGCATGAGAAATAAACCATGATCATCAATAACTAACCCAATCTTCTTGTAAATCCTCAACTTTTTAAGAAACCTAACACATTTAAATAATAATAATGAAAATCTTACCAAAATTTTTATCGATAGACTGAATATGGCAAAGCTATCAAATATTGTGATACAAGAACTAAACATTTAGTTATGAAAATCAAGCAGCTGAATGAAAGAAAAGAAAAAAGCCGTTGACCCGCAAAAAAACAAAGAAAAACTCGATAAAACTACATGATACGTGAAAGAAACATGCTGCAACTGACACACCAATATCCCAAAATCTAACACACACAAAAAATCTAGATAACTTAACAGGTTCAAACTAAAACTGGCATATAAACCATTAAGGAGCAAAACTTGCGAGGCATCATTATTAATTAATTCTATAATAATTTGAATTGAGCATAACAAATTAGCATTAATACTAGAGAGAAAAACCAATAGTTTAATGCATTAATATTTGCTCCTAAGTCACTTGACGTTAAGAATAACTATACAGTGATTAATAAAACTTGTAAAAATAAACATTTTTAGAAGTTCTTATAGAACTATAAGAAAATTCCAATATGACTAAAAGTAAAAAAAAAATAATAATGATGGCTTGTCCAGAATATCTTTCCAATCATCATAAGTTATAATTATAATAAAAGATAAAGGAAAATACAAACCTCTTCACTTGTTGATTTATCCTGTCTTTGATTAGGAGTGCCAGGAGAAGAAGAGGCCTAGAAAAGTAAATCCAATTAAGACGGAGATATTATTAGGTTCTCTAACTATTATACTGTAAGAAATAACTTAAGTATATACAAGTAAAAATTATATAAAAACAGGAGTTGTAAAAAAATTAATAGCCTACCTGAGGAAGCAAGTCAGGAAGAACTGAACTAGTTCTTGAACCAGGTGTTCCAAGTTGTCCTTGAGAAGAATCCATTCGATGTAAATCCCTTCCTCGATCATCCCGACCCTACCCACACAAAAACTCATGAAAATTCAAGAATTCACAAATGCTATATGCATACACACTCTCACATAACTATACACACACACACATTTTTATTTATTTATATATATATATATATATATATATATATATATATAATTATGTAAATTAAGTAATATGTGTATATATGTATATATACATTAATTAATTTATATAATTAATAAATAAATTTAAAAGATGAATTCTGGATGCAATACAATATAAAAAGGGTTTAGAGGCAAATATTAAAAACAAAATTTTGTCTTGTAGAAGGTCCATAAGCAAATTTTCATTAAAACATGAAATATAAATATTATAAAAACATATCTTAGCAGTTACAAGAACTTTTTTATTTATTAATGCTGCATCTGCACAAAACAGATAAGGAAATTTTTATGACATAACCCACTCCTACAGCAGTTTCTTTAAATTTTAGTTAACTGTAGGTTGAAGAACACAGAGTCAATGTTGTTGTCAACCCTCTCCTCCTTTTCCAAAAGCAAACTTTGTCAATTAACACAATTTAACTTCCTCCTTTATAAGCCAGTAATTCAAAGTTATATTTATAGCTCAGTTGGTTGTAGTCTAATTGTGATTTGGTTAGTTTGGGGCTCAGGTTAGCCATGTGAGTTAAAGCGTTGACCTTAATCTCACATGGTAAACCTAGAGTGGTGAGTTCGATTCTCGCCTGGGCAAAGGAAATTATTTAGTGACGGAATTCATTAAATAACATCCAAAGTCCCACCCTGGCTAGAAAAGGGTGGTAACCTGTAGATAACCCGTCCCAATTAGCCTGAGTTGCAAAAAAGTGGACGTTAATAAATAATAATAATAATAATTATAAGCCAGAAGCTCATAGTTCATTTTAAACTCAAAATGTACAACTACTAGAAGATGAATAGACAAACAATTAATGATGGTAGGCATATTAGGTATCACATTTTCAAATTCAAATGAATTTTCTTTTTTGCAAGTAAAGCAAATTAAGGTACAAATTTGCAACAATAGCATCTGCCTCATTTGTATCTCCCATTTCTAATTAAATACAACAAAAATTGATTAACATAACAGCACACAACAAATCTAAAAGAAAATTAGGGAGAGTAGTAGTAGTGTTAGAAAATTGTTTATTTTGACTGGATGAAGGCAAATTATGGAGATTTCCACGGCATCCTCAATTTTTAGCCACTGGCTAATTTTAAGATACTTATTCCCCCAATAAAAACTTGGAAATATTAGTATTTAATGTAATAAACGAGAGAACAAGAAATTGCAACCCACATTCTATCTGCCTTATTTACTTACAAGCTTCTTCCAGCCAACATGGGGAATGGTGATATAGTAGATAACACACTATCATCCCGGTACTAGATAACCTATAAAATTTACTTAGCTGTGCTAATACTGGGCAGTTCTGTCTCCTGTGCCACTCAGGATTATAAGACAGCAATTGAAAAAGAAGAACCAAACCTTTGGTCTGTAATGTCACAAAACGCCAAGGTACACATTTGATAAGGACCCCACCCCCTCCCTCACCAATGCCATGTGAGATTGTATTGGTCATTCCGTGGCTGTTGAGTGAAAGATTTTGATTTTCACTGAAAACTATAGGTGAATGATACTTATATATTCACACAAACTTTAACTTATTTATAAGATCTCAAAAATTTTTGGCAATATTCAACGTGCTAAATGTAATTCTACTGTAATTCCAATAAGGTAAGAAGTGGTTTATGGATTCAAATAAATCTAGTTTCTATTCAAAACATTAGTTGAATCTTCTTAGCATTCATAGAAATACATGACAAAATCCTGTTCGGCATTCTGCTGTAATTCCATAAAAGAATGTGGGATGAACAACAAAGTCAGAAGTAATAAACTAACTTTGTTACCCATTTTTGTGAGCTGAAAGAAGAATGCTTTCACATGGAAATATAACTTAAGTTCACAGTGAACCCTCATTTCTATCAATTATAGAATACCGTAATATAGACTATGTTGACAAAATTCATGTCTTAAATAAATATGAAATAAATATTCATAATGTTTTATGAATATACATCAATATCATAATTTGCTAGGCATTTTCATGGAACAGTAATAAATTCTATTTAGTAGCACTAAATTGGAAATAAGAACATTTAAATTCAAAAATTTAAGCAGCGACTGAAAAATCATTTTAAACAATATGCCCTGTCCATTTTTCCGATATCATCAATATTATCTAAGATGTTGGCGAATGTAAGTTTTGACGTCCAAGTAAACTCCCACTCTTGTTGAGGGAAGTAAAATATAAAATAGTCCATGTTGACAATATTCTTCTGTATATACATATATATTATTCTGTATATACATCTGGCTAGGTGCCTCCTACATTGCTGCCACACTTCGAATGGGTACACAATGTATATACATATATACGGGTACGGAGTCTGCCCTCCCCAAGGGCAGCAGGAAGTCCCCCCTGTGTAGCCCTTGGGTAAGGGAACCGTAGGAACAGTAGGTCCTTAGTCGGCTTTGCTGTTCCGGGCCGGCGACCATTCCGGCCTCAATGGGGTAAGTCGCTTGCGGCTTACTCAATAATGGACTAACTCATCTGCCGGTCATAGACGTAGTGGTCGTGCTGTGACGCACGGAGGCGGCGGGCCAGGTAAACTGGTACATGTTCTCTGTGTGCTGGAGATAGGTAGTGGGCTCTGCCCTCCCCTGGGATCACGTTCGCATGCTCAGTGACATACGAGGAGGACGTATGTACGCGGGCATGCGTGGGCGATTCCTATCTGTGTTCCCAAATAGGATGTGCGATAGGTGGGGGGGATTAAAGCTTCACGGCTAGGAGCCCCCGTTCTGTTTCCACTCCTTTCTGGCCTACACAATGTATATACATATATAGACAAAAACATTCACAATTTAAGGCAAGGCATTCTAACAAAAAATAAATAAGTTCTATTTAATGACCGAAAGATGCAAGTCAAAAGTTTGAAATTCATAATTCTAAGTAACATTTTAGGTCCTTAAAATTTATTCTTAACACAATATTTTTCTTTTCATTTTTCCGATAAAATCAATATTTATGAAGATATTGATGAATACATGTTTTGATGTCCTAGATAAACCCCCACTCGAGAGGATGTTAGTAAAGTATCAAATCACTCATATTAAATACTCTTTCCCTTAATACATATACAAACAATTTCCCAATTCTATTAAGGCATTTTCCACATGAATGGCAAGGTTTTCCATTTTAATACCATAGTTCTTAGAATGGTCTGAAAAGTTAAAAAATGTATCCCTGCCAAATTTAAGTTCAGACAAATTTTAAAGAGTTTGATTTACGTAGATAAAGAATAAGGGGAAATATTAAGGTAAGGAATTCTAGTAAAATTATCAAATCAATTACTCAAAAATAAAGTTAAGAGTGTTATGGGAATGATGCATAATTCATTTTCCTAAAAGATATCAGTGAAAAGTTACATGAAGGGTTCATGCTCTAAACTAAAAGAATAATATTTCAATAGTTTCCAAAATTTCAACAGGGTCAGATAAGACCTTCCCAAGTTAATGACAACCATATAATATAAAGGAAATAACTTGAACATTGACCACTCAACTATCCATAAGCACCTTAAGACTGGGGTCACATAAATAGGCTTGACGATTGGATCCCCATGAACAAAAGGAAGCTCATTTGATGGCACGAATAAGCATATGCATATATGGATTTTTTTTTTATAATAGAGTATGTAAATGATCTTAGTCTCAGGGTGGTGAACCTTCCCAGGCAACATCAGAAGAAAATCTTCATCAAACAGTAAATTATGGTCAATGTGGTGGGACTACAAAGTAGTCGTGTATGTTGCATTTCCCATGATAAAATCTGAAGTTTCTTGTAATCATAAGAGGATCATGATTCACCATGAGAACATGTACAAAAGAAAATGAGTATCAAATTTAGCTAAGATGTGGAATCGAAGCCCACCTTGTTCAGGCTTTCTATATGTAGGTCTGGTCCTTCTATAAATAAAGATTATGAACTAGCTGAAAGGTCATCAAGCTTAACAGATAAAATATAATTGATTATCACTTTTTGTATGATACAAAGTTTTGAAATTGAGAAAAATATGCCCAAGAAATCAATATATGTTTTTATAGGAATGTAGAAAATATTGGAAAACTATAACATCGAATTATTCAAGCTTTTATTTTTGCAATTAATTCAACCAAAATATTATCTGTCCAATTACTAATTTTGTTGGTACTTGTTATAAAACCCAATTCCTATTCACAGTTGATCAGAGATTTTTCAAATTAAAATTTGAAAGCCCTTTTTTTTTTTTTTTTTTAAGTTACTCTTTTAGAATTATAGATTTTTGACTTTCAAAATTACAAAGATATGAAAGTCTGAAATTTATATTTTGATCTACCAGACTATCCACAGCACTTTAGGAGAATTGTTATTGTTTTAAGTGACTGCGTTAACTATGCATATTTCCCATGTGTGTCACACATACATATATATATATATATATGTGTGTGTGTGTGTGTGTGTGTGTGTGTGTGTGTGTGTGTGTGTGTGAGCGGAGTATATATATAAAATTGTAACCTCTGTCTGTACATTGATTTTTTTCGCGAACTTTCATGATAACTTTTCGTTTCACATGTCATAGACACCTTAACTGCATTTTGTTTCTTTTGTGTCTGTTTGTTTGTTTGCTACCTTTTCACGCATAAAGGGCTGAACCGAACTTTATGAAACTTGGTATGTATATTATTACTAACCCAACTTAGACTTTAGGCTATATTAATATTCACTGAGACGAACAGGAGTGGGGGTTGCAAGGGAGGTCTGAAATTAAAAATAGCGATATTTCGTTTCCTATTGGTGTTCTGGCAAATATGTACATAAAACATGTTGTTTATTTTGTTATTTAGAATAACTTTTGCTATATACACTTTTTTTGTACACTTAATTATAAACGAGATATAGACTAAAACCTATAGCGGAAGTGAACAATTTTATTTGGCACACAAGAGACTCAATCGCAATGAAAAATACTTGGTATTTGTATTAGCGCACTAACGCCTTCATTATCATAAGCCATACCAACATTTCTAGGAACGGGCAGAAGTGGGGGTTGTAAGGGAGGTCTGAAATTAAAAATAGCGGTATTTCGTTTTCTAATGGTTTTTCTGTAAATATGCACATGACAAAAGTTGTTTAGTTTGTTATCTAAAGTAACTTTTGCTATATTCATTTTTTTTTTGTACAACAACTTATAAACGAGATATACACTAAAAGCTAAAGCGGGAGTCAACTATTTTATTGGACACCAACGGTTGAACCGATTCCAACAAAACTCGGAATATATAAATTAGCATTAATTCTTACACGGTTATAAGCTATATTAAAATGTTTAGGTTATAACGGGAGTGGGGGTTATAAGGGAGGCCTGAAATAAAAATTCGTGATATTTCATTTTCTATTCCAAACCAACCACGGGTACTAACCATAAAGACTGAAACTGGGAAATGTCAAAATATTGTGGAAAGTAAAGTCTTGCCGAAAAAATGCCATCATCATTCCGGCTCAAATGAATTCCCGGGCGAAGCCGGGTACCTTAGCTTGTTTGTGTGTGTGTGTGTGTGTGTGTATATATATATACACACACACATAATTTTAAATAGACCTCATTTTCCTCATCTAGGAGGTAAGATCAATAGACATTTGAAGAAACTTTTCAAAAATCATCATGAGTACAACCTCAAAAGCTGATTTCCCCTAAGGGAAATCTGCTAATAAAAACAAATTTAAAATATAACTTGTTCATAATGATCAGAGCTTCTTTATGAAAGCTTCGACAAATAAATTTCATTGCGATCCAGAATTCATTACCTAAATATAAGTATTTATACTCAAGATATTAAATTATCAAAGATATATTTATTCATGTGCTTTTACCTTTAACAGTAAATCATAAAAATACTAGTAACTGATTAATTAGTTATAGTGATTACAAATTTAAGCAATTAAGTAACACAAAATAAGCAAGCTCATTACCAGCCAAAAATTAAACACATTAAGATGCAAAACACACACAAAAGAGGTAGGACATGCATACAAAATAATCGTGCAGTGGAGTTAAAAATACTACCCATGTGAAAACACAAAAACAAAAAGGAAAACTGCCATGCTGACAAAAAAGCCGTGTGACAATCATTGAACTTGTCAGTAGTTCACTCGTGTTTCCATTTTCATGCCAATCATTCTCTTTATAATGAACTTTTTTTTTCTCAATAAATGTTATTCAAATGGGATATATCTGCATTTCAGTGCTTTCTTTATGTACTCATATCACAAAGAGAGAGTGGCTAATGACAGATATATATATATAATTCTGAATTTTTGTTTTCAAATATCAATTTTGTTGAAGCAGCTGACAGAGCTGAGGCGGGGATCTCAGGACACTGTGGACATGACACAACACAGAAAAAAAAAACAACTAAAATTATGATTAAATAGCACAAAATAAAGCTTAAAGGTATAATATTTGTTTCTATAACTAATAGGCTCAATCATTATGATTCATTTCTTATTTCCCATATAACAAAATAGGTGTGCCATGTGAATTAATTTGATAGTAGAAAAAGAAATGATTGTTAGTATCATGACATACAAAACTAATAATTTTGAGTCTAAATAAAATACTTTTGTTAATTTATGAATAAGTTTTAACAAGTGCATATTAATCATAACAATATTATTGGGAAAAAATGAATGGTGCAAACAGGAGGAACCAACCAATAAAAATAAAATAATATAAAAATAAATCTAAACTGTACATACTTGACAGAAAAATAAATGTATTTAGCAAATAATAAGATAACGTAACTCAAATGATGACACAGCTCCTGCATTGATCTAATTATTTCATCAACAAAGCTAGAAATTAATGGAAATGATGAATGAAGCATGTACTTGTAATGCAATACAAAAATGAATGTCAGAGGGAATTGACAACTCATGTCTGCCCCAATAATGTAAACATTTTTTAATCTTAAGCTAGCTTATGAAAGCTTTGATACTATCATCAAAATTAAGTTTGCAAGAACTAAACCAGTTATGAAGTGTTTTGACAATAATATTGACAAACACAACATTGTTGAAGATATGATAGGAGTATGTAGCAAAAAACATTAAGGGGTGCAGGTGGACAAAGGTGCTACAGACATCATTATTACAGTCAATGGAAATTTATCAGGAATAAATGGTTGATTGTGATCAACTTTGACTTGAAACACAGCTGTATGTCCTGTCAATATCTCGGAAATGTATCATTATTATTTTCAAAAGAGTATAACTAAAAGCCCTCTTTCTCACTAACCTAAGAGAGTTAGGTAAGAGACTTGGAGGAAACAGTAAGTTGTGATTCCCAAACACAAATTGCCAAAGCCAGTCATTAGTCATTAATTAGCTCAATAAATGATTCGAGGGGGAGAAAAATCATAATCTATAAATGCCTGAATTAGAATTTGAATAGTTTAATAAATCACATACACACTAAATTGTAGGAGTTAGGTAAGTGAGATTGACAAAAAAAAATAAGAAAGAAAACAAAAGATAGAAGACTCATTATAGGAGCAGAAAAGAGATGATGATTCACCCAACTGACCAAACAACAATCTGGCATTTGAATTATACTAGAAATTAATGTAAACAATGCAAGATTAAAACAAAATGTGGTTGGCCCCTCCATTGAGTATCATGTTAGTGAATGCAAAAGAGCAAACTTTATTTATAATTTCAGTAAATTATTTATTAGATAGGATTATTTTTTTTAAACAGATTTTATACATTCAAAAATAAAAATATAAATACAGTTTCCTGTTAATCTTTGAAACTGTTTCTTAGTCAGTTAAATAGGGTTATTTCCCTTGAATAATGGAGGTGAAAAAGAAATACAAACCAGAAGATAATAAATTTTACATAATAAAAAAAATTCTAATTAAACTAAATAAATAAACAACTAACTACTCCTGGTGGCACTTCAAAACAATCTTTTAAGTTCATCTTATCATAAAAGCAACTATCTTACCCAAGATTTGGGTTTTCCTCATTAATTAAAATTTTGTAAACGTTTAATCATTTTACAATTTTCTTAAATATTTCAAGAACAATTGGGACAAAATAGTTAAATATATACTATTGAAATTAAGAAGTAAATAAAAAATAAAACTAGAGAACATACAAAGTGTCCACCTCTACAGCAACTATATTAGTTACTAACAAATATTTTTTAGATACTATTAAAAATGACATGTTAAGTGATATAACAGAGTTTTCTAAATTTAAAGTATTATAAGCAAAGCAACAACAGGTTGCCTAATGGCAAATATCCCACCCTAATAATTAGCTTGTATAGTATCAAAGAAGTAATGACTACCAATAATACTTTTAACTACTAAATATCTGGATGTTTATATCTATAATAGCTAATTGTATTGGAGAAAAATAAAAAATAACCTAAGGAAGTGTAGCAAGTATTATATTGTATGCCAAAATAAGAGAAGTTAGTTGTTTACAATATACTTCTAAAAATAAGAACAGAAAAAGATATTTTTCTATAAGGTGCATTTCTCCACCTCCAAAAAAAGTACACAATTAAAAAACAAACAGATTAAGAAAAAGGACTATTTTGTTTATAAATGTTGTGGCCTACCACACATATTTCAATTTTAATAGCACATACCACCAAATGCACAAATTTTATAATTTCCTGTGATCTATCATATTTATTCTAGTCTAATTCAACTAATGGGTCTTACTCAAATAAACAAATGTATGAAGTGAATGAGCTTTTTATTTATTTTCAAGACAAAATAAAAAGTGTAAAGAACAAATGAAACTATAAATATAAGCATGTATATAAAAAGAGAGTAGGTGAATGGATGAGAGAATGTAACCATAAAAGAAAGAATTAAACACAGTGGGCAACAAAGGTTTTTAAACATTTTTTTTTTTTTAATTTCATTTTGCAGTAAAGTAGCTGACAACATTTTAATATTTTATTTTAATAAATATCAATTCATTCCGTAAAAAAGCTTCAATAGTTTCTTTTTTTCAATAAAGTTCATTTAGTCTTCGCTTTTTTTTTTCCTTCAAGGTATACTATACAAGAAATATAATAAAAAAAACTCATTATGTATGAATTAATATAATCCTTTCCTAATCAACCTCAAGAATATATGACCTACACACTGATGCTTCAAGAGTGGATGGGGAAGTCTAAAGGGAATTTAGTAATTTTATAATAATAGTTATGATGGAAAACCTCACCTGAGAGGAAAGGTACAGACTGTGCGATAATGATGAATTTATGCATGCATGCTTGAGTGAGATTTATGAGTGCACCAGTAACCCGACTAAGTGGTGTGTAAATTTAATGACATATCCTCCACCTATCCACCTTTTGAGATATGTTCTACAATGTAGTGATGGTATGTATGGTGAAATAATGAAATAAAATATAAGATGGTTTTGGTATTAAAGCATATTTATAGAATATATATTTAAAAACAATAAATAGGCAGAATTAACCAACATGTGATAAATGAAGATTGTCCGATTCAAAATAATTTAAGCTGACAGAAACTAGCAAATGAAGTCGAATTTTCTGTTGATCAACGCTCGTTTTCTGTGTTTTTAGAGCTCATTTCATATTCCTATCTGAATTTAATTGGTACTCATATGATTTTCCTGAGTGAATATCATGCATAATTAGGTTCAATTAAAAAATGCATTAAAGGAAGAACAATATTTAGTGAATTATTCCCATTTAGGAATAAACTATTTTTAATTCGTATTTTTAATACACCATATGTTTATAAGAACAATAAAACAGTTGAGGATTAGCACCTGACCAAGCAACATCTAGTTAATTATAATTTTTCCTAAAACAACAATGTCATCCTCCAGGCCGGATCTCTGAAGGAACATGGAAGAAAGAAAGAGTTCTGCTCTTTCTGCAATCCGAGCATGATCAACAATAAAGTCCATATATGACACATTATGCTTTTTAAAAAATAAAAAAAAAAAAAATGCAGCCCAAACGGATAATAACATTCGTGCTGTGTATGGTCATAATTCAGTTGGTGGTAGCGTTGTTCAGAATTGATTCAGTAAGGGGTTCAGGTAAGGGGATATCAACCTGGAATACCATCCCAGACTGAAGTTCAACGATCAATATTGAGACTATCACAGCTGTTTTTTTACAAACAATCCACATATTACTGTCCATGAGATAGCTGCAGAATTAAATTCTTCCAAATCAACCGTTTTTGAACATTTGAAGAAGTTTGGATACAACTGTCAGCACAATGTTTGGGTTCCCCATAAGCTCAGTGAAAGGAACCTTATGGAACGAATTTCCACTTGTGATGCCATACTTAAAAGAAATATGGAGGAAGGGTTCCTTTTTGACACGAATAATGACAGGTGACAAAAAATGGATTCTGAATGTAAATGCTAGCCGGAAAAAATCATGATGGTTGCTTGGAACAACAATGCAAGCAACTCCAAAGGTGATTTGCATCCAAGGAAGATTATTCTATATATTTATTTGGTAGGACTGGAAGGGACCTATACTAAGTTCATTCCCCAAAACCAAACCATCACTTGTGATGTTCACTTTTCCCAATTATATCACCTAATGGCAGGATTAGAAGAAAAACAACCAGAGTTGACAAATAGGAAAGGTGTCATATTCTATCATGAAAATGCTCAACCTCGTGTCTCTTTAAGAACTTGCCAGCACTTATTCTTCTTCAAATGGGAGGTTTTACCTCATCTACTATAGTAGAGTCAATGAATAAGGTCCCTTGGGCGAGAAGGGTGGGGAGGCCGTACTAAGGCCTCTCACCTAATCAGAAGACTGCGACGTTGCTAGGTTATACCTGCCTTCCCTCTGTCACTCTAGCTTCCAGCATTAAGTGGCCACTATCCGAGTGTTGTTTTGTTTTCTATTGTTCATAGTTTGGTTTTGTACATTGTTCAGATTTTGAACATAGTTCGGTTTTGTGCATTGCTTTCTACATTTGTGAAAATGTCACTAAACGAAGGCGAGGGGAGTGGTATCTCTAAAAAGAAAAGAGGAGTAGTTTTCAAATCACAAACTCGTGAAATGATAATTAAAGTGCGTGAGAAAAAGAAAAACAGAACGGTGGCCCGCTTGTTTCATTTGACCAGGTTGTAGAGAGGACAGCTGCTGCTTATGGGATTTCCAGAAAAACGGTGTCTAGGATATCAATGGAGAAAAGAAAATTGGGAAATGATGAAAAAATCCTTAGCCCAGGTAAAAAGCGGTCTCGCAAAAGTCTAACTTTTGATGCCTTTCAAGAAGAAGCAATGAGGCATATATATGACTATTATGAGAGAAAGGCGTATCCTAATAGAAAACGCCTCCTGATCACTTTGAAAGAGGCCGGTTTATTTTTTGGAGGTGTTACTAGCCTTTATTACACATTAAAGAAATTAGGATTTTCATGGAAGAAGTTTGAAGGAAATAGAAAAATACTAATAGAAAGGGGTGACATTGTAGCTTGGAGAGCAAGATTTTTAAGAGATATACTGAGCATACCCATGGATAATATTATTTGGCTCGACGAAACATGGGTAAACGTGGGTCATTCCAAGTCACATATTTGGACTGATAATACAGCAAAAGGAACAATGAGTGCCCCAGTTGGGAAAGGAACCAGGCTTTTTTTTCTACATGCTGGTAGAGTCGAAGGGTTTGTTCCTAATGCAAAATTATTGTTTGTTGGCAAGAAAAATTCAGGGGACTACCATAACGAAATGAGCCACCTCACATTTACAGAGTGGTTTAAGGATAAGCTAATTCCGAATTTAAAACCTGGGAGGGTTATTGTCATCGACAATGCACCTTATCATAGTGTAAAAAAAGAAAAAATTCCTACGATGTCTCAGATGCCTCAAAGTAAAGATGACATAATCAAGTGGTTACAATCAAGAGGAATTCAATATAACAGCAATATGTACAAAGCAGAACTGCTCGAATTAGTAAAAATTCATAAACCACGTTTTCCTATTTACGAAATAGATGAAATTGCAAAAGTACATGGTCATAGGGTTATTCGGCTTCCTCCTTACCATTGTCACTTTAACCCTATTGAAATGATTTGGACTCAAATAAAAGGGTACGTAGCTTTAAACAACAAGAATTTTAAAATGCCTGAAATGATAAAATTAGCAAAAGAAAAAATGAATACTATTTCTTCAGTGGATTGGGAAAAAGTTGTAAAGCATACAGAGAAGGTGATGAAGTCTCAAGCTCAACTGGATGGCGTAATTGAAGAAAGAGTTGAACAAATGATCATTTCAATTACCAGTAGTAGTAGTAGTGAGTGGGAAGAATCTGGATCTTCAGAAGATGGACATTCTGCCTGCTGGAGGAAATGGAAGGCGTGGATAGCTTTTTGTTTTTAAAACATTTAATGTCTTTTTTTGCAATAAAAATCATTTTTTTTCTTCAAAGCTTTGTAAATTCGAAAATACTTGTTACCTTTCTATACAATAGATGCTATTGCTTCAGATATTTAATCACGAAAAATAAAATATTGGTTTTATGCTTATAAAGTCATTGGAACTACGAAAAAAAAAGTGAGAAATATGAAAACGTCAAAGGAAGGCCTCAGCGGGAGGGTAGATCTGGCAACATGGGGGAGGGCCTACTATCCTCGGCGCGGGACCTTACTCATTGACTCGACTTCATACTTGTCTGGCATTGCTCCCGATTACCACCATTTACGCTCCCTCTAAAATTTTCAGCAGGATAAATCGTATACTACAGAAGAAGACATGAAAAGAGACCTTACATTGTTCTTAGGACATAAAGACATTGATTTAGTTGTTGGGAAGAATAATTATTTATGGCACTAATTATATTTAATTTAACTAAAAATTTTAAACTTTTGAGGATTTTTATTTTTTTCCTACGAACTTTCCGGAGGACAACCTAATATAGTTATTGTGTGGAGACCGAGGTGGGAGGAAAAGAGTGGCACTGGACATTTGTAGTAGGTGACAGGCTCAGATCTAAAGGCGTTAATTTATTTACATTTAATTACATTTTATATTTGGGAAGATTTTACTTTGTGCCTACTCTGTTTTGAGAGACATTTCAGTACCTATCTACAAAATGAAGAAATATTCAAACTCTATTGCCATGAAAAGGGTAATTAATTATTCAACAAGATTCCTATGGAAACTGATGTCTGAGGAGGGAATAACAATAAATATTATTGGTTTAATGTGTTGGATTATAGCTCCACTTATTGTTTTCAAAATTCATTATGAATATGTTTTTAATCTTTAATTATTGGCCTAATCTTTAAGTTTTGGCCCTGTTGATGGAAATATAATCTTACAAAACAACACTATTTGTGAACAATATATCCAACACAGTAATTCAAATTAAAATTAATGTATTCAGAAATACTGGTAAAATAATGCCACCCTTTAATAGATACCTTTTCCTATTTTGTACTGCTGTTGGATGATTGTTTTATTTTTAAAAAAATTTAAAAATGGGTAACTACAAATAGCTTAATCTATAAATTTTTTCGAGGCTCTTTACTGGCATTTTTCAATATGATTATTACCTGACTTCCAACACCCCTAACCAGAGAACCAACCTGGCGATATAATAAAAATAATGTTGCTTATTTCTATAAAAATGATCATTTACACAATCAAATATTATATAGTAATTTACTCAAAACATTCTCAATATTAAACAAATGAATTGTAAAATAGTTAATAAGAATGATTTATTTTTGTACAATTTAAATAGACAATTTTTAGAATTAAAAACTAGGTTCTAGAAAAATATTCTTATACCCGAAGTTTATTTTCATGAAAATTGTGCTGTTGCCCACTGTAATAATTGAGAATTAGCTATCATATGTTTGTTTGATTAGATTTGTTAGAGGAAATAACAATGCCACACAATACTCATTTCTAATATGAAACTGCAACCTATGGCACCTATACCTTGAGACACAACAATTTTTACTTCGAGAAAACTTGGCAGTTTATTTTCCAAGGTCATCATTTAACTTTTTGGTTGGTTGCATAAGAATGATTGGATTAATGCTACCTTCCTTGGGGTTTCTCAACTGAAAAACATCATCTCTGTTGAAGATATGCACAAGAAGCTAGCAATATAGCTAGTGAAAAATAGGTAGAAAATACAAAATATATAACAAGGACTTCGTGACATTTATTCTGTAGTCAAGGCTAGAAAAGGTTCAATGTGATAGTAGAATTGTTTTTAAACAGTTAAATACGAATACCACATCAACCATGTCCCTAATTATTATTGTATTTGTTAAAAAATAATTTTAAAAAATACAATAGACATTGAGAATTGTATTTTTAGCGAACCTCATTGAATTAAAATATAGAAGATCGCCTATTGCAAACAAAAGATGAATGATTTTCTTTTCCTTTTCAATTATTTAAATTTCGGCAAATTAGAGGGAGAGAGAATTTGTTTTTTGAAATGACAGCAAGTCTTCATAATAAAAATAAGCATGTGTGGCAGTATTGTTTTTGATATAAATACTCCATAGCCAATTCCTTGTAATGTAAGTACACCTAAGACAAAAAAAATAAAAATGTGAAACAATTTATAATAAATTAATTATTTTACAAGATATAATAAGTAGTTATTTTTTCTTAATAAGATAGATATAAGTTAAATTCACAGATAGGCAGAGGAATAAAAAGGTATAGAATGTGTTAAGAGAATGAAGAGAGACAGGAGGAAGAAAAATCAGAAGTACAAAAAAAAGAACAAGAAAGATTAGTAGTACATCTTATGATGAAAAGCCCATTTACAACAAATAACCAACACTGAAATATGTATTTTTTTTTTCTTATTTGGAATAAACACAAAATGAAATTTTTAATTCAAAGGTAAAACAAAAAAAAAATTATTTTTCCTTTGGAATTCACATTAATTATAGAATTTAATATTTATTTATTAACTTTTCCTCAATCGAGCTACTCTGCTATAGTATTCATAAGGAAATTAAATATTTCTTTGAAGGAAATGTACTTTTTATGTATATTTTTAATGTCCCTGAATTTGTGTTTGTATCTATTAAAAAAGTGTAACTGAATAAAAAAGTTTTGTTAATCATTGAATTCTTGCAGTATTTGAAAAAGAAAAAAATAGTAAGTTTAAAGCAAAAAAAAAATATTAATGATTCAGTAGACATTTTTATATGAATAAAAAAAGCAAATGCTTTTTCTCTTTAACAAGTGTCTGTTATTTATTTACTTTTTTTGCTGATGCTTAAAAATTTATCCAACGATGCATTACGACTCACGGCAAAATAAAGTTATTTTAATTATTGAATTTATTTTACCCCACTTATTCATTGAGTGAAAATAACAACCATCATAAGTTTGTTGAAATGGTATATGATTCAGTTGTTAATAAGCCCTAGTTTCAGTATGAATAATGAAGGAAATGGGCGTCACGACGGTACAATTTTAAAGTGCATTGGTTTTCTGCTCAATTACTATTTTTATTATATATATATATTTCTTTGAGTGATAAATATGATCAACAAATTAATGGCTTGATTATATTGCTTTAAAAAAAACATATATTTATTTGATGTTTCACATTTTTGTTTATCCATACACCTACAAAACATCAAAATCCCATTCAGAGCGAAAACATGAAAAAATCTGTAAGACCAATTTAGGAAAAAAAATTAGCACAAGAGATGTATAGATAACAATAGATGCAATAAACGGTTGGGCTCCCTCAAAACTCACCTTAATAGTAGAACTCTTGTCATGGGACAACCTCCTCTTTCCTTCATGACGGAGTATAATATCACCCTCAGTTCTTTGCCTCCGAGGACGGATTGGGCCAGTTAAGACAGGCTCTCCATTCGTTGACTGGAGCCCTGCAACTTCAGAACCCCGCCTCAAGCTCTCTTCAATACTTTTTTCTTCAAGGAAAACGGCAGAATGTCGAGCAGGGAAAAAATCAGAATTTTCTCTCCTCAGCCGAAATATTCTCGAAAGTTCTGAACCATTCCTTCTATGGGCCACCCTCTCTGAAAGAGAATCTTCTTTGTCTTTTTTCTTTTCTTCTTTGGTTTTTGCCACGTCAGGAGACGTATCAGAATTACCAGATCCCCTAAGCCGCTCTATTTTCTCATTGAAGTTCGATAAGAGCTTCGATAAATCCCAATCATTGAGAAGAGACGCTTCATCTGTTTCTGATGATCTTTTCGATTTTTCCTTCTAGTTTGCACAATTAATTTTTGTTTGCAAGTGTTCATGTGTCACAGATGTCACAAGAACAGAAATATCCATCCCAAAAAAGAACAAAAACATAATCAGTCAAGAAAGAATAACTACAATAATTATAATTGTTAATAAGTTTTTATAACTAATGATCACAGCTTGAAATATTACAAAACCAAAAAAAAGAAAAGAAAAAGATAATCCACAATCATAACAAACACAAAATTTTGATCAAATGAGGCAACTATTAACAACAGTGATGATTAATGCACCTTAACAATACATTGACATTCTTTAAATCATAAGCTATCCATTCCAATTATTCATTTTGAGCATTTTGTGCAGCGAAATATTTGTGCTACACATGGATTGAATCAAACTAATGATTAAAACAATAATACTTATAAAACAAAAACTTTGGTAAAAATATTCAATTATTTGCAAAGTGCAATAAAATATTTTGCTTATGAAGTGCTTTATGAACATAGAAAATGAGTAGGAGGGCATTTTAAAGCTCACCCGTCGCATGACTAGAGTCCTATCACCACTTTCTTCCTCATCAGGTGTAGGTGGAAGGGGACGGTTAGGGGCTCCGCCAGATGATGATGGACCTATTTCACATTAAAATAAAATAAAAACAATTTTATTCAGAAAAGAAAGATGAACTTTCCTTTATATCCTTCCTTTTCAGATATAAAGGGAAATCAATAGTTTGTAGAAACTTTTCAATTCAAAGATAGAAAAACAAAATAAATAAAACAATAATCATGAAAAACCATGGAGTAATTAAAGCAAAATAATTATATAAACTTCTGAATATTCACCAGAATAGGTGTAATCGGGGGTTTATTGTACACGAATATCAAGCTTAGCCTTATTCTATTGAAAGTCAATTAGCTCTTTATAAATGAAAAGCTGAGAGATTACTATTTCCTGGTTAAATATAATACTAACTCATATTTACACAAAGACTTGTGCTGGTGAGATCAAGGAGAATAAAATGAATGTACATACTTAATATATATCCTTAGCTAATACTAAGTGACAATTTTCCTTTAGGGAGAAAATCATAACTTGAACAGTCACGGGGTTGTCAAATTTTGTGATTTACTATTACTGAAAAAAACAAGGCGTGCACAGCTTTCATAAAATATATTATTTGTGAAGGAAGACAGAAAATTTCCTTGGAATATCCCAATAATACTTTCATGGTTTTGTTTTCCGTAATTTATAAATCATTTGAAAAATGAAGGGTATTTATCTCTGATGTTTTACAACTTCATTCAACCTACAGTTACATTAATTTTTCATACTAATATGTACGTTGATGCAAGGAACCTTTCTACATATTTATAGATTATACCATCACAAACAGATATTTAAATATATTTTGCAGTATAAAATATAATGGTCAGAAATGGTGTATTGAGGATTAAAAAATTATGTGAATGTAATTGAGGATTAAGTGATATGAATTGGTTTAATCTAGTTTATAATCAAAACACCTAACTTTCTGACTAAATCAGTAGTTGTCTTTTTTTTCTTTTTTTTTTTTTAAATGAGTCTAGGCAAAATGATATACATTATTCTAAATGTTCATAAAATGGTAAGTACATTATAAAAACACAAAAGAAGGCATATCATATATAATACCATTTACGTACCTTTAACTTCATGAAGCATGGCCTGGGCATCAGCTGGTCTGTAAGGAGAGAATTCAGGCCTAGTGAGTGTGCATGAAGGAATATAAATTAAACACATTAATACGAAAAAATATTAGAATTCAATAAAATTATATACGCACTCCAGAAACAAATGAAGGCACCTATAGTTAAAAGAAGAGAATTCATTTTTTAAGCAAGAAAATAATCAAATATTATTCATTTAAGGATATACCTAAATAAAAGAATGATCTCTTTTGATTTTAAATACTCATTGAAGTTGTGGAGCCAATCCATTACTCAAGAATTTATTCACGAATTTATGATTATCCTGAAATTGGTGATAACTTCATCTACTATTAATAATCTTTTTAATTATAATGAAGCCCCATAAACAACTCTTATAGTCAAATTTCTAGAAATTCTACTTTCAATAAATTATTGACATTCTACAACTAATCAAAGCTAAAAATTACAAGCAATGAACGTATTTTACCTAATTTATTTAGTTGTTAAAAGGCATAAAAAAAAGAAAAATGATATATTCAAGAGTACAGGAGAGATAAGGATTACTCTTTGAATATAATAAATAACTCCCTTAAATGATTTAAAGGGTAGTTAGCTATTACCTTATGAGGGGTTAAGATTTTGCTTACTTCCATTATAACGTTGTCAAGGTAAAAATTTTTGGTTTCATTTTGAACAAGGTTAAAATTAATTTGAAATGAAATAATAATTTCCAAACAGCCTTGTCATTAAATATTGAAAGAATGAATATTCTTCTTTAACATGTTTGGAATGCAGTTTAATATTTACATAATTAATTATTTTGATTACTTCTGTATAAGATCTGTCACAAACATCTCTTCACAAAAATCTACCTAAGAAATAATTTATTTAGTATTTTCTTCACTTTTAATTAATCCTTATATTTCCAAAAATTATTGTGAATCTTGTTGTTATAAAATCCAGGAGATACTTCCTATGTCCTTACACCGAATATCATATGTCTTTATGTTATTAATCTTCTGCCTAATCATCACCGTAAAAAATGAATTGATTAACAATTTCATTTTAGCAAAAACAGTGGAATATAAGTGGTATTTGGCATTTTATAAAATTCAACCAACTTTCAGTTGTAAAATATGGGCGTAGGGCTGAAAAATTAAATTTTCATATGTTTGGGGAGAATAGCACTGCCTAATTACTTAATGACATAAGTACATTACAAATGCATGCAAGATAAAACATTTCAGTTGAACTAGAGAGCCTGGGCTATATACACTCATAAGCCAACAATTACAGCATACGGAATACCTGGGGATGGATATTCTATTAATTGTAGGATATTTCAACAATATTTTAATAGTTTTAAGAATTTCTACAAGTCTATAGTCAAAACAATCAGTAAAAACATGACTTTCCAAAATATTAAAAAAAAAAAATCTATCACTATGAAAAATTAATGGTGTTCAATAACTTTTTCTTAAGAAAAAGTTATAAAATTGTCATTTTGATTATAAGAGCAATAATTATTTATTTATGGTAGAATAATAATATTAATAACATACAGAGGTTTAGGTGGATCTGAAGCAAGAAGAGTGCCATCATTGCCCTGACGGCCACTACTTCCCCCGACAACCTCTTCATCTTCTTCTTCTGTATCAGAATCTGATTCAATGACACCTGTGGTAGGAGGCTTTGGCCCACCATTTTGTCTTCTTCTGTCACCAAAATCAGACAATTGGGCAGCCAGCATATCCAAATCCTATAAAACAAATCATCAACAGAATGTCGTGAATAAAATTAAATATCTGTTTATGAAAATACGAAGAGATGTTAAGTTAATCACTCTTACATGAAAGTTTGGAATAAATAAAGAGAAGAGGTACTTAAAAAAAAAACACATTAATTTAGCTGAAGATCATTTTATGAGTTTAATTTTAAAATAAACTATATTGACTTAACATTTTTCCTTCACTTTGTAATACTCAGATGTCATATAAACCTCTTTAATATTATAATAAAAAGTCTCTCATACAGGTACTGTAAAACAAACAGAATTTCCTCTTGCTAGGATGACACACTGATGAAATTATCTTTCATTCTATTCTTTATTTCTAAAGGAATAAACAACAAATGTAAAAAGGATTAGACATTTAAGGTGGGTAAGGATATTTGAAATTTTTTGAAAATCATAATATACAGCTTTAACTGCAGACACTCTAACACAAAAGATGAAAAGAATTATCTCCGTCAGAGTTAACTCATAACTAAGTTCATTAATTTACTGCAGGATTTTTGGAGAAAATTCCCAAGCCCCTGACACTATTGGGTGTCCCTTCAGCTATAAGACTGGTGGGGTATGGCCAATGGATGACAATAGATTCTCCAAAAATCCACCTTATTGGTAAAATAAACCTTAGAAATAGATTGACAGAAATAATTGCTTTAATCTTTAATCAGATGTTCTGATAAGAAAACTTCTAGATTTTTTTCCAGAAATCAGTCCAAGAATGCAGGTATGTAATAAATATCAATTAATAAATGCAGGGAATAGTAAACCAAGGAAAAATAAATGCAATAAAATAAATTTGCTTGAATTTAGTAGAATAGTAATATTATTATGATGCTCTTTGTAACCACTTTCCTTACCTCAGGTCTTTTAGATGATGGCATCTAAGCAGTGAACAGAGCGAGAACATGAAAAAAAAAGAAAAAAAATGAAATGCAAGTGAGAAAACGTGTCAACTGAAGCAAAATAAAATGTAAATAAATTAAGCTTCACAATTCAAAAATAAAATAAAAATATAACTAAGCTGTGAAAAAGAAAATAAGAAAAGCAAAGAAAGATAAATGAAAACATCAGAAACCTTCAACAACCAAAATGGAACTAATATGTATAAGGAGAAGGGGTGCATTCTCAGTTGAACAATAATTCTCAACTCACTGATTGTTTGTCGCCCTCAAACTACAGAAATAATTCATATAGTTCATTACACAAATAGTTCAATAAATCATTGAAATTTATATTGGAGAAATCAACATTTCTGTGTTTAGAACATAATATACACTTTCTGAGTGTGAAGCATTGTTTCCTGAAGATGAGGGATTAATATATAATATTTCAATTTTTAAGTGTTCAGAGTAATAATTCAGTCACAATATAATTATCAAATTCCACACTCTGTAATTTCCTCCCTAATTTAAAATGAAAACTTCTGAACTATCCTCGAAATTGAAAAAAAAAGAAAAAGCTTTTTTCTTTTTTTTCAAATTATTATATAGTATAAATGAAATAAAAACTAGAACAGGTACTATTAGTAGGAAATCTCCACTTGCATGCGAATAGGAGACAATTAACATTCCATGAACTCCTATTACAGATTCTCCTAGTAATCAATAAATAAACTTCAACAAGGCCTCCACAAAAGTGGTGAGCAGTCTTTATGGTCAACCAGTGCTGTCATTAAAATTATTAATAGTCCGAAGGGCATGATCACCCCACTGCTATCAATCACAAAAGGGTTAAGATCACAGTATATTATTTTCTGGATTGCCCTGATACTGGCTATGTTACCCCTTGTTGGCAGGTCGAAATAACAATGGTTTCCTATGAAAATATAAAGATTGGATACAAAAAAATCATTCATATTCACCAATAACACAAATGCTATGTAATGTGAGTAGTAAATGTGGAATATTCATGAATTTCCATTTTTGAGGTGCTGGATGGTGAAGGAATTATTATCTCAGGTAAGAAAAAACGCCTCGTTCCTTCACTATTCTTTATTCGTTGTGACAGAGCGCTTTCAGAGCATACGCTCCATCATCAGTGCCTGCCCTCTTCACAATGATGTGACAGGAACCAAGGATTCCCTGTGACTCACAGGAGGAGTCACAGGGAATCCTTGGTTCCTGTCACATCATTGTGAAGAGGGCACTGATGATGGAGCGAGCGTATGCTCTGACAGCGCTCTGTTACAACGAATAAAGAATAGTGAAGGAACGAGGCGTTTTTTCTTACCTGAGATTCATGAATTTATTATCGTTCTTGGGAACAAAAAATATCTAGTTTCCAGTCAAAATGAAATGATTACATTATCTTAGAATCTGAAGAAAAATGATGATAAAATTTTGTTCAGGCATCCTTTGCAATACAATAGCAAAATGTATCAAAATATAAGTAAAGTATCAAATTGCTCATATTAGCAATACTCATTCCCTTCATACGTATACAAAAAATTTCCTAACTCTTTTCAGACATTTTCATAAATACAAACAAAGTCTTTTGCGACCGGAAGATGGAAATCAAAATTTAAAAATTCATAAGTGTAAATATCCTTAACACAATTCATTCTTTACATTTTATCAATAAAACCAATGCTAACAAAGATATTCATGAATATGTATTTTCATGTTCCCCTCATTATGGAAAATTTGGATTCTCATATAGCTTATGTTGTACCTTGGGATAATTGACTCGCAAATATAAAAATTAAGCCCCCTCCCCCAATACACCTTTAATAGAGCGTAAGTGGAATATTACACAAGTGTCTAATAGGTAATGATTATCAAGATTGAGTCAAGCATTCATGGAAATTGTAGTATAGATTGATTAATTAATAGTTATTAATAATGTTTGTACATGTATGCTGAGACAATATAAGGCCTGTTTCAATAGCAGGATTAACTTAGTTCTTGAGCCTGAAGGATGATTAGAATCGCATTTAAAACCTAGAAGTAACTATGTGAGTTTATTAAAAGAAAGAAAGAATAATAGTTAAAAGAATTATTGGATATAAAGATACTCTGAAGAAGTTTAATTTTGAATAGAAAAATAAATAAAACATCTTACCATAGGTTTGAAAACATGAGAATTTCTCTGTTGGTTTTGTTGAGGCTGGTGTTGTTGGGACTGAGGCTTCTGTTGCCTATCTTCTCTAGGAGGCAATGGAAGTGGCCTTGAAGGAGGGTGAGGTTCAGGAACAACTGTTCAAATAGATTTGTATTTGTAGAGTAGTAAAATAAGTTGTTATAGTAAAATTTGTATTACAAATGCCAATTAACAGTTTCTATGCCAACATATTCAAGGAATAAAGGAAATAGTATTTTTTCAATTGAACTCTTGTGCTAAACATAAAATCCAACAACCTGTTTAAGAGTTCTAATGAAATAAAAAGCAATTTTAAAGAAAATGGGAGAGCTAATAATTATTTATCATCATTTTTGGAACCCATTTTCTACAATTTTAAGGAATTCAATTGAAAAATAAAAGCCAGAAAAGGTGAGTGGCCCCTTATATAAGATAACACGAGATTGCCCTGGTGCAGCATGCAGTATGCCACCACTTTTATTTGGTTGTTGGGAGAGTCAAGATGCTTTTTCCCAATAGATGATGATTTACTTTGTAAAATTTAGGGACAGTTTTCTGCACTTCAGGTAGACCTTCCCATATTTATTATGATCAAATGAAAGAATTACATTCATCTAAACAGTGTTACACAGCATGAGACATTGCAAACATCTTGAAAATCTGCTTCTACAACTATCATCTGAAGCGACTGATAACTGGTGAAGAGAGGTGGATTGTTTATGATAATGTGGTGTGCAGATGGTGTTGGTACCGAAGTATGAACCTCCCCAAACAATATGGAAAAGAAATCTTTAACAAAGGAAAAGTATACTCTCAGTATGAGTGATTTCAACAACATTGTTGAGCCTTTACTTTTGAATTAAAGAGCTAATTCAGAAGTTTATTGCTAGTTATTAAGCAGTATAAACAAGCAATCAAGCAGAAACCTGTATAACTCTTATAACCTTAGAGGAATCTCCTTCCATGAAGATAACACAAGTCCACACACAAGTTTCATCACCTGTCTCAAAATATGAAGCTCAGATTACCTGGATCCAGTAAACAAGCCAAATTTTGTCCCATCAGTTCCCAACTGTTTTGCTCTTTGATGATGACGAACTCAAAGCACAACTTTATCTGTTTTAGCAGATTTCCCTTAAGGGAAATCAGCTATTGAGGTCGTACTCATGATGCGAATTTCGAAAAATTTCTTCAAATGTCCATCGATCCTACCCAGGAGATGACAAAAATGAGGTCCGTTCAAAATTATATATATATATATATATATATATATATATATATATATATATATATATATATATATTTGTCTGTTAACGCTTTAGCGGTCGCAATTTTTGTTTGATCTTTACGAAACTCGGAATTTAATCGTTTTATGTAAAAAGGAAGATCAAGTTCGTTAATGGCTGAAATCGAACCAGTGGGAGGGGGGGTTTAGAGGGGGGATTTTTGAAGATTCAAAATATCTCCGTTATTATGCGCCGAATCGAAAAATTGTATAGAATATATCTTATTGCAAATTAAATTTACTATAAATATTGTTCTATACATTTATTCTGTATCTTGAATATTAACCGAGATATTTGCATTTGTATTCTGCGTGTGGTCACCAGTAGGCTATGTTCGGACTTTCCGCCGAGAGCTCTGGGGGCCGTTTCTATAACTATTCGTCCCTCGTGAATAGGTTTAGAGGTTAGGTTAACTGTGTTTTGGGGCTAGAAACTACTGGGTTATTACACCCTAAATAATGTTTTAGGTTTAGAGGTTTCTTACTACTACAGTTGTTATTAGGCAGATTTCTCTATTGTAAAACTTCTCGTGGGAAATCTGCTTAGTTTACGCAGCCCCTGCGTGACAGACTTTTTTCATGTAAAGCACATGTCCTCGTATCAACAAGGAATTATGACACTGGAAGTGGGTGAAATATCACCAAGCAAAGTGGACAGTGTGTAGGCCACAAGAGGACGGAAATGGAATGAAAGGACACCTAGACATTGGGCGTAAACCCATTTCACCTTCTCCTAACCTCGAGGCTTGATGAAGGGGGTGGAAGAATCCTACTACTTCAACAGACCCTCAGTTCTCTGGTAAGCACCTCATTAAATGAGAATGAGATATGACCGAAAGGGTTGAAAACCCCTTCCTTTAACATGACACCTTTGACTGAGGATGCAAACGAAGGCCGGCATGTCTGTGACTGGCAACCAAAGCGAATCCAGACACTACCACATCAGTTTCTGGTCTAAGTGATTGTTGGCTAGGGCTTCCTCCACAACCCCATGGTACCAGTATAACCTATACCTCAAGGAAACATAGACTGAGTCACATGCTCCAGGATGTAGTCTGCATACCCTGAGGAAGATGAAGAATGAGTGGATCCACTTGGGCAAGGCACTAGCTCTATACCCAGACCAGACCCCCCCCCTCCCCATTTTGTTTCACTATGCCCACTGGTGAGTCAACGTCATGTATATATACCACACCATGTAATAAAACCCCCAGGAGAGAAGCAAAGTGACCAATATAAAATTGATTGATCCTCACTCTTTTGTATGAAAAAATAAAGTTTTTGATATTGAAAAAAATGCATCATGACTTTCCCTACAAGCCAAAATATTCATTTCATATTTTTAATTAACAATAGAGAAACTAATATAAATAATTAAGGTTCATTAGAGTGAATAGAGATATCACAATCAATGACAATAGTTTTTCAATTTCATTGTAGCTACTAGTCATCCAACTATTCTGCACACAATGAACAATTTTTATTCAATATAAAATGAAAAAAAGATACAAATTAAACAACTCCTCCGCTCTGTTTTCTCCTAATCTAAAATTAGTACAACCAACTGTTTAAGATATAGATTAAAACAGAATATCATTTAGCGATTTACCAATGAGGCGTTGAGGTATCGCAGCTCGGGCAGGGGGCCCTGGTTCAGGAATCTCCTCTTTTTCCTTGCTAGATTTGCTTTCCTTGGCAGGTTCACCTTGACCTAATGTTCTTCCCTCCTGAATTTGCTGGAAATTCCTCCTCAATGTATTATCACCTGGTGCTTGGACAATTGAAGAAGGTTCTCCAGCAGTTGCCACCTCCTCTTCTTCATTTTCACTACCACTGTATCTGTATTCTTCCCTCTCTATAATAAACAAAAACAGGGGCATTTTATAAACTCATAAATAAAACTCTATAAAAGAATATATTCCTAGCATATCCTTATTTATAAAAATGAATGTTTATTTATTCTTTTTCTGGAATTCATTTATATAGGAACCATTCCTTGTTTGTGATAAAACTAGTGAGAATTTTGGTGTGTTTTCTGAGCTAGAACAACCACTCTTAAATAAATGCAGATGGTGTTACATGGGAAGTCTAAAATTAAAAATTACAATATTTTGACTCCTGTTTGTTTTTGAACAAATATGCATAAAACAAATCATTTTTCAAACTTACTTTAAATTATTGAAAGATGATTGAGATTGGTAGGCTCTTCCCACACCAGATAGTGTTTAAGATAAGTTTGATAAAACTAAATTACTATTTAAACTATTAATTAAATCATTATTTTGTTTTTCAGGAATGTTAATTATGCCTGGATACTTCAGTTTCATAAATGGTTAATTAGCTTTAACAGAGTGAGATTGAACGAAATGGAACTTATTTTTCAAAGTAGCCGCTATTGCTGTGGTTGGTTAGGCCTTTTTTTTTGGAGGAGAGCAGTTTGAATCTTTATTGTTGCATAATACTGATAAGATGCATAATTATTTTTTAGGAACTCTTGAAATATGGAATGGGAATGATTAAGAATAGCTTTAAACTCATTCTTCAATGTCAATAAGAGTCACCTTCCAAAGGGATAAAACCAACACAAAAAAGTTACCAGAGAGTTATGAAGAAACAATATACCTGAAAGTACTGAGATGAGAAATACCAAAATATTGTATAAACAGAAGCCTTCGAATAGATGTAATATACACTCAATATTCTGTCTAAAATGTCATGAACATAGCCTGACATTACTATTATAAAAACACATTGGCTTTATAGAGATAATAAGTTAAAGAGAAAAATACTCTCATCTGAATGGTTGTGAGCATCAAAAAGAGTTTTAAAATCAAATAAGCTTTAAAATATTTCTATCCCCTTTCATCCCAGTCCCTAGATCTATCTACATAAGTGTTGTAAATTTATGCTGATCACTAACAAATGGCTAAGAACTTTAACATGGAGGAGAGGTACTAATGGCAAAGCAAAAAGATCTTCCTAATAAAAGACTTGCTAAAAACCAAGAGAAACAAGTATTGCACAAGTCATCATAAACACTTCCGTTACATAGAATTCTTTGGTATTTGTAACATAAGTGGCATAAGCAATCTTAGAAAAGTTGTTTTTTTTTTTCCTTATCTTTAAAAAATACAGTGAAAATCTTTGGTTCGACACTCCATGAAGGACCATGGCCTTCCAAAAAACTTTGATCAAGTGATCGGCTTGACACATTCCCTACCATTTTATGGAACCATTATAGACCAAAGGTAGGTATTTCTATATTGAAGTTGCTACTGAATTTCTTTGTGACTTTGAAGCCAAGCAACCATACAACTAAATAAAATTTAGTACGAAAACTCTGGTTTTAAACAGACACCTCTAGTACGAAGCAATCCATTTGGCAACAAACTGTTGTTCTACCTTCTTTTTTTTCCTTTTACAGAAAAATAATATAAAACAATTTTTTTCCAAAAATATAAAGGCTGCTTTTAAAGAAAATAATAACAGTGACAACCAATAACTTTTTTTGTTTTTAAAAAATGTAGTTGTACTTCTACACAAATAAATAAGTAAATATTGGTAGGTCTCACTGCATGCTACTAAGATTAACATGTATATAAGAGTAGACAAGTATGTAAAAAAAATATTATTGAAAACAAATAATATTAATAACAAACCTTTCTCCTGCTTTCGCTTTTTGCATCTATCAATATGGTCTTTAAGCTGAATTCGAACGTTTCTCTCAGTGGGTTGATCCCTAATGAAAGGATGTTTAAGAAGCTGATCGGTATATGGACGTTGATGATAATCTTTTACTAGAACTGTCTCTATGAACCCTGAAATAAAAGCATATGTATAAGTACTAAGTTAAATAAACACCAAAAAAAAATATATATTTCCTTGAATTTCAAACAAATTCTTAAACCCTAGTTTGTAATTACCAGACCAAGCTATCAAAATATGTGATGAATGAAAAAATTAATAGACAAGTTATGAGTAACAAACTAAAAAACAAAAAAAAAAAACTATACATTTAAGTTCATAGTAAGAAATCAATTACTTTCATATAGCATACATCATTTTAATATCAATACATAAGCAATAAACAACAAATAATAAGTACAATTTGTTCAAAAAAACTACTGAGTGCCTGTTGAAATTTCAAACTCCTTATATGATGAAACAGGAAGAGCCAATAGTCGTAGGAAATAAAATACCCAGCACACAGTTTGGTATAGGGACCTTGCGACACTGGATTCGATCCGATATCTGGTATCGATACCATACTGGTATAAAAGTATCGATACTCTGATAATATCGCATTAAAAGTATCGATACCAAAGGTATCGGTATCGAAACACCTCTGATTATTAAATCAGGTTTTTTAGAAAAAAAATTGTGATTTATTACTGTTATAAAACATCAGTTTTATCTCTTTAAAAACGTTTTCTTGTTTCTTAAAATAAAAAAAAATTTAATTTTTTTTGTTTCATTATGGAAATTGATGAAGAATGTAGGTAATCCTCAATTGGCGGTTATTCTTTATCCCCTGCCTTTGAAATATCGTACTACGACATAATTTGATTTATTACTCATTATCATGTATTTTATTTACTTTAAATACAAAATTTTTATTAATTTACTTTTAATGTAATTAGTTGATATTAAATTATCAAACGTTCGATACCGATACTCATCTTCTTGTTGCGATACCGTTGAAATATCGGAAGCAAAGTATCGATACCCACCCATATCGGTAGTATCGCAACGTCCCTAGTTTGGTAGCACTAGCAGTCATTTTATTAACAAAGCGTTGTTAATCATCAGCATTTATAAAAATTTGTCCATCATAGTATGGAAAAATAAACAAATACTTTAGTTCAACAGTCAAATGGTAGATGGTGGTAACAAAGACGAACAATTGTTTCCCTTCAACGCTCCATAGGACTAACAATAAAGGCATCTGACAGAATTACTCATTTAAAGGGTTAACAGATCTTGTGTATTTAGTAAGCCTCCTCAGAAATTTGTAGAACCTTAAAATCTTCATCTTGATGTACTTTAATATATTTATTATTGGGAACATAAATTCCCCAATGCAACAGGAAGATAAATAAATTAGATAAAAAATTTAATTTAAACCCTAAAAAATATTTTTCCTCACCACAAAAATATGTAAATTAAAGAACTATTTTACTTCTTATTACTGTAATTAATATGCCATGATAACTTGTTTAAAAATATTCCAGGCAGGAATGTAGAAACTAATTCCATCATTAAAGGTTTAATGGCTTTGAAATAATAAATGAACAAATAAAACTCACCATGAAATTTCTTAGACCACTTTTTTGACTTGAGCCTAGGAGGAGGATTTCTTGGAATTAGAAATAGTGCCCTCATGGGGTGAAGATCACAGAGTGGAGGCTGCGACTCTGCCATCTCAAGGGCAGTAATACCTACACATATGCAACTAATATAGCTAAAAATGTATGTAAATAAGCAAGTATATTGCATTCAATAATGACAAGTCACATGCTTATTTGCATGAATATATTAAATCAATAATAGTAACAATGTTTAACATATTACTTGTCTAACTTTATCATAAAAATAAATATAAAAAGTGCTGTCTAAAGCCATAATCAAGTGCAGTGTAATGTTTGTGTGTGTGTGTGTGTGTGTGTGTGCGTACCTGCTTTTTTAAACGAGGAAATGTGCTGTGCAATTATAATTCCCCATTTAAGGATTTGTTTCTCATTACAAAATAAATGTTTGGCTTGGCTAAGACACACATTTTTGTTTAAAAACCTCTAAATTAGTTTTGTAATTACTGGGCTAAATTATCATTTAATAAAGCAAACAGACCATAAATCTCTACATTAGTTTTCAATTTGGGATCAACAGGCCTCACCTTAAAAACACAGAATTTACTTACTAAAATATAAGTCAAACATTGTAATTATAATTATTACCGCCATTTCACTTATGATTTACATAAGTCCTTCATTTTAAGATAAGATTCATCCTTATAATTTATATTTAAAGTGAATTGGTTGATGTATATAAATATAAATGTTAAGGATGAAGCCTCTCAAATGAGACCTGAGTAAGTTATAAGTGTAAATGTAGTAATAATTATAAAATTTGGCCTGTAGTATAATATGCGAATTCTATGTTCAGAGGCCTGGAGAAGCTAAAAGACAAAATAGTGCAAAACTAAAACAATGTGGGGACTAATGCTCGATTTGTTTTATTAAATAATAATAAAACCCATTTATTAAGAAGTCTCAGGGAATCAGAAGAATTTTCACTTTTCATATTATTATAATTTATTTTAAATCAAACTTTTTTTAATTATTGAAGGACAACTAATTTTATACAGAATCATTGATGCAATTGACAAGGATGATATACAATTAATAGTTCTCTCTTTTACACAGTAATTTAGTCAGTCTGAAATGTTAAATTTGTAGTTGAAATTGGTAGAATTTCACAAATTGGTAGAACATAAAAAGTCTATTTAATATATGCTTTCACATCAAAAAAAGTAATATTTTAACTCAATATTAATAATTTGTGTTTATTACTTATTATTTTATCAATCATTTATTTTTTTTATTTTTTTTTTTTTTTTGAAATTTCAAAATAGATATTATTTATTTATAACTTCTGCTGTATGTATTTAACAATTTTAATGAACATTCAGTAAAATAATTAAGAGAGCTTTTTAGAGTATTGACATTACCTAAACTCCACAAATCACTTCTGTTATCATAAGTGGCATCTGGATTTTCATCACAAGCAATAACTTCAGGGGCCATCCAATAAGGAGTTCCAATAAAGGTGTTTCTTCTTCCAATTGTTCGGTCTAGTTGAGCACTGACACCAAAATCAACTATAAAATATAAATACAGGGAATTGATTAAATGGGTTAAAATGTGTTAATAATTTTAAAGTATTTTTATCAAATAAAACTTTATGAAATGAGAATTACAGGCAAAATGAACAGTGAAAGATTAACAAAAAGAGCTCCTATTTTCGACAAAGAAAATAACTTAGTAGTAGTAATAACTTTCAACATAGGAATGCTGAAGATGGCCAAACCATGAAACCCATGCTTCCCCACCACATTTTATTACTTTTGTCTTATACTTTTAAACTTCTGCTTGAGCAGAACCATTTTTAATGTCTATTTAATTATGAGTTTTGAGAAATAGTTAGCCTAGAATGAAGACCTGAATCAGTCTTCATTGTTCCGAGAGATGAAATTGTGAGTGAAGTTGTGGTGGAGAGGAACAAATACTTTTTTCATCTTTACAAAAGGAGAAAATGCCTTGTCTAAATGTTCAAGACTTCAAAGATAGAAAGAGTCAAGATAGGAGATTTTTCTAACTTTATTTCAATGCCAGTAGTGAAGAGTCAAGTATTAAAATTGACATTAAATTATTGGATACAGGCTAAATTCAATGAGACCCCCAAGTTTTGTGAGCTTATATCTGGTGACCACTACTTCCTAACAGCCCTCTACACTTTTCAAATCACACGTAAATAAAAAGGAAATGCAAAAAAAAAAAAAAACAGTTTTTTTAAACCTACCAGTGCTGTGCCACAGTCTCAGATGGAAAAAGGTTATGGGAATCTGGTTGTTTAAAGTTTTTGTTATGCCATACTTCATAAAAATTAAGGAAATCTGTTACTTGTTAAAACCCAAATGTTTATTATAAAATATATGAACCTGTTGTACATGTAAAAGAACAAATGTAATGTGTTCCAAAAGAACAGGTAAAAAATGATAGGGAAAAGCAGGGAATGGGGAAAACCCATGCACTAGGGGGGGGGGATCGTGCACCCTCTGCCCAACAGCCTCCTAGACCCTGCACATTTAACGGGTTAAACGATATTATCATAGTATCCTACAAAAACATAAAAGTAACATTACTGCCAATTGATGAACAAGAAGTATTACATTCAGAAGATATAGAACTTTTTGAAAATCTCCATTATCAAAGAGCTCAAGGCAAATTCAACATAAGAAAAAAGTAACGAAATTTTCAAGTTGCGGAAAACTGCAAACAACTAATGATTCCATAAGAGCTGTCCTAATCTGCTGGGGGGAAACCCAGACAGACATGTTTCATTCCTGGTTTCAACAGCCCAGAGTAGCTATCTGCATGACAAGTGACATTTTTATAGGACATCTGACAACGTAGTCGGTAATAATGAAATTCCTTAAATACATATGGTTTCAGATTTTTTTTCCTATTTAGTCATGCGACTTCAACTTAATTAAGCAAAGTAATAGTTATGATAAAACTCAAAATAAAAAAATCTCACCTAATTTGACTTCAGCATTGTCTGTCAATAGAACATTCTGTCCCTTAATATCTCTATGGATGACTTTGTTTGAATGAAGGTAAGCAAGCCCTCTGAGGATCTCTCTGCATATATATGCAATCCATTCTTCCTTCAGAGATTGACCTTTTGTAGACTTCACAAGATCTGTTACTGAGCCAGCTCCACAATACTCCATAACGAGCCACAACTGATCGTCTTTCCCAGGGGCACTTTTTTTAATAAATGCACCATAATATGTAGCAATGTTTCTATGGTTAGAATACTGTAACAAATTAAAATAAGATATTATTACTTTTTAAAGATTTTTTAAGTAAATCGTCCATTTAAAAACACGCCACATAAAATAACCATTGCTAGCTGTTCCCCTCCCCCCACCCCCTTCCCTTCTGATGCAAAGCTCTCTCTAGATCAAACTCTGGTTAAAAAAGAAACATAAAAACAAATTAAGTAAGAGAAATACATTTAATGTTTCAAGATTCCAGACTGATTCTCATAATGATTTCTGGGATTAACCCTCTTCTTTTAACAAGGTTTGAGACAGAGTGCAAGTATAGCTTAGGCACTTCTAAGGTGAGCTGGTGAGAACAAAGGCAGCAGAAACCATGAGTGTCATGGTGCGAGTTAAGATACCTGATATAATGCACTCAATATGTACATCTGAAAGCTAATTAGATCATATATCAGATAAAATGAAAGCCAGTCTAGAGTTTGTTTATTTTAATATACCTAAAGGAAAAATAGATTTTTCATCACAAGAGCACTGTTCAGGCCACTTATGTGGGAAACAAGAAAGATGGCAGATACTTCAAGCAACTGAGACATACATGCCCTTCCTTACCCCTGAAGAAATTCGTAAACAAGAGGCCCTCCATCAAAAGTAAGTTTGGGAGAAAATACAAAAGGAATTCATGAGGCTCATACAGGAAGTCAAATCTTCCTGGAAGTGTTATTAGAATGAGCAAAGGGCATAGAAAATTATCTTCCAAAATTGAAGAAACAAGAAGGTTATTGTGTGGGTATTGTGAAGGAAACTGGAAGTAAGGAACCTCAATATATTTAATCGTGTACACACATCCTAGTCTCCCCAGTTGTCAGGTAGCTAAAGGAGAGATTTAGTGACAAAATCTTCAAGAATAAAAAATATTTTAACTTAATTTGTCATGAAAATAGTTTAATCCAACGCCATCCCACTTTTTTATTTGTGGTTAAATAAAATAAATAGAGCAAATAAATTATAAAAATTTTATGTAAATAAAGTTAACTTACTTTTTTCAAAACATTGATTTCCAACTTTATTTCCTCTTCTTCATCCTACAAATAAAAATTGATTATCAAATAAATTTAGGAAATAAAAGAAGTTCGTTTTAATATATCAAATGTATAATAAAACTACTAACCTCAGTAACATCCATAACTTTAATAGCAGCCAACTGACCAGTCTTCGTATGTCGGCCCTAGAAAAAGATGTAAAAATAAGATTTGGCAACCAGGATAATATCAATAAGCCAATTATTCATCCAACATGAAATCTAAATAAAAATTTTACCCTTCTTTAACCCCCATCCGCCCCCCCCCCAATTCAGATCAGACATTCTGAATACAAAATTTTTAAATATAGTATTGGCCAAATAAAAATTATGTAGATCAGAATGTAAAATCTTAATTAATGACATCACATCGAACATATATCCATGTATCTCATATAGTAGAATATCTCCAATGAAACCGCTATTCAATATTTCAGCTCTGAATGTCAGTATTTTAGACTTTTCACAGGTTGCAGTTTACCTTGTTAAGGTAAAATGGTTACAGGTAGGGACTTACTCATGAGTGAAAACAAAAAAAAAATTCATATTTACTCAGATATGAAAACAACACACGGAACATCAATTATAAAAAAATTAAGTTTGCTTGTAGGTGTTTTAACAATTTTGTAACCAGCTCATAATTTAGGAAATATTTCAAACTTTGGTTTTCCCTACTCTTCCAGGCCCAATTTATAACTTTATGCAAAAAAAAATATTTATATTTGTTCCTAAATATAACTATCAATCAAGTAATTAAAATTATAAATAGAAATTGGGAGAGCACAAAAGAACATACTAAAAGTTGCCGATAAATTTGTTGTTGAAAATTTGTTTATTGAAGGGGTAAAACTTTTTATTATGGGTGTACACTTTAAATTCAATGATACAATTTATAAACAAATTTACAAGTTTTGGTACAAATGGGTATCCATTGATCTGTCTCAATAAGTGGTATTCACATAAAATTTTCATTTAAATATGAAAACAATATAAAGATTCGTGTACATAGAAATGAGGAGGACCAGATTATTCCAAATTTTTAACAAGAAATGTAAATTGAAGTCTTCTAAAGAACATCTGACGTATAGTTAGTGTTTCACGACATGGAAATTATAAGATCAAACAATGCACTTGAATTTAAATGGCAACAAAAGAAAACCTTTTAATTACGTATGATTAATTTTTATTCATCTTATACTCTTCAATTCAAGAAATTTTTTACTTTTAATAGGAACAATGACAGCACTTTTATGGACATCTAAGTATTAAAATGTAATTAAAAACAAATTAAGAAAAATTTATTAAAAAAAATAGTTATCTTCAGTATAATTCAGTAAAAAGGTTAATTTTAAGACAAATGTTTATAGAGATGAAAAAAATAGTTTTAATCTGATGATCTTTTTGAAACACAAGGACTCTAAGAAAAAAAGAGTTAAATTGGAAAATGATATTCCACCTTATGATTAAAACAGAGAAAAATAGATGTCTAAAATGGTCTTAAAATACCAATAGCCAATGCTAATAAGAGAAGAAATAAATGGAAGTTGGATTCTGTGGAAAATGATGAAACAGTTTAGGTTGATAAAACAAAACAATGTACACAATTAAAAAAAAAAAAAAAAAAAAAAGTGTCAAGATTAAAGACTCAAATAGAGAAAAGGAAATAATAAATAATGATAGATGCAAAAAACATTTTTTTATTATCAACTTTCCAGAGAAAACATCACAAACTCAAAAAACTATAACTTCAGAAAAATTTGAAACATTAAAATACAATCAATTTGTAGAAAAAAGAATAAAATCCATTTGCAAAGGGACAGGAAAAATAGCCTCGAAATATGGTGGCAAGATAAAGACTAATCATACTAGAATTAAAGATAGGATAAAAAGTAAGGACATGAAATATAATATATATAAAATTAACAGTGGAAACATGATTAATTTTACAGGGGGCATTTTTGAGGGTATCTCAGCAACTTTTAAATATAAGAATAAAATAGTATTCAAAAAATATACGAGGCATTAAGTCTTCGATAAAACTTCTTTTTCCTACATACATGCAACAAACTACTTGGATAATATTGATTTTTCAGAATTAAAATAAAGGCTGGAAAATACTGGCTTATTTTTCACTAAAATCTGAATGATTTTCACTTAGTAAAAAAATTTCCCTAAGGAGAAATCTGCTAAAAGGAGATTTTAAATGCTAACTGGACTAATGTACAAACCAATAAGATCTCTGATTTGCTCTTAACTTTTTTTTATATATTGTTTGCCATTGCCTAGACCTCTCACTTGAAGATTAACAAAATAATTTTGTAAGAGTATAACATGACGAATTTGTAAGGCTTTTTACTGTAATCGAGTTAGTACTAAAAACCTTTTTTGAATGTAATTATTGACTATAAGGTAGCGGCAGGGTCTGTTCTTTATGAATTGTAGCGAATCAGAAAGTGAAATATAAACTGGGGTTCCCATTTTAATAAGGAATTTAAGAGTCCAGAATCATTCCTAGACAAAATAGATAAAAAATTAACTTCAAGATTTAATTTAAAACATACCCATAACTTTTTTATTTGTGGTAGAGAATAGATTGTATCGGCTTTCTCAAATCCCAAAGTTAATTCTTTGTGTGTGTGTATACATTCAGAGTGTAGCAGACTTTAAGAGATGATTGTAAACACAATTTCCAACAAAAAAGTTCATATAAGGTCTGATCCGACACTCACTTGTTTTGGAGATATAGCTTTTTTTATTTTAAAATTGGAGCAATTTTTCCCCATATAACTAGCCGTAACTCCAGAAACTATTTCAATATTGGAAATCAGAGCAATAAATTTCCCATAAAATGATGGTCCAAGCATAACCACATGCCACGGTGTAAAGGCAGAACTAATGGGGTTTAATGCGAATAAGTAATGACATTTTCTTTTTCTGCAAACTTCCTTCTTTTATTTTTCCACTACCTGTAGTAAACATTTTAACACTCAAACTTCAGAAAAACATCTACATTTAGTAAGCTACAAATATCTCCTTTTCGTTTTCAATTCCCAACAATATTCTTCATCGCAAAGATATTATTGGAGAAACAAATTATATTTCAGCACTACTGAAACTGAACATTTAATAAAATGTTTGTTTTCTGCCAAGTTGATCTCTATCTGTGATAATACAGTTATAAAAAAGAAACAATCTTGTTTATTAAAATAAATAAAAATTTTAATAAATTCAATCCAGTTTATTAAAATTAATTAAATTAACCCACTGAGTTTCCCAATTGGGATGAGTTTCCCAATACAGATACCTTATTCTAGGATACTAATTCCACTTTGAAGGCCTGTAGTAGGTATTAAGACAGTAAGCATTTTTGCATTACCCTCTTAGATTCTTACCACAAATTCAAAACTAGTCTGTCAGTGTTCTTACTTCATACAGAATTTGCACAAGTATTTCCAAAAATGTCCTACACAAACTTAGAATACAGCAGCATGTTATACATGTATGGTCTCGCAAATGTTCAGGTTTTGCAGGTGGTTTATTGAAAATTATTGTGATGAATAAAAACACTTTCCCTTGTATCAGTCATATGGACCAATAAGGTAGCCTTCACAAGTCAGAGAGCTTTTAATAAGAAAAATTTGCATCACTGGGCACAGCAGAATCCGTATACGACCATAATAAATCTTTTCCATCACAACATCAGTGTGAACGTATGGCTAGGGGTACATAGCTGTCCGAAATAATGTTGGAAAACAGATTCAATGCTGCTTCATTTTAAGCCTTCTTGAAGAGAAACCTCAAGAAATACCTCTGGCAACAATAGCGAGAGCGTGGTTCCAAATGAACAGATGTCCAGCATATAGCAATACTGCAGTAAGGGCCTCGATGAAACTGAATTCCTGAGAATTTTGGAGATGGGTAGGGAGATATGGTCCACAAACGTGGCCCCCAAGGACCCCAGACCTGACAACGATGGACTATTACGTCTGGGAGAAATTGAAGTCCAATTTGTACAATAAACTTGTGACGTCAAGGGAAATCTTAGACAGAGGATCCTTCAGGTCTGTGATAGGATGATGGACTATTACGCCTGGGATACGTTGAAGTCTGATGTGTACAATAAACTTGTGACATCAAGGGAAGATCTTGAAGCGAACAAGAGGGATGAAAGCGAACTAGAGGTAAGTGGCATGTGTTATGCGAGCAATACTACACAGGTGCAGGCTGTGTATACAAAAAGAAGGTGGCTAATTTTCAACAGTTACTTAAATATTACTTAATATTGTTACCTAAACACTTTTTTTTTCTCAGAACATATTTATACTTTAATATTTCTTACAGCACTTATAATGGTTTCATCATTTTTTCATACAAAATTTATTTTAATAAATATGATTGATATTTTGTCTTTTAAACTTTAATAAACAAGGTTGTTTCTTTTTACATAACTGTACTGTAATTTTTGCCTGGAATCATTTCTCAAAGCTAATTAAAAGATATGAGATCAAATTGCTGAAAACAAAACATTTTACTAAAAAGTTCGGTTTCAGCAATAATATCTTTCCGGTTTTGCAATTTAGAATACCTTTGCGATGAAGAATATTGTTGGGATTATGAAAAGGAGAGATTTCTAGCTTACTAAATATAGTTTTCTGAAGTTTGAGAGAAAATCTTTTCTACAGAAAGTGGAAAATTAAAAGAAGAAAGTTCAAAGAGAAAGAAAATGTCTTTACTTAAATGTCATTAAATCCCCCTTAGTTCATTCAATACAATTATAAGACCATATATGAACTTTTTTTGTTTGAAATTGTGTCTAGAATCATCTCTCAAAGTTTCTGCACTAAAGTCTGTTACACGTATATATGATTTTGAACAGACCTCATTTTCTTCATCACCAGGGTACAATCAATAGGCATTTGAAGTTTTCTTTGGACAATTTTGCCGTGAATGGCTAATATCCTTTACTTAAGGAAATCTGGTAAAACAATTATTCCCACGATTTCCCTAATTTAGACATACTCCTGTGAAGATTCTAATGGTTATATCTTACAAAACAACTCATAGGAAAAATTTACTAATGAAAATAATATTAACAAGCAAGTGTTTCTGATTTGTAAGGCTGAAGAAATTCGCTTACTCTCAAGTGAGTCTTCAGAAAGAAGTTTAAATACTTATGACTTGCATGCATTGTACTAATTGAAACGGCAAAGGTACTTTAAGACCATTGGTATGAGATCAATTACGGTCAGCAACGACGATCATACTAGAATAATTAACTAATATTATCAATTTAAAAATCATTAAATGTGTCAAGAATTTATGAAAGGTTAAAGAAATACTTGATAATTGACATTTTAGAAAGAAAAAGAACTAAACAAAAGGCATTAACTACTAAAAATTAAGATATACTTCAATTCTATCTTTTGGTATAATAATAATATAGGAAACTAATCTATAAATGTATAGTTATTTTGAGAAGGTAGAATATTTTTCAATTTCAAAGGTGTAAATAAAATAATAAAAAACATTTATTATCACTTATTTGAACTACGTGAATTGTATGATAAGTATGTATAGGCAATTTTAAGTATATTTAAAGCACTTTAAAGAGTAAGACAAAACATCAAGCCTTTAAAAATGAATTATGTGGAGGGGATAAGAGTTGAATTTCAAAATACATTTTTTGATACACATGAGCATGGGGTTTTCCCAATTTATAGTTTTCAGAGAGAACATGATAAGGAAGAACACACATCAAACAGTTCTTTATTAATATCTTCTTAGGAGAGAGAACTTAAATGAAAGATAAGCAAAAAAAAATAATTTTGCTTTACCTAAAAATAGCAACCCAACTGATCCAAAAAAGTGTACATATACACACAATAGAATATTAGGGTCTTTTGATACCTTTTGCAGGAATAGAATAACTAACTAAGAAAACTCTTTTAAGCTTAAAAAAAATAATATTCCATCACAAACCAAAACATAAATATATAAAAACAAAATGGACTAAATTTTTAGAAATGCTAGAATAAAATATTTAAAATGAAGAAATAATAGAGGAAAATGTTAACTGTCAACCTTAATAACAAGGAGTGTTTTTTTCCCATGATTTTCATAATGTATATGGGAAACTAATAACAAAAGAAATTGAAGATGACTAGGATGAAAATGAAGACACGGTTCACCACATATTACCAAAGCGAAATAGCTAATAATATTATGAGATTTAATTTTATAAATACCTTATAAACTTGTCCGTAAGTCCCATTTCCAACAACTTCTATCAGTTCAAAAATTCCAGCAGGCTCCTAAAATCATGAATTATATATTCATACAGTTTACATACAATTGTCAAAACAATCAATCAAAAATAAACTAATGATGTTAAAAGATTAATGTCCTGAACTGTCAAAATTGTCTGTATATACCTACACATAATATGATAGGATGGACAATCCATTAAACAAAATAAGTTGATTTTGATAACAAAAATGTTGATAATTCATCAAGTTTTAAGATAAGTTTTGTCAACTTCACTGAAATCATTGGTCATGTATCAGAGTGAGGTGACTCATTTTCAATATACCGAAGACCATTCCTATTGTAACCATAAATATAATTTCAAAAATGAATTTACCGAAGCCCAAAGGCTATTCCTTAATAAAAAGACGTCCTAATACCACAAAATTAAAGAAAAAAGTAACATTTACACAACATAAACAACACATTGACCTATAGTTAAGGACGAAAATCTATCATATAAAAAAAGGATATGGCATATAAATTATTTCCATATATAGTCCAATGATTATTCTACCCAATAAAATAAATAATACACTTACTTTGAGCGCATTTAAGTCAATATCGTCTAAAGAACAATTCACAGTAGGGGCTAAATTGTGCGCCATCTTGAAATTCTTTCTAACAAAGCGATGATGAATGTAATATAACACAAAAGAACGAGTTAACTCAAACAAAAAATTGGCAGAGAAGATAGGGATTTAGAATATACCCTATACTTTTCTGCTATCTGGTTATCAAATGCATAATACGCTACAGTTTCAGCACATGACACTGTTTTTCCAAGAGCCGTCCACACCTACTTATCAACTTCATAGAATGACGTCATGAGAAATTCACTGCTCATTGAATTCCCTTCAATTATATACATTAATAAGTTTACTAATCGAAAGAAATAGGGGGAAAAACAGGTCGATAGGAGGTGAAGTCTATGAGTCAATCAATGTAATTCTTATTAGCATGTAAAACTCTAAGAATAGAAATAACGAATTAACCCTTATCAGAAAAAGAATGTTTTATTTTAAACGAGTAACCTGTAGGGGGTATGGGTCAAATCCTTCACTTTGACAGATTTTGACATTTCAAATGCTATGAAAGGACGGCTCTTCTAGGATGAATGTCCTTAATTTCATTTGTATTGATCTGAGGTTTATTGTTAAACTTATTATAATTGAAGAAAGGCAAAATATCACAATAAACAAATTCGCACGCCACTAATTCAACAATTATAAGTATCATTTGTGAGAAACATTTTGTAAGAGATACGTATGTGAAATCATCTTCTATTGGTGAAATGAAATAAACGACAAGTGAGTGGATTTTGGATTGAATACAATTTTGATCTGTCTGCAGTCAGACAGCCTGTCTACGGTACTTCATCTATTCCAAATTCTGGATGACGGTTATGTCATGGAATCTGTGCAGGAATGCAAATTCCTGTATAGGCAGATTTCTTTAGTTTTAGTGAATTTCCATTTAGAGAAGCACAGGCGAGTCCAAGGATCAAGAATATATTCTGAGGAGTCAAGATTAAAGTGGCTTCTTAATTTTCCGTTCCAATCCCAGCCCGAATTTTTTTTTTTTATTACAAAATGTTTTTATATACTTAATTCCAAAAATTCCGTCACGCTGCGGCTGCGTTAACTAAGCAGATTTCCCACGCTCCTCGCGTAAATTAATTTATCACAAGACTTAAAAGTTCAATGAGAAGGATATTTGGTATTTAGGCTTCAAATAAAGTGCTTTATAATATAACAGCTTATTGTTAATCTGGCATGAGTAGGAGTGGGGGTTTACTGAAGGCCGAAAACTAAAGAATGCAAATATCTCGGTTAATATTAAAGGTAGTGAAAAAAATTACATACATAACAACATTTATAGAACATTGCATTTGCAATAAGATTGTTTCTATACAATATTTCAATCCGACGCATAATAACGGAGTTATTAAGAAGTTTCGAAATTATCCTTCTATAAACCCCGCCCCCTCCCACAGTCCGATTTCACCCATTAATGAACTTGATCTTTATTTTTCTATAAACGTTTGGATATCAAGTTTGGTAACGACCAAACAAAAATTACGACAGCTAGAGCGTTAACAGACTATATATATATATATATATATATATATATATTTGAACGGAACTCATTTTCGTAGATAGAATCGATGGACATTTGAGGAAATTTTTCGAAAATCGCGTCATGAGTACGTCCTCATAGCTGATTTCCCCAAAGGAAAATCATAATAGCAGAATGGGCGTTGATACAAGACTCAAAACAGGTTTAGCAAACTTCATATTTAACCGTTTATTATAAATCAAAAGGTGTAGTTCATTTTCAGATTTCCCTTCAAATGATATCGCTGATATAGTACAAGGGGGCTCGCTCACTGTGTTATCCACGCCAGCCTCTGTTTCTTTTTTTTTTTAAAAAAAATGTCTTGTTTGGATGCTTTGCTGGGACTCAGAAATAAATATCAGATGAAATCGTACTAGGCGAATTTCAGGAGGGGTATTAACCCCACATCCAGTACTGATGTCCCTTAAGGGAAATCAGCTATTGAGGTTGTACTCATGACGGAATTTTCGAAATTTTTCTTCAAATGTCCATCGATCCTACCTAGTAGATGATGAAAATGAGGTCCGTTCAAAACTGTATATATATATATATGTGTGTGTGTGTGTGTGTGTGTGTGAATATATATCTATCTATATATTTGTCTGTTACCGCTCTAGCGGTCGCAACTTTGGTTTGATCGTTGCCAAACTCCATATTTAGTCGTTTTATGTAAAAAGAAAGATCAAGTTCATTAATGGCTGAAATCGGACCAGTGGGAGGGGGAGTTTAGAGGGGAGGGTTTTCTAAAGTTCGAAATATTTCCGTTACTATACGTCAGATCGAAAAAGTGTATAGAATCAATCTTATTGCAAATTAAATTTACTATAAATATTGTTATATAAATGTATTCTCTATCTTGAATATTAACCGAGATATTTGCATTTTTATGAAATCGGGGCGGATAACGGATGAGAGTAAAACTTCACGTTGGAAATCTGCTTAGTTTACGCAGCCCCTGCGTGACGGACGTTTTTGGTCTGGCATTAGACAAAAGGCTATCCTGGATGAACTATATTCTCAATCTCATAGACCAACGCTTCAAACGGCTACGAATCATGAGAGGCCTAACGAACACTTCACGGGGAGCAGATCTTAAATCCACATTACACTCTACACCAGCTTAATCAGATCTAAAATAGGCTACGGATGTGTGGAATACTCTTCGACAAGATATGGAAATCTACTACTTCTGGACTCAAGTCACCACACGGGGAGTAGACTTGCAACAGGAGCTTTCGGAACCAGTCCCATTGTTAGTTTATGTGCAGAAGCCTCTGTACCACCACTTGTGTTTCGACGCCATGCATCGATCAACACTTATATATCCAAAATGAAGCTGCAATTTAGGAATGCGGCGCATAGTTACATCTTCCAATTGTATAAAAATAGACAAAACTATTGTCATACCTATCGGTGGAGACAGTCGTCACTGATAGGTATGGCAATAGTATCATTTATATTGGCGGTTCTAACCCTTTATTTGAATTACCAATAAACAAAACCACTCAGCACCACTTGGTATTCGACATCAACAAATAGCAGCTGAGATATATATGACATCCAAGTGGAGTATGATGATGCAACTCAAGAAATCCCCCCTCCCCTTGGAACCACCAACCTCCTAAAATAGACAGCAAAATGCGAACTATAGATACTAATACTCAAATGCATGAAATATATGACTAGTTAAGTACACACCACGAATACAAAAAAAATATAGAAGGATGGTTCAAAAAGTGGGGGAAATGTAGGATACGCAATGGTCCTAGGAGATATAAGAAAGAAATACAAGATGCCACTATATATATATACCTCCATACATACCGTCGAGCCACAAGCAATAGCGGACAGCACCCTACCTCGCCATAGACATTTTTTGGTGTGCTCTGACTCCATGTCAGCTCTGTTATGCATACATAATCCTCATAAAGCCGATCTAATAATAAATAAAGTTTATAATTACTTGCAAATCCTGGAGATTATTAAAAAAAAAACGAATCAAGCTGCTATGGATACCTGCACACTCCGGAATTACTGAAATTGAAGGTGCCGATAAAGCTGCAAACGAAGCATTATATGGGAGGGCCCAACTTCATGACTATGAAGGTAATGATATGAGTGCCTGGGTAAATAGCAAAGTCCTAAAAAAAGGGATTCAATGTGGAAGGAAGTAGCCCTCGCAAACAAACTACGAAATATACAAGATTCTGCATGGACATAGTGCCTTCAGAGGCATTTGAAAAGAAGAGGTGGTGCCAGGTTGTGTATAGGCCATACAAATTTTACGTACATTTACTAAATAACAAAAGATCCCCAACAGCCTTTTCTAGCCAGGTTAGGCCTAAGGAGTTTATTTAATGAGTCCTCACTAAATAAATTTCTTCTGCTCAGGGCGGGAATCGAACCCGCCACTCTAGGTCTACCACGCAAGATTAAGACCAACGCCATAACTCGCACGGCCAACCTGAGCCCCACAATATAGGATAGACAAATATTCTCTGAGACGAACAAGAGAGGGGGTTATAAGGGAGGCTTGAACTTAAAAATAACTAAAATAAATGTGAAAAATATTTGAACGAGCAGTCTTGGTATTGTGAAGATAATGTAATCAGATTTGTTACTATAATTTAATGTATATTGAATCTAATCTATAATTTAATCTATTGAAATCCTAAATGAGTAGGCACGACTGAGCCTAGGGATGTGTGGGGTATACTTCCTTTTAGCAGATTTAGCAATTTTCAAAATTTTTCTTCAAATATCCATCGATCCTACCTAGTAGATGACGAAAATGAGGTCAGTTCAAAATTGCATATATATATATATATACTAACTCAGAATTCATTTGAGGCTGAATGGTGATGATACTTTTTGGCAAGGTTTGACTTTGCACAATATCTTGACATTTACCCGTCCCAGTGTTATACGGGTTAATACCGATCGTTTCTGTGGATTTGTTAATAATAAAATTAATTTTTTATTTAAGTCTTCACTGTCCTCCAAATTGTCATATTTCCCGTCTCCTGTGCATTATGCATAGATTTCAGTTATTAAGGACAAAATATTAACATAGATTTGAATTAATTTTTCCAGGTGAGGTACCTCATAGTTCAAACTGGACTGATTTGTTGAGCATATAAATATTTCTACGCACATTACTTGCTCCACACATTGTTCCTGGAGAAATTTATAAAACAAAAGTTAATCTAATAACAAAGTAAACAACTTTTGTTATATGCATGTTTGTCGAAAAACAAATAGACAATGAAATATCGCGAATTTTTAATTTTGTAAATCCTTATGGGAGAATGTCAGAAGGGCGGATCAGGAACTCAGGCCCTCTTCAGAAGTAATAACAGGGTATGGAAAGAATCCACTGGCTGTTGTGGGTAGGGCTAAGATCCAAGTCAGGTCGGGTAGACTTACAAAGACTCTTCCGGTAGTAGTCCTGGAGGATGAGGACGTACCACTGTTTGGGCTTCCCTGGTGCCTAGCCAACCTACCTCTTCCTAAGCAGGTGACAGTGCGGAAGATTGTTAAAGGAGATAATGAACTCCCTCAGATGAATCGGGAGCGTCCCAAAATTGTAAAAAGAATTAATACAAAATTTGGAGATGTCTTCCAGGAAGAACTAGGGAGAATTGCTGAGGTTGAAGCGAGAATCCACCTAAAGCCAGGGGCAAGGCCCGTTGCATTCAGTGCTCGACGTGTTCCTTTCCCTTTGCGGAAAGCCATTGAGAATGAGTTGGCTCGGTTAGTGAGGGATGGAATTCTGGAACCAGTGGATCCCACTGAAACACTGATAGAGTGGTGCACCCCAACGGTCAATGTGGATAAAGGAGGTGGCGCTGTTCAAATCTGTGGGGATTTTAGAGTGATTCTGAAATCTAATATTATACCCGAGAGCCATTTTCTCCCGACATTTGATGACCTGACAGCTAAATTGAACGAGTCCAAAATCTTTTTTGTTATTGATTTGAAGGACGCTTATCTGCAGATGAGAGTAGCACCTGACGACCAGAAATATTTGACCATTTCCACACATAAAGGATATTATAGGTACAAAAGGCTCCCCTTCGGCCTACAGTCTTGTCCGGCGAAATTCCAAGGATACATGGAGAAGCTATTAGCAGGATTAGATGTAGGGGTTCTATTGGATGATATTGTGGTTGGAGGAGCGGATATCAACTCGCACGTCAGTTTTCTGTGAGAGGTCTTGGAGCGACTACGGAAAGCAGGCCTGAGGGCAAAGTTGGCAAAATGCAAGTTTCTACAGAAGGAAGTCGAATACCTGGGCCACCGAATTGACGAACATGGCATACATCCATCTAAAAACAAATTAGCTGCCATTCGAGAAGCAAAGCAACCTCGGAACGTAAAGGAATTAAGAGCCTTTTTGGGGTTTGTCAATTATTATGAGAAGTTCATTACAAATTTGCATGCTATATGCGCCCCGTTGCATGCCCTGACTGGCACGAAGAGTAGGTGGAAAAGGACTCCAGTGGAACATACAGTGTTTGAGAAGGTGAAAACATTGTTATCAGCTGAAGACTCCATCGTACCTTATGATTTGCGGAAGCCTGTCATCTTGGCCTGCGACGCGTCTGAACATGGAGTCGGTGCAGTGTTACTCCATAAAATGAAGGATAGCTCTGAGTGCCCCATTTTGTTCGCATCAAGGACTTTAACACCGGCAGAAAAAGATATTCCTCAATTGATAGAGAGGCCCTGGCCTTGGTTTTTGCAGTTAGGAAGTTCCGTCAATTCCTGCTTGGGCGAGAATTTGTACTTAGGACAGACCACAGGCCTCTGGAGAGGATATTTGGAACTGAGAGGGACCTTGCTAAAGCAGCAAACTCACGTTTGATACGATGGGCCATCAATCTCAGAGGTCAAAGAATTAAGGACAATTAGGATGGAAAAAATATCATTCATTTCTTCAGCTGGGGACATTAAGAAATCATATGGAAAGGATCCAGTCTGTAAGCTTCTCTTAGATTATCTGGAGCATGGTTGGCCTAAAAATTGGGAAACTATGAAACCTGGTGTGAAGATGTTTTGGAACAAGAGAGATGCACGAACACTGGAAGATGGTGTTATTCTTCGGTTGGGAAGACTGTTTGTTCCTGAAGCTCTGAGGAGCTCCGTACATCAACAGTTACATGAGGGTCACCCCGGGATCACTGCAATGCGCTCACTATCCCGTTACTATGTCTGGTGGCCAGGAACCGATGAGGATATCGAGAAGTATGTAAGAAGATGCACTCCATGTCAAGCTAACAGACATAGCGAGTGTGAGGTGCCTCTGTATCCCTGGAATGTACCGAATGGACCCTGGGAGCGACTCCACGTGGACATAGCAGAACCCGGAGGTGGCAAGTATTGGCTGGTAGGGATAGATGCTTACTCCAAGTGGGCTGAAGTGGATGTGATGAACCGAATGACCACCGGCGTTATAATTGACCGATTGCGGCAATGGTTCTCGAGGTACGGTATACCCACGCAGATAGTCACTGATAATGGGACGCAGTGGACCTCGTCAATGTTCAAAAATTTCTGTTCTGCAAACAATATCCGCCATGTGACCGGAGCTCCTTTTCATTCACAGACCAACAGGCTCGTGGAGAGAACGATCCAGACGTTCAAGTCAAGAAACTGTGCCTGTAGGCAGGAGGGGTTGCCACCAAGCCTTGCAAAGGCACAGGTTCTCCTGTCCTACCGCAACACCCCGTAGAAGACCACCATCCCTCATGTTCCTAGGAAGGCGACTCCCTACTGCTCTCGATCGCCTTAGGCCGGACACCAGGGAGGAAATGGAGATAAAGATGGAAATGGAAGCAGAAAAACTACCACGACCAGAGATCCAAGGGGAGAGAGTTTGCCAAGGGGGATGAAGTCTGGGTGAAGAATGAGCTGAGCAAGGGCTGGGTGCCAGGCGTGGTGGAGGAGCGAACGGGACATCATTCGTACAAAGTTCTGGCTGGTGGACGTACCAAGCGGAAGCACGTGGACCAGAGAAGGGGCGGTTGACGAGCACACATCCCAGATGACAACCGAGGAGGAGTGTCAACCAAAGGCGGATGAAGATCCGCAAGTTTGGTGGGGAGAAATGTAGCATATGCTATACGGTTTCTAGGCAATGGAGCATACGCTATATGGTTGCTAGGCAATGAAACCTCTCTTACTGTTACCTCGTTAATAAACCAGTTGAATAGTGGCGTTACTCAATGAACTGTTAGTTATTAATGTTACATGGTCTATACCCGTCGTTGCTTTGGATTTGTTAATAATAAAATTATTTTTTTATGTAAGATTTCACTGTCCTCCATATTGTTATATTTCCTGTCTCCTGTGTATTTTGCATATATCTGAATTATTAAGGACAAAATATGTCAACAAAATGTTGAGCATATCAATATTTCTACGCAAATTACTTCCTCCACACATTGTTCCTGGAGAAATTAATGAAACACAAGTTAATCTAAATAACAAAGTAAACAACTTTTGTTATGTGCATGTTTGTCAAAAAACAAATAGATAATGAAATATCGCGAATTTTTATTTCAGGCCTCCCTTATAACCCCCACTCCCGTTCTAACCTAAAAATTTTAATTGACCAGTATTTTCTCCAGCTCTGTCATAATCATTTTTGAATTTCTTGCTGGGTCTGTCAGTAAATGAAATGAGTTCTATGGAGTTTATGTTAATTGAGCTCGAAATTATATATGTTTAGCTAACTAACAAACAAACTAACCAACTATATCTCCGTTGTTATGCGTCGGATCGAAAGATTGTATAGAATCAATCTTATTGCAAATGTAATGTTCTATAAATGTTTTTATATTCATGTTTTCTCTATATTGAATTTTAATCCAGATATTTCCAATGTTTAGTTCTCGGCCCTCAGTAAACCCTCACTGCAACTCAGGTCATATTAACAATAAGCTGTTATATTATGAAGCACGTTATTTGAAGCCTAAATACCAAATATCATTGTCATTGGACTTTGACGTTTTTTTTTGGCGGGCCGCACATAAAGTAACACTTATTAATAATTTACAAAACTTTATTTATAATAAACATTAGGATAAAAAAATATAAAATTAAGAAAAACGTACAGATTTCATATACGAATTTTAATGCAAAAAATAAAATAACGCTCTAGCGGTGGCAATTTTTGTTTGATCGTTACCAAACTTCATATTTAATCGTTTTATGTAAAAAGAAAGATCGAGTTCGTTAATGACTGAAATCGGATCAGTGGGAGGGGGGGATTTTTGAAAATTCGAAATACTCCGATATTATGCGTCGGATTGAAACATTGTATAGATTTTTAATGTACGGGTTTTTTATAACGTACAATAACAAAACTTGAAAGTAATAAGGCACTATAATTTATAAAAAACAAACAACTGGTCGAAAATTAAAAGATTGAAGAACACAAAATGCAATAAATAATAACAATCGGTCTTTGAAGAAATAACAACAAAAATGGTTCGGAGCAGAGTTCACAAAAGCACAACACACACAACTGCGAGAGTGAGCGGTTAATTTTTATACACTGACTGAAAGGTTATTATATGGTTGCTCGCAGTGTAGCCACGTTAAAATTAGATTAATTAGTTCCTGGCAACACTGTCATTGGGACCACGTGGCATCTAGTAAGGGTTAGGTTATAGAGCAGGCCAAGCTGCTACATCACCTCCCCCCAATGACAGAGTCATGGAAGCGGGCAGGAAGTCTAATGGGTCTTCCTCGACGAGTCTGGTGAGGTTGTTCCGCTTGTGTGGCTGTGTCTTGGTTGGAAGGGTGCAGTGTTGTCTGGGGATTCGCAGAGGTCTGCTGTGCTGAGGGGTTGGATGAGGTTTGTTGAGATGAGTCCTGGATGGTGTAGGCTGGCTTCAGACGGTCGAGTGAGACGGTTCTTGGCCCCGTAGGAAGTTGGATCTTGAATGTCTTCGGCTGTCGTTCCAGTACCAGATGAGGTCCTGAGTATGGTGGTGTTAGGGGTTGGCGAACTGTATCATCTCGTAGGAACACATGAGTGCAGTTCCTGAGGTCCTTAGGAACAAAGGTTTGGCTGCTACTGGGACGGTGAGGTGCTGGTCGAAGGTCCTTCATGTGGTCCCTCAACCTCCGCAGGAACTCCTCGGGGTCCTCAGGTCGTTGGTGGCTTGCGAGCAATTCACCAGGCAACCGTAGGGGCTGCCCGAATACCAGTTCTGCTGCACTACTGGTGTTATCATCACGCACTGCTACTCTCAGACCAAGAAGTACTGTGGGCAGCAGGTCAGTCCATCTCGATGAGCCGATGAGGTGAGCTGTGAGAGCTGCTTTGAGTGTCCTGTGCCACCGTTCAATACAGCCATTACTTTGTGGATGGTAAGGAGTTGTCCTAGTACGTTTGATCCCGAGAATGTGTGTGAGCTTGCAGAATATTTGACTCTCGAACTGCCTCCCTTGGTCCGTTGTAATTCTAGTAGGGACGCCATAGCGACAGATCCAAGTCCTGTGTAGGGCTCTGGATATCTTGTCTGCACTGATGTCTTCGATTGGCTCAGCTTCAGGCCACCGGGTAAACCTATCTGCCATAGTAAGGCAATAACGTTTGCCGTCTGACGTTGGGAGTGGTCCTATAATATCTATGTGGACGTGCTCGAAGCGAGCGCTTGGGGCAAAGGTTCCCGGAGGCGTGACAGTGTGGCGATGTACCTTACTCCGCTGACAAGCGACACAAGCACGTGCCCAGGTGGCGATGTCTACATTCATGTTTGGCGAAAAGAATCGTTGGGCAATGAGTCTCCTTGACCCGCGTATACCCGGGTGGCTGAGGTTGTGGATATGAGTAAAAATCGATTGTCTCAATGATGCAGGCAGGTACGGACGCATCCGTGAGGTGCTTGTTTCGCAGAGAAGGGGCCTCGTAGCATGTGGAACTTTCAACCACTTAAGCGAGAAGGCAGGGTTTTTAAGGAGCTCGTTTATGTCAGAGTCCGTCTCTTGTAGCTCTGCAATTTTTTCATTGTCATCGGGAAGCGTAATCTCCTCCAACCTCGAGAGTGTGTCTGCGACCACATTGTCATTTCCAGCTACATGTCGAATATCGGTTGTAAACTGACTGATGAAGTTTACCAATCGGATCCTCATAGGCGTGGCTGTGTCAGCGCGTTGTCGGAACATGTGGATCAGCGGCTTGTGGTCGGTGAGTACGGTGAAGTTACGTCCTTCGATCGAGGGCCTGAAGTGACGTATTGCTCGGTGTACGGCGACCAGCTCCCTGTCGTAAGTGGAGTAACCTTGTTCTGCTTTCGTCAGTGTCTTCGAGAAAAATCCAAGAGGTTTCCAACCGGATCCTTCACGTTGCTGAAGAACCGCCCCGATGGCTGTGTTTGACGCGTCACATGCCAATGAGAGTTCGGCATCGTCGGATGGATGTGACAAAGTGAGGGCCGACTTGATCTCTTGCTGACATAGACGAAATGCAGCGTCTGCTTCCTTGGACCATTCCAGAGTTGTTGCATCGCTGTTCTTGCAGTTGCCTACTAATGAGTGTAGGGTATGCTGGTGTTCGGCTGCGTTTGGTATGAATCGCCTATAAAAATTCAGCATTCCCAAGAACCGCCGAAGTTGTCCCTTATTGCTGGGTCGAGGAAACTCCATGATCTGGTTAACCTTTGCTGGAAGGGGCTTGATACCTTGGGCATTCACGAGGAAGCCCAAGAATTCAATCTCGGTCTTGCCAAACTCGCACTTGGTGGGGTTTATTGTTAGACCATGCTCGCTCAGTATTCGGAAGACGTTGTCTAAGTGTGTATGATGTTCGTCCTTGGTACTGGATGATACGAGTATGTCGTCTAGGTACACGAAGACATTGGGCAGTGCCAAAATACTATCCATGAGGCGCTGGAACGTCTGAGCAGCATTACAAAGGCCGAAGCACATTACCAGGAAATCGAAGAGACCGAAGGGTGTAATTACTGCGGTCTTCTTAATGTCTTCTTCAGCTACAGGTACCTGATAGTACGCCCTGTTCAGGTCAATCTTACTGAAGTAGGTCTTTCCGCTAAGATTGGTGTTGAGAGTCAATATGTTTGGAACACCGTATCTGTCGGGAACAGTCTGTTCGTTTAGTCGGCGGTAGTCCCCACAAAATCGCATTTTGCCATCTTTCTTTACCACTATATGTAACGGACTTGAGTAGGGGCTGTTAGACGGCCTGCAGATGCCTTCGTCCACCATTTTGAGGAATTCCTCGCTTGCAGCCCTGTAACGCTCAGGTGGAAGGCGTCGAGCTTTTGCTGTGACGGGTGGTCCCTTCGTCTCAATGAAGTGCTGGATGTTATGCTTTGGTTTCTGCAGGACGGTTGACGGGCGTGTGATGGATGGGTATTTGCGTAGTAGGTCGTAATACCACTCACCAGCGGGAACTGAATATACCGTGGGTATTTTGGAGTGTGCAATGGTCCCCTTTGCTGTGATCCCCGTTTTTGCGTCTAGGAGCTGACGACCTCTGAGATCGACGATTATGTGGTGGTGGAAGAGAAGGTCGGCGCCGATGATGGGGCTACTGATGTCTGCCAAGATGAAGGTCCAGGGGAGTGGTCGTTGGAGTCCGATATTAAGTGTCTTCCTGACTTCCCCATACGTCTTGATCGTTGTACCATTGGCAGCGTACAAAGGGAAGTTGGTTGGATGTCTCCGATCCCGCGACCTGGCTGGGAAAACAGATATACATGCGCCTGTGTCCACTAAATATCTCTCTCCCGATTCTTTCTCCTTCACAAATAATCGGCGTTGGTGAGTGCGAGCGACGGAGTCCGCCATCTCGGCCGCTGCTAACAGTTTTCCTGAGCCGGATTGTTGTTCTTCCATTCACAGGGCTGTTTGCATTTATGTGTTTTTTTTCGGAAGGTCTCGTGGTAATAACAAGATGTTTTACTCCTGCTGCTTGAACGGCTACGTCGACGTGAGTGTGAATGTAAAGGGTCCTTTCGCCCTATGCGTGCTATCTCGCTCTTCAGATCTGTGACTTCCAGGGTGAGTTTCCTGACCATCTCTTCCAGCTGCGATAGCTGGGTAGGTTGTGTCTGTGAGGGTCGAGTGCTCTGTGCGCGTACTTCAAGGATGCTGGGTTCGTATACTTCAGCAATACGATCTGCAATCTCAGCGAGTTTATCGACTGAGGCCTCGTTGGTAACGGCTAGCATGGCCTGTATACGGTCGGGAAGTGCCCTCAGCCATACATGACGTAAGAGGTTAGGGGGTATAGTGGCGCCAGCTAGTCGTTTCAATTCGTTGAGGAGCTGAGAAGGCCGTTCTCCTTCAGATAGACGTTTCTCTTCGAGAAGTCGCCGGATCCGTAGGTTTTCGGATTCCGTGAATGTGTGGAGAAGCCGGTTTTTAAGGGCTTCATATGGGTCAGCCGGGGGATTTTTAACTATATCGGCCACCTCTTTTAGAATTTCGAAGTCTAGGTTGGCAGTAACTAACTGGAATTTAATCCTAGAGCTAGTTACCTTGGAGGTTGCGAAGACTGCCTCAGCCTGGCAAAACCAAAGCTCTGGATCTGCCTTCCAAAAGCTTGGGATCCGGAAGTTAGGTCCAAATCCGTAAGCGCCGACTTCCTCCAGTTCCGTAGGATTTACGTCTTTGCTGATGTTTTCCATCTTTATTGTCCGGCGTCGGGGTCACCACTTTAATGTACGGGTTTTTTATAACGTACAATAACAAAACTTGAAAGTAATAAGGCACTATAATTTATAAAAAACAAACAACTGGTCGAAAATTAAAAGATTGAAGAACACAAAATGCAATAAATAATAACAATCGGTCTTTGGTGAAATAACAACAAAAATGGTTCGGAGCAGAGTTCACAAAAGCACAACACACACAACTGCGAGAGTGAGCGGTTAATTTTTATACACTGACTGAAAGGTTATTATATGGTTGCTCGCAGTGTAGCCACGTTAAAATTAGATTAATTAGTTCCTGGCAACACTGTCATTGGGACCACGTGGCATCTAGTAAGGGAGGGGCTCAGGTTAGCCATGCGAGTTAAAGCGTTGACCTTTATCTCACATGGTAAACCTAGAGTGGCGAGTTCGATTCTTGCCTGGGCAAAGGAAATTATTTAGTGATGAAATTCATTAAATAACATCCTAAAATCCCACCCTGGCTAGAAAAGGGTGGTAACCTGTAGATAACCCGTCCCAATTAGCCTAAGTTGCAAAAAGTGGACGTTAATTAATAATAATAATCTAGTAAGGGTTAGGTTATAGAGCAGGCCAAGCTGCTACAGATTCAATCTTATTGCATTAAATTAAATTTACTATAAATATTGTTCTATACATTTATTCTGTATCTTGAATATTAACCGAGATATTAGCATTTGTTCTGTGTGTGTGTGTGTGGTCGGCAGGAGTCGGCTATGTTCGGGACTTTCCGCCGAGAGCTAGGGCGTCCGTTTCCGTAACTATTCGTCCCTCGTGAATAAGTTTAGAGATTCCTTACTACTACTGTTGTAATTAGGCAGATTTCTCTACTGAAAATCTTCACGTGGGAAATCTGCTTAGTTTGCACAGCCTCTGAGTGACGGACTTTTTAGGGTTTATACCCGTCGATGCTGTGGATTTGTTAATAATAAAATTATTTGTTATTTAAGACTTCAATCTTCTAATATTATTATATTTCCCGTCTCCTGTGCATGTAGGTTTTTAGCAGATTTCCCTTAAGGGAAATCAGCTATTGAGGTTGTACTCATGACGGAATTTTCGACATTTTTCTTCAAATGTCCATCGATCCTACCTAGTAGATGACGAAAATGAAGTCCGTTCAAAACTGTATATATATATCTATCTATCTATCTATCTATCTATATATATATATATATATATATATATATATATATATATATATATATATATATATATATATTTGTCTGTTACCGCTCTAGCGGTCGCAATTTTTGTTTGATCGTTACCAAACTCGGAATTTAATCGTTTTATGTAAAAAGAAAGATCAAGTTCGTTAATGGCTGAAATCGGACCAGTGGGAGGGGGGGTTTAGAGGGGAGGATTTTCAAAAAGTCGAAATATCTCCGTTATTATGCGTCGGATCGAAAAATTGTGTAGAATGAATCTTATTGCAAATTCAATTTACTATAAATATTGTTCTATACATTTATTCTGTATTTTGAATATTAACCGAGAAATTTGCATTTGTATTCTGCGTGTGGTCGGCTATGTTCGGCCTTTCCGCCGAGAGCTCTGGTGGCCGTTTCTGTAACTATTAGTCCCTCGTGAATGGGTTTAGAGGTTACTTACTACTACAGCTGTTATTAGGCAGATTTCTCTATTGTAAAACTTCACGTGGGAAATCTGCTTAGTTTACGCAGCCCCTGCGTGACGGACTTTTTTTTATAACGTAATGAACAGTATAATTCATAGTCGTAGAAAGAATTCCAAGCCATGTAAGAATTAAAGTTCCTTCCCCTTGATGCGCTCCAATGCTTAATGGTGACAGCTGTTCTAGATACATCATAACCGAAAAACAATTAGAAAATGAAATGTCACAAATTTTTATTTCAGGCCTCCCTTATAACCCCCACGTTTGAACCTATAAATTTTAATATAGCTTATAATCATGGAAGAATTAATGCTAATTCACATGCCGAGTTTTGTTAAATTCGCTTCAACCGTTAGTGCCCAATAAAATAAACTGCTCAAAAATGAATAGGGATATTGGTAGGTTTTGTGGTATTTATGGGGCCTAGCATTTTTTTTTTTTTTAAATATAAATATCATTAATATTTAATAGAAATTATTGTCTTTTTCCCCCCATAAAAAAGTTATTTAATTAAGGTCGATTTAATTAAATTTAATAGGATAAGAAAAAAATAACCAATATCCCTATTCATTTTTGAGCAGTATAGTTGCTCCCGCTTTAGTTTTTGGTGTGTATATCTCGTTTATACTTTTGTTATACGGCAAAAGTGAATATAACAAAAGTTACTCTAAATAACAGAATAAACAAATTTTGTCATGAGCGTATCTGCCGAAAAACCAATAGGAAACGAAATATTGTTATTTTTAATTTCAGGCCTCCCATACAACCCCCACTCCTGCTCGCCCCTAGAAATGTTGGTACATCTTATTATCATGTAGGAGTTACCGCTAACTCACATACCGAGTTTTGTTTAACTCGGATGAGTCTTTTGTGCCAAATAAAATTGTTGACTCCCGCTATAGTTTTTAGTGTATAACTCATTTATACTTTGGTATACAACAAAAGTATATAAAATAAAAGTTACTCTAAATAACAAAATAAACAACTTTTGTTATGTGTATATTTTCTAAAAAGCAATCGGAAACGAAATATCGCTATTTTTAATTTCAGGCTTCTCTTATAACCCCCACTCCTGTTCGTCTCAGAGAATATTAATATAGCAAAAATCTAAGTTGGGCTAGTAGTAAATATACATACCAAGTTTCATAAAATTCGGTTCAGCCGTTAATGCGTGAAATGGTAACAAACAAACACGAAAGAAACAAAATGCAGTTATGGTGTCTATGACATGTGAAACGAAAAGTTATAGTGAAATTTCGAGAAAAAAATCAATGTAGACAGAGGTTACAATTTTATATATATATATATATATTATAAAATTATTGTATTTTATTATTTTTTATATAGATAGGTATATACATGCACACCCCTCCCCCATAGAAAATAATCCTTAGGTGCTGTGGCCGATAGATTCTGCATTGGGTAAACATTTCTCTTAGTGATTGAGAAGTTGGGAGGGCATAAGACAAGATCCATCCACATATCATTTCTTTGCATCAGAGGTATTAAAATTAAAATAAATTAATTCTAAGAACTTTTTTGTGGTAAATATTTTTCGTGTTCATTCAAGAATACTTTTGCATTACTTCGTTTTAAATACTTTATTTTTAGCAGATTTCCCTCAAGGGAAATCAGCTATTCAGGGCGTACTCGACGCGATTTTCGAAAAATTTCTTCAAATGTCCATCGATCCTACCCAGATGACAAAAATGAGGTCCGTTCAAAATTATATGTCTGTTAACGCTCTAGCGATCGCAATTTTTGTTTGATCGTTAGCAAACTCGATATTTAAATGTTTGACGCAAAAAGACAGATCAAGTTCGTTAATGGCTGAAATCGGACCAGGTGGAGGGGGGGTTTAGAGGGAGTTTTTGAAATATCTCCGTTACCATACGTCGGATCAAAAAATTGTATATAGCCAATCTTATTGCAAATTAAATTTACTATAAATATTGTTCTATACATTTATTTTCTATCTTGAATATTAAGAGAGATATTTGCATTTTTATTAAAAGTGGGATGACAGACAAGTGTTTCCCACCAAAAGCTAGTTCGGCTCTCGTATGGAGATTTACTCTATTGTATAACTTCACGTGGGAAATCTGCTTAGTTTATGCAGCCCCTGCGTGACGAACGTTTATTTTTATTTCAGAACCCAATACGGTCTGATAAACAATGAACGAAAAGTGTTTAGGAACAGGGTCACTCCAAGCCTCATGCTACTAGCTACTCCTACCTACAAATATGGCCTCCTTAAAGAAAGCAAAGGGAATGATTGCACATTCCAATTTCATCCCTGTTTGCTCTGAATATTAGTGTTTAGATATCAATCATTTTACGCTCCTTACAGATCAAAATTCACTGTTCGAAGGCAAACAACCTGATAAAGTCAAGAACAATGGCGACTAGAACTATCCTGCTTTGATCAGAATGAAAACTCTGGGAGAAATCCAGTGCTGTATTTGGGAATTAAGTTCCAATACTACTGAAAAGTAGCCACTCCTTTTTAGAGGGCAGGTATATGGGTGAACTAGTACCAAATCCAAAGGAGAAGATCAGCACATCCTATTAAGGATAAAGTTTTCAGGAGCCCCCTATTGCCTTTGAACACAGAAAATATACTCTAAAACCTCTTAAAGGTTTGTATTTTAAAACTAAAGATGTTTATATTGCAAGTATAAAAATAAACCTCTCTTGGAATTGAAACTATTTTACAACTTGTTGGCTGTTCATTGTCCTCTTTTCAATCCTAAACTAAATTTAATGATATTTGTATAAATAAAAAGTAACACAATTTAAGACTATAAACTACGTATTGTTTGAAATCAAACAGCTGTGAAGACTCTAAAGTAGACCAGACGAAAAAGTTAAGATATTTACTTTCCTATTAGCAGATTTCCCTTGAGGGAAATCAACTATTGAGATCGTACTCGAGACACGATTTTCAAAAACAAAAATCCAAATGTCCATCAATGCTACCTAGATAAAGAAAATGAGGTCTTTCAAAATTGTATATATATTTGTCACAATTATTGTTTGATCGTTACCAACCTCAATATTTAGTCGGTTAATATTAAAAAAAATGATCAAGTTTGCTAACGGGTGAAATCGGCCAGGAGAGAGGGGGAGAATTTCGAAAAATAGACATATCTCTGTTACTATACATCGATCTAAAATTTTATAGAACCAATCTCATTGCAAATTAAATGTACTATAAATATTGTTTCATACATTTATACTATATCTTGAATATTAACTGAGGTATTTGATTTCAGTTTTCAGCCAACCATCACTTCTACTCATGTTATATAAACAATACTTATATATTGTTTTCAAGACTTTTATTAAACAAGATACATGTAAACATGTTCTGCTGACCCCCCTCCCCACGCCTTCTTGAACTACTACAATTTGATTGATTGAGATAAAAATTATTCCGATTCATTATAAATTACAGGAATGGATATAGTAAATAGTTTTTAATAAAATTAATGTTATATTCTGATACATTTCTGTAATTGTTTTTTTTCTCCAGGGAGTTTGACAGACCTGTTTGTTTACATTTCAGAGGCTTTCCGTCTAGAAATTATTAATATTTACTGGAATATTTCTTATTACAGTCTGTATTTATTCATTTAATATTCACTGTGGTGTTGTGTTACTAGTATGTAGATTTATCTATTGTTAAACTTCAGGAGGAAAATCTGCTTAGTTTACGCAGCCCCTGCGTGACTGACTTTCTTTTTTCCTACAAACATGCTCATAAGTTCTTTATTTCGATCTTTTTAGGCATACTTTTATTATATAACTAGTATAAACCAAATAAAAACTAAGAACTATTAAACTAAAAACTCATTGCATGAGTTAACATTAACTCCTAGAATATATGCTGTAATATTATTCTTATGAACTTATCTGATGTAAAGGTACTTTTAAATGGAAAATCACGATTATTCACTTCTAATTATTTAGAATATCTTTTGAAAGCAAATACAAGAATATCTTTTGAGTACAACTACAACTTTGGTCAACAATTTTGAAGTACTAATAATGACTAGACCCAAAACTTGGAATGTGAATTTTAAATGCTTAATAAAAACAGCAGGGAAAAGGAAGCGAAAACCAAATAATTAAAGCCATAAAACAGTTTTTAAGACATTTTTTATTATTAAAAAAAAACACGAAGGGATTATTTATTTCCCTTTCTTTGCTTTTATTTTTCTTAAGTAAAACTCAAGCTCTTTCCCTTCAAGGATGTATCCATCAGCTCGTCCGCACTGCCCTGGTCTGCTTGCTATACAAGCTGCAAAAATAAAAACAGTGTCAAGTTGATAAAATATAATATGTTCTGGAAATTGTAAAATACAAATCACTATACGAATATTAAAAAATAACAGCTTATATAACAAAAATAAAGAATAAACACATAAAAATGGTATATATCATTGGATTTGTTTCTGAGAGTTTGATTATTAGTTAAAACTATCAGTCTCAATATCCTAAAGGCTTATCCTTTAGGTAACTAAATGGTACCCCAGGAATAACCTAAATAGAATCCAGTTCAAATGAGTATTGCTTTGTGGACAATAATGTTTTTAACTGGAAAATAATTATCAAATGGTCATCAGAGCTCTTTTATTATCACCATAAGAAAACTGAATAAAACATTCAGTTTTCTCAAATGACACGCATGAAAACATTATGTGACCAAACTATCTAAAAATCTGAATCATTTTTAATTTCAAAATAGATTGAACGTATTTGCTAGTTGTTGAAACACAACTCTTACTTTTTATAGTGACATCTAAAATTATACATATTTACTAGTTCAAAGAATCCTAACTCTGTACCTTTTATACTCCCATCTAAAAAAACAAATTTCTTGTACCACAGCTGATGTGAAATGTTAACTAGAGAGCAATATTAGAAAAAAATAAATAACCCTTTTTTTAATTTGCAAATTGCACTGTGCAGTTTGTTGGTGAAAGTAGAACAACATGGATAACGTTTTTGGTTAAGCTGGTCTTTCATTTATTCATTCTAAAATTTCTTACTCCATTTAAAAATCTTTTAAGACTAACTCCAGGTCACTACGCAAAAAGGCAGGTTATACTGTGAAAAACTAAGCTTACTTCACTAAAACTAGAATGAAATGCTGATGAAGTCATAAAACTTACTTTCTCTACACTCCCCCTCCCAAGAATCATAATATGAACCAGAATAGACATTTAATTCCACATAATATTTTCAGTGATATAATAGCTTTAACACATTGACTGGATGATGAAATATGTTTGTCATGACTGCAATGACCAAAGGTCTCCAGAATCATAAAACCATATGGTTTGTCATTATGGAAAGTGCTGCATCTGACTAATTCTTCCATACAAAGTTAAGGAAAGCTTACGTTACAAATATACAAAATAAAAGATTCTTATCAATATTTCAGATAAATGCTGGTCCCAGAGTATTGGAAATCAGCTTTTGAAGTCATACTCGACATGATTTTCGAAAAATTTCGTCAAATCTCTATCGATCCTACCCAATACATGACAAAATAGTGTTTTTTAATATATATATATATATATATATATATATATATATATATATATATATATATACATACATACACACACACACACGTGTGTGTGCATATATCTCCATAACTCAGGTTGTGATCAATAAAGATAAAATAAATCAATATCTTCAAACTTATCATTCTTGAAATTCAATGAATACCCATGAGACATAATAAAGATTTAACATATGGTCATCAGAACTCTTTTATTATCATTCTAAAAAAACTGAATAAAACATTCTGTTTTCTCATATGACACGCATGAAAACATCATTTGACCATACAATCATAGAAAAGAATTACAGTTATGTTAAATATAGTTTTCAAAAAATTCAAATTAAGAATAAATCGATCGACTAGTCTTGGTATGCTATGTAGTCAAATTACTAATTTTATATTAAGCTTTATAAAGAGTACATATGCAGTCAGGCAAACAAAGGTGTACAAAAATTATGTAAAATATTTAAAAATATCTTGGAAGTAATATGCAAGCATTGGGTGAAGGGAGAGAATAAGAGATCAAAAATCACCCTTATTCTCCCACAATCACATTTTATAGTGTCAACATTGGATAACTTCCGATATGATTTTAAAATGTCACAAGGATCTTAATCAGAGTAGTAAGTTCCTGTCTGGTCATAAAAATAATTTTACAAGATCTAAACATTTGAATTGTTTTATTGCCAGAGTAGTACTGACAACAATTAAAGCAATAGTGACTGTAATTTGAACTTGCACAGCCATAGCCACATGTCATTTCATAACTCTATCCCCAATGGTAAGTTAAAAAAAAAAAGTGATCAATATGCTCTTTTCTTAACTCTGAACTTGTAGAAATTCTACATTCATTCTGAAAATGTTAAACAGAAATAATAAGATTTTGAGCGATTGAATAACTGCCTAAAGTAAATTAGACATTAGCATTAAAGTAATATAAACTTCAAAAATATAACTAACAAATGGGCATTCGCGAACATAAAAACAACAATGACAGTTGTCTTTGAACCGACAGGTATTTGCACGTACCTTGTTGCTAAACGATGCTATAGAGAATAAGTCGAGAGGTTAAGAATGCTTTTGTATTATTGTGATTGAGGAGGTTGTGTTACCAAGCATTTTCGCGTTTCTTTTTGTATTGCACCACAATGGAAGTAGGAGTGATTTATCGCTTATGTATACCCGTATAGTTCATTTGTACTTTATTATTAGTATAAATATAGAGCATAAAGATCAGCTGGGCCTTCCTTATGTTCTCATACACCTTCTATATTTTACCTATCAGATAAGAAAGGAACAGAACAGATGGGAGTGAAAATAAAAAATTACGAAAAATATATTACCAAGTAATCTTCCAGTTTGGAACTGTTCTTCTAAGGCAGGTTCAACTTTAGCAAGCTTTTGTCTAGCTTTGTACCTATTTTCAGTTTTCCGTGACCTCTTCTTGTACAGTACAGCTTCTTCAGCTTCAGACTGAAAAGTAGTATACTAATAGCTTGGAAGAACAACAAGAAACAGATAAATCTATGTTATACATATATATATATATATATATATATATATTAATCAAAGTAATTTAATAGCATGAAGATCATAATATATTACTAAATAAAGTTGGTCACATGGGCCTATGTAAACTATATTATACCCATGCCTTTTTATTCCTTCTCTGACCCACCTACTCCTTCTGGTCAGATATCTGTCATTAACAAACTTATTTTTGGTTTTAATGGAAATGATAAATACTGTTTTAGTTTGAGATTCCACTCAATTGTTGAGGGATTAAAAAAATGTCCTAAAGTAACCATTGAGCCTAAATGACATAAATTTGATTGGAGAAAATAATTGAAGCCCTCAGTGTAACTATGACAATAGTAAATCAAAGAAACGTATAGATATCCCAGAACAGGATACATCATGCCTTCAAAAACTTGTTCAAAATCGTCATAGAGCTTCAATAATACATTAATAATATGAAATAAAATGCCTTTTACAGAACACAATTCTGCAGAAGGGCATTAAGAAAACATTGATAAGAAGATAGAAGATTATGCTTATTAACATAATTTCAGAAAAATAAATTTGTTCTAGATTGTTAATTCCTAATGTGATCCATAACAAGATTTACTGTAATAAAGAAACCTTTTGTTAGGATTGAATTAAATAGGTGTGGCAACCTAAAAGTCATCATAGAAAAGGGGTCGGGCCCAAGAAATAAGGAAGAATGCATTTCTCAGTACTTCCTGCTATATCAATTTGTTCAAAATAAGGTTATATGATTCATATTAATCTAAACTAGTAGTAAACATTTTGTATCTTAAGTATTTGAAATAACCAGAAATAAGATTTAAACAAATCTAAAAATTCAAAACATAGTTGGGTGGACCCCAGCAACAGTATTAAATATTTTCCCTAAGTATTTAAAAATATTTTTCTACTATCTCTAATTAATGTCATAATCTTCTTTGAAAACATGTTTAATGAAATTATATTCGAGATTTATAGAGTAAATGTTTATTGAAAATTAGAATAACTTATTATCTAGAGAAAGATGCATCAGATAGGAGCGAAAGACCATAGTTGCTCAATATTCATTGGAAAAATCCTCATATGAACTATGTTATCATCACCTGCACCTTTGAATGATGGCTAAGAGCATTGAATAAATTCACAAATTTTGAATGGAGTTAATTAACAACAAAAACCAAATTAATAGGCCAAGTAATTCCAATAACTTGAATAAACATAACTATGCATAAATTATAACAAGCAATCAGATTAGAAATCCAATGACTCCATGTTCTTAATCAAAGAAATATAGATGTGTACCTTAAGTAATTTTATTTTAAGGCTCGCTTGTGTAAATATGAATGGAACTTGTTTTTTTGCCAACTAAATAAATAGGGTTTATTGGTAGGGGGGGGGGGGTTGAAGAATGTTTTAAAAAATTACATGAGGCCAACCTTAATAGCTGATTTCCTTAGAGGAGATCAGTTAAAAATGAATAAGACCAAAAAGTTGGCTTCTAGAAAAAGTATTCTAATCAACTCATGATGTAATGAGGAAAAACCTACAATATAATTCTTTGTTGTCTGAAAAGTATTTTTTTTCTGGCTGACAAATTATTTATGCAAATAATAATAATAAGTTTGCATCATGAAAAATAAGTAAATTAATAATGCAAATTCTAGGCACACACTGCCCGACAAAATAAAACAAACTCATTTCTCTAAGTTAATCACAATACTCATCTTTTATATATATATATATATATATAATTCTATTGTACGTGTGGTATGTTACTGAGCTCCTCCTAAACGGCTGGAGCGATTTGAATGATTTTTTTTTATTCGTTTGGATGACGCCCTAGATGTTTTATAATCACAAATTAGCCCGGCAGATGGTGCAGGAGTGGAGGTTGTGAGGGAGGCCTAAAATTAAAAATAACGATATTTCGTTTCCTATTGGTTTTTCGGCAAATATGCACAGGATAAAAGTTGTTTATTTTGATATTTCTTGTTATATTCACTTTTGTCGTATAACAAACGATATACAGTAACAAAATTAAAGTGGGAGCCAACATTTTTATGGGGCACTCTCGATTAAACGAACTTAACAAAACTCTATATGTAAATTAGCATTAATTTTTCCATGATTATAAGCTATATTAAATATTTTACGTTCGAACGGGAGTGGTGTTATAAGAGAGGCCTGAATAAAATTTTTGCGCTATTTTATTTTTTATTTGTTTTTAGGCAAATGTGCCCATAACAAAAATTGTTTTTTGTGTTATTAAAAGTAGCTTTTGTTTTAAACATAATATTATTAAATTTAATATTCTAATTGCTTGAAATATCATGCAGGACAATGTCTGTTGGGGAGTTTAAAATAAATAAATATATAAGACATTTGTATTGAAGGTGTACTTTTCCACTGCTTAATTTAAATGAAAATTGGACAAGAGGGAACCCTCAAACCAACTATTCAAACATTTTAATAATGCAAATACAAAAGATGTATCAGATAGGAGCGAAAGACCATGAATGCTAATAATTCATTGGAAAAATCCTCATATGAACTATGTTATCATCATCTACATCTTTCACAATGCCAAGATACTTTATCAGGCTTAATGAGGAGGAAAGAGTTTTTAACACCCCTAAAGTTTATGTTAAGCCAGACTATTTCGATCCTCTGATGTCTAAAATTGTTTATCATACTCTGATATTTGTTCTAATGAGGGTTTAAATATAAAGAGAAGGAAATAATTTGTTAATATAATAAATGTCAGATATTTGTTAATTTTTTTGTATAAAACTATTCATTATAAAACTATAATATAAATGTCTATGTTACTACACAAACAGGGGTTACACTATTACTATTTATTCCTTACTTAAATATAGAAAGGTTACAAATTTTCATCAAAATTCTGTCAATAATATAGAAATAAATCTATGATTTTTTTTTTCCCCGGCTTAACCCAGACTCACGATTCCTACAATTTTTTTGTGTACTTTCCATTCTATCATACAGAACAGAAATTTTCCCTATTTACCCAAAGGCCAGAGTTTCATCCAGTAAATAATTTAAGAACTATGACACTGAAAAAAAGAAAAAATAATAAAACCTAAAGGCTTATCTGAAATTTTATTAGGAGGGCTGATTTTCATTTTCAGATTTTATGCAATGCTAGCTAAAAACAAAAGCTTCAAAATTGAAATTCTTCTTTGAAGGCCTAGGTGTTCCTTTATCACTTAGAATTACACAGGGAATTTTTAATAGTGTTCACAACTGTAGAACAACTATTAACCCAAGGTACAAGGGCTACAAGAGAATTCAAATGTCCAACCAGAAATGGGGGTTTACTTTTATGTCAAAACATACAACGGTCAGTATTATTTATTAAAAAAATATGGAAAAAAACTACTTGTCTTTAAACTAAAAGTTTCAGTTTAAAAACATTAAGAATTCAATATTTTGACTCCTGCCCACCAAAAAGAATTTAATTAATTCAATGAGATGGATAAAAAAGAAGAAAAGCTAACTCTATTGCAACATGGAATTTTTCCTCTTTATATGTATGAAAATTAAAAATACTATTCATGTGCAAATACTGTGTTAACTAAGCAGATTTCCTGCTATAATACTCTGCCATTTTCTATTCTCTATTTTCCCCATATTTAATTTAATCCCCGTATACAGGGTATGAAATTTAAGTTAAAATACTTTACATTAACCAAAGAAAGATGCATCAGATAGGAGCGAAAGACCATGAATGCTCAATATTCATAGGAGAAAATCCTCATATGAACTATGTTCGCATCATTTGCATCTTTTAAAGAGAAAAAGAAGGTTCCCAAACAACCTTATCATCACAAATTACAGCAACTATATGGGTCATATAGTATCCTGGCCACAACAAATGGCTTACAATGGCCCTGAGTGTTTCCTAGGATATATATTTTTAATAATATTAACCTCTTAAATCAATTTAGCCACAGAGCCTAAGACAAGTTTTTTTTTTTTTTGAAATAATTCAAGAAACTTGATTTAAATTACAATGGGCAAACTAATTTGTTTTTATGACAAAGTAGTTATCAAATACTATAAAAGGAATTTTATAGAATTACAGTAGATCAGCCAGCAAAATTTGATGGTGATTTGAAAACTTCTTCAGACTTTGTATTTCTTGCAATATGGGAACTGACAAAACAGGGCACTCTTTTGGTTCCCGTTCCCCAAACCACTTATTTGGTTTAAGAAAAAACATTGCGCATTGCACATACATTCACTCAAATAAAGGAAACAGTGGGGGCGGCAAAATCTAACCTAGCCCCCCCCCCATCACAGCAGTAGACAATCCCTCATTATTATTGTCACTTTTAAGAAAAAATATATATATATATATATTTATTCAACTGAAATTTTTTATTTTCATTATATTTCCAAATTACAGAAAATTTTCATAACCAAGAGGACATGCGAAAAAGAAGATATGTTAAATGAAGCATAGGTAGTAAGCATAAATATCTGTAAACTATATGATGTTAAGCCAAGTCTCCAGAAAATTAGAAAAGGCAAGCCTCTTACTATTAAGTATCTACTATTCCTAACTTGGCTGGGATGTTTTGCCCCCCCCCCCCTCCACTCCGTTTTGGTATTCTCCAGTCTTTGCTATATAGGACTACCACCTGTTTCGGTTCCTCCAAAACAACCACAATGGGAATCGTTTGCTGGCGAGATGTAAAACGTATCTCAATGATTTTTTTTTTGCTTCTAATCCCCATAAGTTTTATGAAGGCAAAATTATAAAGTTGTTAGAAAGATGGCAAGATGTCTCCAATAAAAATGGCGAACAAATTGAATCTTTATTAAAAATTATGTTTTAATTCACCCTCCAGAAACCGAACGAAATTATGGAACCGCCCCATACATCTGTAAGAGTAATGGTTCAGGATTGAAGACAACCAAATTCTTTCTGACTTCACATAGAGAAAGATGTATCAGATAGGAGCGAAAGACCATAAATGCTAATAATTCATAGGAATTATCCTCATATGAACTATGTTATCATCATTTACATCTTTCAATAACAATAAATAGTTGTTAATCGGTACTTAAACAAATCTCTCTAATTTATAACATTAAATCTACACAGTTTAACAGTGAGGCACCAGCCCACCCCCTACCCCCAACACAAGATTATCCAAATACAACCACTCTTTGTGATGAATAAAAAAACTATACAGCTCTCTACTTTGAAAGAAAGCTGGCATAACTCAAAATAAGTGACTTTCTTTTACCAAAAACAAAACTGGTAAATATAGGGAATAGTGCCCCCAAAGTAACTCGTGTTTATTTGCAAGAGGGCTGTCTGAATTATCAAAACTTTCATTTGGAGGGATAATTCCATATTATAAGTTGTTAACTAAAGTCTGAGAGTTCACAAGCCGATTTTGCTTAGAGATCATCCGATTTATTCTTTTTTAAGTATCACAAGTTAAAATAATTAAAACTGGGTTGTTTCTGACGTTAAAAAAGTCCTACAAGATGAAACTGTTAGTGATATCCTAATTTAATTTCTTCTAGTATTTAAATTACAAAAAAAGAAATCCAAGACACCTAGTTAGTATGCACTTTCAAACAAAATAAAAGGTGTTGCAAATGTGTCTACCAGATTTTCTATAATTTAATAATTGGAGTTACCAGTCTTCTTCCTATGTACTGATCAAATTTCTAAAATACCCTTTACCTAGCAGTGTATATTGAATAAAAAAAATTAAGGCTTACCAATTTGGCATTCTTTTTCCTGCCCAGTGGAAGAGCATAATGAGCTTCATACCATTGCCTAAAAGGAGTCGCATCAATTACTACAATAGCATTCTTCACCAATGTCTTCGTACGTACAAGTTCATTATTAGAGGCATTGTAAACCACATCTATTAGACGGGTTTTTCGAGTACAACCTGAAAAAGTAAAGAATGTAATATTAGTTATGTATTCAGGCACTATGAAGGTACTAAAAAGAAAAGAAGGAAGATTTAAAATTAAATGATGTTACTGCAGAAATATTGTGAAGGTAGGAATTAAGAGCAGTACGTAAACTGAGTTTTTTAAATTATATTCCAATTATAAGAGTTTTGTTACTGAATTTAAGATCAAAAATATAGTTACTTTATTTAATAACGTGATGTGCATATTAAAATGACATCATAGGCTTTGTTGGAAGAAGTCATTGCATATAACTAAATAATGGTATATATTAAAATGTGAAATTAACAGTAGCTCTCAGTGTAACTATGACAAGAAAATCACAAGGACTAAAACAAGTATTGCTAGAACAGCGCTACCTTAAACAGCCCTCAATTCAAGTAGATTATCATCACAGAGCTAAAAAACTGTTTACTTCTCAGATAACACTTTTGAGTGGCAAGTGTAAAGAAACTGAAAGTAAACTTACATTCAGAACCCCAGGAGAAGTTCCCATAGTCCAAACGAAGAGCTCGAAACTTGGTATTTCCACCTCTGGTCCTTACAAGATGAACTCGCTTTACACCAAGCTAGAAAGAAAAGAAAATTGCATAACTAAATGATAATGAAACTGTAAATCTATTGAAACTCTACATTTGCACAATTTGAATTTATAATTTTCCCAATATAATAAAACAGATAATTACATAAAGAGACATTCATGCTAATGTACCACTTGAAAGTAAAAATGAACACTATATATGAGAGTAAACAATTAGTATCAAACAATAGACATAGTGTTATCTATATATATATAAAATTGTAACCTCTGTCTGTACATTGATTTTTTTCCCGAAATTTCACGATAACTTTTCGTTTCACATGTCATAGACACCATAACTGCATTTTGTTTCTTTGGTGTCTGTTTGTTTGTTTGTTTGTTTATTTGTTTGTTTGTTTGTTTGTTACCTTTTCACGCATAAACGGCTGAACCGAATTTTATGAAACTTGGTATGTATATTACTACTAACCCAACTTAGACTTTAGGCTATATTAAAATTCTCTGAGACGAACAGGAGTGGGGGTTATAGGGGAAGCCAGAAATTAAAAATAGCGATATTTCGTTTCCTATTAGTTTTTCGGCAAATATGAACATAACAAAAGTTGTTTATTTTGTTATTTAGAGTAACTTTTGTTATATACACTTTTTTCGTATACCGAATTATAAACGAGATATACGCTAAAACCTATAGCGGAAGTGAACAATTTTATTTGGGACAAAAGATCCAACCGAAATAAATAAAACTCGGCATATGTAATAGCACTAACGCTTTCATTATAACAAGCCATACCAACATTTCTAGGGACCCGCAAGAGTGGGGGTTATGAGGGTTGCCAGAAAAAAAATAACGATATTTCGTTTCGTATTGGTTTCTTGGCAAATATGAACATAATAAAAGTTGTTTATTTTGTTATTTAGAGTAACTTTTGTTATATACACTTTTCTTTTATAACAAAGTATAAACGAGATATACGCTAAAAACTAAAGCGGGGGCAACTATTTTATTGGGCACTAGCGGTAGAACCGAACTTAACAACACTCGGCATGTAAATTAGCATTAATTCTTCCATGATTATAAGCTATACTAAAAATTTTAGGTTCCAAGGGGAATGGGGGTTATAAGGGAGGCCTGAAATAAAAATTCACGATATTTCATTGTCTATTTGGTTTTTGGCGATTGTGCACATAACATAAGTTGTTTACTTTTTTAATTAGTGTAAATTTTGTTTTATAATTATTTTTTTTGTAAAATAAGGTATGAAGCAAGTAATTTGCTTAGAAATATTGATATGCTCAACAATACATTCCAATATGAACTACCCAGGTATCTCACCTGGATAAGTTAATTCAAATCCATGTTAGAATTTTATCCTTAATAATTCAAAACTATGTTATTTTTTAACACCAGTAACAGTTTGCACCAAATAAGGTATACTGCCCCCACCCTTCTCTAAGTGTATTTAATACATTATTTAAATAAAACGTGAAAAATATTTGAAACAGTTTTAGAATTGTGAAGATAATGTAATATGATTTTTTAATATATTTGAATGTATTAGAGGATAGCTATCCAAAATGCATTGCAGGTTGGCAGCACTGAGGCTATGTAGGTGTCGAGCTACTTCCTTTGTCCTATCAGTTCAGCCGCTTCCCTTCCGACCTCATATTGGTCTATGTTTACATGTTAATTGATGCTTATAGCAATGTATTATTATTCTCAGGAATGTGAATTTCTTTAATTATCATAAATAAATAATTTACTAGAATAAACGCTAGGGAGGTGCACTCAGGTAGTTCTGATATTTATTAACTCTGCTCCGTTAATGTATTATGATATACTTTACTGAAAACCAATATGAATACACAGTTTACAATCGAGACTTATGAAAGAGTGTTTTAATAGAGGCTATGACGTACCTAAAACAGCTGTCACCGTTGGACATTGTACCGCATGAAGGGAAAGAAACTTATTCATACATGGTTTGGAAGATAGAATACATTCTAGGTTATGAATTATATGGTCCATCACTTTATAAAGAAAAAAACTACATACAATAATGTATAAAATATAAAAATATTGAGGACAGTGAAGTCTTAAATAATAAATAATTTTATTATTAACAAATCCACAGTAACGACGGGTATAAATTCTAAACACTGGGACAGGGAAATAAAAAAAATATTGTGGAAAGTAAAGCCTTGCCAAAAATATACCATCTTCATTCAGCCTCAAATGAATTCCCGGGCGAAGCCGGGTACCTTTGCTAGTTGGTACTAAAATAGCTATTTTTTTTTTAATATCATGGAGTTCAAAACAAATAGTGCATATGATAAGTCTAGCAAAAGGGAAATCCACAAAAAAATAGCCAGATCTAGTTTGGAAAAATATCTAAAATTTACTAATATCTACAAATAAAGCATCATGGCAAAGGATCCTAACTGATTGAATTTGTCCCTCTAATACATCTCAGAAAACCAAGAAATAAAATGTATTTTGCTTTGGGGAATTGTCCACACCTCATGGTATGGGGTTCATTGCCACCAAACACAAAGGAAAATCAAGCATAAAAGAGAAATGGATGTGTTGTAAAAACAAAACCTTTAAAATAATTATGGTTACATTAAAGCTTAAATGTTAAAAAAATTAGAAAAACTTTGCAAATTTTAGTAATACACTGATGAGTGATTTACATCACAATTACAAACTTAAGTAGGGCAAATACATTATTAGATAAATTTTAGGAATAAAAATTGGTCAAAGATTTAAGATTTTGAAAGGTATGAATAATAAAGGTATAACTGTAAATTCAAAAAGTTACAATTGATATACTAGCATTGCTACTGATCAACACTTCAATATAACCTGCATATTCTGATGAAAATGCCTATTGCCATAGGTGTGAGGGAGCTAATTAATAAACTAATTGTTTCTAATAATGTATTAGCATACAATATTGGCATTGTATTAAAACACAAAATTGGCTAGCAAGAACTGGAAAAAACTCACTCAGGGTAGCCCACAAAATGGGTTAATTTTACTTCTCTTATTCAGAAAAGTTGATTCTATTTTAATTATTTACCTTAGTATTAGCAGCAGGACGACCTAACTCATACTTCCTCTTCTTTCTGATGGGTTTCCTTTTACCTCCAGTCTTCCTTCTTTTATGATAATGATCTCTAGAAATACCTAAATAAAGAAAAGAAAAATAGTTGAAAAGTTCCACAAAATACTAACTCATAGACAGAGTCATAAACAAATGTGTGGATCTACTGAAGCAATTTACAGCACGATAACAATGCTGCATGGAATACACTGTATATCATGAAATATTCCTAGCACTACGTGAAAATTGAACCATAACGCTTTAAATCAGAGAAAAATGAAACAGAAACGACAATACATACTTTGTATAAAAACATGCTGCGGGTTTCCGAAAGTGTAACCTCAAATACTAAGCGGATAGATTTGTGGGCATAAGTAACAATTCATACATTGAGGATAAAGTCAATTATGGAAAAGGAATAAATGTGTGCACTAGCATGAAAAAATGATATTAAATGAATCAAGATGGATATGGATTACGAATGACTTACCCATGCCTCCGACTTATGACACAAGAAAAGATGGAGACTCTACTTCACTGAATAACTTGAGGCACTGCCAACATAATAGTTCAAATCCCCAAATATCAAAAATATGTTTACTGTGCTAAAATATACGTATTTTATAAGTAAAAAATAGAATAGGCATTAAGTACTTAAAGATAAATAAGCGCTAATTCTAATCATTTATACAATAATAACAAAATATTCATTGAAAACTGCGCCTTTTTGCTTAATTTCAAACTCTTCATTTAATTGAATATGAATATAGCATATTATTCATAATTACAATAATTTGTTGTATATATATATTTTTTTTTTAATAATAAACTTATAAATTCACGATTTTATGATGAAGATTGATTTCAGCAACAAATTCTAATTTTTTACGAAAGCGTAAGAAAACTTCTTGACTTTTAGCAGATTTCTCTTAAAGAACACAAAGGTTGTGACGAGATTTTCAAAAGATTTCTTCAAATGTCCATTGATCTACAAAGTATATGACCAAAAAGGAGGTCCAGTCACAGGTAATATATATTGATTTATTAGCCATGTGATCGTAACCAAACTTGATATTTAAGCGTCGCAAATAAAAATAAAAATCAAGTTTAATGACTGAAATGAAAGGGGGAAAGGTAAGAAATCCAAATATTTGCGTCATTTTGAGTTCGGGTTGGAAAATGTTATATAACCAATTAGTCAAGGGAAATCAGCTACTGAGATTGTACTCATAACGCGACTTTCGAAAAGTTTCCTAAAATGTCCATGGATCCTACGCAGGAGAAAACGGAATATGTCTGTCGCAAAGGGCTATTTAAACAAAAAAGATTTCCCGCGTGTTGGTATCTTGTGAACACACTAGTGATCTCATCTCACCACATATTCTCTATTTTTAAATAAAAAACCCTGATGCCTAGTAGGGGAGCGGGGGGGGGGGGCTACTGAATGCTGAAAATAAAAGAAAGTAGAATAACTCGTTTAATACTTTGTTACGAAAATATGCATTGAAAAACAATTGTCGAACAACACGGGTTCTATAACATTTTACGATCCCACTCATAATAAATATTTTGAATTTTCAAATCTCTCTCTCTGTACCGCTATTATTCCATGTCCGACTTCCGCCAATAACAAATATGATCTTTAGTGTTGACTGACACGGTTATATGGTGGCTATGTTATATATGAAATAAACATTTTCAAAACAAGACCGTAAAATCTTGATTGATGACGTCATCACACATCTTCGTTTTGTTATCACGGTTAATAAAGGTCTCATGAAAACAATATTTCGTATTCAAGTTGAAGTGATTCTTGATATAACAGCGTATTGCTATTCTAACTACGTGGAATCTAGAACCTATTCAGCAAATCCTGAGTAGGATTTGGGGTTTGCTGATGGACAAAATCTAAGAAACTTCAAATATCACAGTTAATATTAAATATACAGAATAAATGCATATAATAACATGTATAGAAAATTAAATGTGGAAAAATATTGTTTCTATACAAATTTTTGATCCGACTGAAAATAACGGCGATATTTTGAATATTCGAAATTCCCCCTCCCACTTGTCCGATTTCAGCCATTTACGAAAATGACCTTCAGTTTTGCTAGTAACAGACAAGTATGTATATATATCTAGATTCGTTCCACCCAACTTCTCTAAAAGAAATAAAGTTATTGTTTTAATGCCATACTGAATGCATCTATTGACAAGTGTTTCTATTTAATATTATGGTATTTTTAATAGAACCTATATTCTCCGTCTCCTTTACCTCATATCGTAGTGTGATTGTTCGTCTTTTGGAGTGACTCTTGTCTTGTTTTAATGGTCTAAATATCGTATTTGAGCTAATTTTATCTCTGCTAAGTGCCCTGTGTTTACATATTTTCTAGTCTGGGTCCTTTTGTGCTTCTGTGTATAGTTAAATGCTCTCTGGTTAGCCTGTGTTCTCTCCTATGGTCTTAGGGTCCTAACAGCAATAATTGAAATGGTCGGCAAAATTTGAAGTCCAGCCTGTATAATTTTAAGGAATGTATGCGACTTGAGTCTTTTTCCAGTGTGGCTTTTATTTATGCTTACAAGTGCATAAAATTTAATGTGCTCCATTCATGTCGTTTTCTTCTTTTCGATTCTATTTGATAAATAAAAAATAAGGAATACTATAAAATAAAAATAGAAAGACGTGGCAATATGAAAAAAGTCCGTCACGCAGGGGCTGCGTAAACTGAGCAGATTTCGCATGTGAAGTTTTACAATAGAGAAATATGCACACTGGTAACACAAACCCACCCTGAGTAAATACAAACGGTAATGAGAAATCGTTCAGTTAATTAAAATAAATTCCCAACTGAAACGGCTTCTGAATTGTAAGAATAATTTATATTTTAATAACTCAAATTTTAGTAGTCCAAGAACTAAAGAAGGGGGGGGGGCGGATGAACAGAACATATTTGCATAAATCTCACAAAGTAAAGAAGGTAAGGTTAGAAGAAGCTTCCACCTGACCGAGGAATGACCGAACTATACCCGACCACTGACTTCATAAAAATACAAATATCTCGGTTAATATTCAAGACAGAGAATACATGTATAGAACAATATTTATAGTAAATTTAATTTGCAATAAGATTGGTTCTATACAATTTTTTGATCCAACGTATGGTAACGGAGATATTTTGAATTTTCAAAAAACCTCCCCTCTAAACCCCCCCCACTCCCCCTGGTCCGATTTCAGCCGTTAACGAACTTGATCTTTCTTTTTACATAAAACGACTAAATATCGAGTTTGGTAACGATTAAACAATAATTGCGACCGCTAGAGCGGTAACAGACAAATATATAGGTAGATAGATAGATATATGTATATATAAGATATATATATATATATATATATATATATATATATATATATATACAGTTTTGAACGGACCTCATTTTCGTCATCTGCTGGGTAGGATCGATGGACATTTGAAGAAAAATTTCGAAATCGCGTCATAAGTACAACCTTAATAGCTGATTTCCCTTAAGGGAAATCTGCTAAAAACTAACTTGATTAGCCCAGATTGAGCGTACACTACATATAAGTGCATCCCTCATAAACTAAGAGGGTTTCCCACGTGCTGGAATGGTAGACAGATTCGATTTTCTAATTCTTGTTGATTCAGGGAAATATAAATATCCTGAAAAACTTGAAAATGGCGTCCTTGCAACAGAGCGCTTGCCACGTGTATTGGACATCTCCAGTAATACAGGCCGCCACTAATAAATTCTACAGACTCCCTCCTTTTAGCAGATTTCCCTTAAAGGAAATCAGCTATTGAGGTCGTACTCATGATGCGAGTTTCGAAAAATTTCTTCAAATGTCCATCGATCCTACCCAGGAGATGACGAAAATGAGGTCCGTTCAAAATTATATATATATATATATATATATATATATATATATATATATATATATATATATATATATTTTTCTGTTAACGCTCTAGCGGTCGCTATTTTTGTTTGATCTTTACCAAACTCGGAATTTAATCGTTTTATGTAAAAAGGAAGATCAAGTTCGTTAATGGCTGAAATCGGACCAGTGGGAGGGGGATTATTGAAAATTCAAAATATCTCCGTTATTATGCGTCGGATCGAAAAATTATATAGAATAAATCTTATTGCAAATTAAATTTACTATAAATATTGTTCTATACATTTATTCTGTATCTTGAATATTAACCGAGATATTTGCATTTGTATTCTGCGTGTGGTCACCAGTAGGCTATGTTCGGACTTTCCGCCGAGACCTCTATAACTATTCGTCCCTCGTGAATAGGTTTAGACGATAGGTTAACTGTTTTTTGGGGCTAGAAACTACTGGGTTATTACGCCCTAAATAATGTTTTAGGTTGAGGTTTCTTACTACTACAGTTGTTATTAGGCAGGTTTCTCTATTGTAAAACTTCTCATGGGAAATCTGCTTAGTTTAGCCCCTGCGTGACGGACTTTTATAATATTACTAAGCTGGGTTCCGCAATTAAATTAAAATTTAGTATTATAAGTTCTATGCTGTTGTGACTATTTAATAATTCCAGCAAAGAAAATAGTCTGATCATCCAAAAATGAGTCACAAAAAACTGCCTAAATTCCAACTTGTATACAAGTAAATGAATCTATTAAAAGTCCGTCACGCAGTGGCTGCGTAAACTAAGCAGATTTCCCACGTGAAGTTATACAATAGAGAAATCTCCATTCGAGAGCCGAACTAGCTTTTGGCGGGAAAATTCAAAAATCCGTTATCGGCCCAAATTTAAAAAACATGCAAATATCTCGGTTAATATTCAAGATAGGGAATAAATGTATATAACAATATTTATAGTAAATTTAATTTGCAATAAGATTTATTCTATATACTTTTTCGATCGACGCATAATAACGGAGATATTTTGAATTTTCAATAATCCCCCCTCCCACTGGTCCGAGAAAAATGTCGAAAATTCCGTCATGAGTACAACCTCAATAGCTGATTTCCCTTAAGGGAAATCTGCTAAAACTGCCCTATATTCTAAAATGTTTAGCATTATCAAACTAAAACTAATCTAACATTTCAAGATAAATCATACCAGCTTAAGGTATTATACATATCACACAGGTAATATATTAATTATTTTAATCATAAGCAAAGACAGAGCCTTGGAGCTCTGTTCCAAAAATGAAAATCTATAGCTCAACAAGCCATGATGATGAAGGGACTTGTCACAAAGTTTTGATGGAATTCATTATCAGCTTTACAAATTCATTACAGCTCTGTCATACTGTGCTGGGAAAACAAAACAAAGACCACTGCTTATTTTTGAGTGATACTCAATTGCCTAAATATGCTGACTGACAATAGAAAAGTCTAACCTCAGCTCAGTGACGCCCACAGCTTAATAAAATTAGAATGTGAAAGTATCTCTAGTTTAGTAATTGAGGACTTTAACCAGGGACTACTGCCTCCCCTATGGTACATCATAAATTAAATAACGTTTGCATTGGTATGCACTTTTCAGTTCAGGTCTTCTAGTTCATAAGTTTTTCACTATTTATTCCTGAACACACATGTTTTTCTAACTCTTAACTATATTGCGCATATCTTTGATCAAAAACAGACATCACCATTACTTTTATTCACCAATCTAAAAATAAAATAACCAGATGTTACTTGGACCCATAGCGTTGAAATTGTTTTTAAATATATCCTAAGGCTCCAGAAATTACTCAGTAAGTTAATTACTAGGTCACAGTATTGCTACAAAATTACAGTCCGTAGCATAGGTTTTTTAATGTGGTGCCTCTATAACCGTGTAGTCTCCGTAAGGAATTAATGCCTGTCAAGAAAATCATTATTTAGCTTAAACCTGATCTATCTTAAAATTATTTACTTTATGGCAACATAATTTTTAAAGTTGGAGGCAAACTTTGGCAAGATAAAAAATTGTTTTATACAACTAAAGAAATGCTATTTATTTAAAATTTAAATGGACTATGAACTACACAACGCATCTTAACAATTACAACTAAAGAAAATTCACAAAAATATACAATGTATTTTAAATACATGACAATGGCTAAAAAAATATCATAATTTTAAGGAAACAAAGTCATATATTCAATAAAGAATAATTACAGACAAGGCACAGCCACGTATAATGTTCTTAGAATATGAAGCTTCACGGATAAGCAAACACAATTTAAAATAATTAAGGGGAGAGGAAAATATTTTAAGGAAATGACCAAATGAAAAGTAATAAAGCAAACAATTTTTAAATCAACAAAGCAATATACATGGAATTCAATAAGTGGGAAAAAGAAATCCCTTACACACTTAAAGACATATATTAAACATTTACACTTAATATATATTCTGACTTAAACACCAACCATTTATTTTAAGAGCCATCAAGCATTGACTCTTAAATTCTTGATACTATGATGTAAAATATCACATTAAGAAAGTTTTAAAAACTACAATAACATTATAAATATTTTAACATCAATATTATGATTATAAGGATAGTTATTACATTTCTGTAATTTTTTATTAATAGCACAGTATAAAAACTATAATAGTATAAGACATTTTTAAGATTGTAATGGTAAAAATAAAATATATAATTAACTTAGATTTAGAAAAGATAAGTCTTTATCTCATGAAATAATCATGAATTCTATCTTGGAACATACATAAGCGCTTTTCATTATTTCAAAATAAAAATAAATCTTAAGAATTAGAAATTTAATATAAAATCTATAGATGGATAATACATAAATAAGAGTATTCCCTTTTTTATGACTTCTCGGACAAAAATAGGTAATGCTAAATCAAATATAGCAGGCGGTGAGAAGTTTGTTATTTTTCCCTTAAGAAATTATGGAACACTCATAACACAATAATCTAACATTTTCCAGGTACACATATATAATTAACGTACATCTAATCACTGGTTTATTTATCATTCCTTAAATTAAAAACACACATAGCTTTTTATGACCAATGTATTTTTTATAACAAAACTTGAGCTTCTTTTTTTCAGTCATTAGTTTCAAAATGTTTAGGTTTTTCGTCTGCTCCTTCTAGCACTTCGCAATTGGTATCCGTGTCTTCTCTTAACTTTAGTTTTTTCTTTATTCCATTTATTATGAAGCTTAAGTGCTATGGCCATATCTTCTTGTTCTTGTTTAATTCGTTTTTGAAGTTGCTCTTGTTCTCGTTTAATCCTTTTCTGAATTAGTTCTTGTTCTTTGATTATTTCTATAGGAAGCTCATCAGTAATATTAGAATTTAAATCAGAAGAAGACATATTCACTTCACTATTAATTACATCAACTTCGTCATCCATCTCAATATCTTCAATGGAAGGAGGCTTAGTTCTAAGAAAATTATTAGATAATACTTTTAAGGTCATCTTGTTCTGAACACTTCCAAATCTAGACTTTGAATTACTCCCATTTAAAGATGATGATAAATTAATAGGTTTGATTATGGTAGTATCACGTAGTTTACCATCTAAAACATAAAACAAAGTAATTATAATACAAATAACAGAAAACTGTCAACATTTTATTAATGTAAATTAAAAAAAAAAACAGAAACAATAATTGTATGAACATCAGAAATTGTACCAACTCCAGATACTTAATACATATCACATATGATATACTCATAATGTTAGTTAATAAGGAGCTATAGACAATTTTATCATTATAAAAATGTATATGAGTTATCCAGAATCCAATTTGAATTTATCTTATTTTTTAACATGTTCACTGATTTTAAATTCTTTCTTACTGGGCTACAATATTTTTAACTGTTATACCACCATTAATCTCCTATTAAACCATAATAGATTTGATAATTAAGAGAAAAAATAGTTTGTCTGGCCAAACCGCATGAGGGGAGGGCAGCATACTAGCTAGAAGAGCAATATTGTTTTTGCGGATTGCCTAACCCAAACAGGACCTATAAATCTTTTATTATAATACCCAAGAAACTCTACTAATGATAGGGAGATTGTATGAATAATACCTAACAAATGACACTACATTATTAAAATAAATATTACACCATGAAAGATTGGATATTAATTTGATACTTACTAGGTAATCTTTTTGGCGGAGTTTTAGGAGCAATGCAAATGGGTGTGAAATGCCTTAGCTCATCAGAAATTGAATCATGGTCATTTGAAACAGAAGAAGAAGAACTCTCATCTGAAAAATAAAATAAAATAAAAGAATAATATTGGTGTACTATTCTTTTGGTTGAAAAAAAAAAAAAAAGCTAGTATTAGGCGCTGATACAATCAAGATAGGTTTATTATTTTAAAATATAAAAATGCAGGCAACATTTCTTTTAGCAGATTTCCCTTTAGGGAAATAAGCAATTGAGGTAATACTCATGACATGATTTTTAAAAAATTTCCACAAATGTATAATAAATCACTTTATTCGAAGCGTAAATACCAAACATTGTTTTCAAGAGACCTTTATTATACAAGACACATGCAAATATGTTCTCTGTTGATCGCCCCCGCCCCTGTATTTAGTTCTTGGATTACTAAAATTTGAGTGATTAGGATAAAAATTATTCTGATTCATAACAAATTACAGCACTAGCTACTGTAAATAGTTCAATAAAATGAATATGTTACATTCAGATATATTTCATTAATTGTTTTCCTTTCTGGTCTAAAATATTTCTATCTTTCTATACACTTCTGAGAGGTTGGCTGACCTTTTTGTTTACAATTCAGGCACTTTCTGTTGTAGAGATTTTTAAATTGACTGAAAGATGTCTTATTACGATTTGTATTTATTCATAGTGGTGTTACCAGTATGTATATTTATCTATTTTAAAACTTCACGTGGGGAATCAGCATAGATTACACAGCCCTCTGCATGGTGGACTTTTTTTGGAGGAGGGGTATTGACGGATTATTAAAAAATAAAATAAAAGTAAATACTTGGTCAAAAATCTCATTCGTTGAGTGCTTACTCTTTCTGGTCACAATCAGTATATAAATTTGAATGGACCTCGTTCGTTATCTCATAGGTAGGATCAAGGGACATTTGAGGAAATTTTTCGAAAATCAAGTCATGAGTGCAATCTCAATAGCTTATTTCCCTTAACACGTTGAGCATCACATGCCCACCTGTGGTCATTCTTTGATTCATGCAGTGGCCCGTGTGATCACAGATGGGCATTCTGTGAGTGACAAAAAATTACCTTGTCCATTAAAAGGGTTACATTCTGGGACCAAGCCTAAGGTTTATGAGTGCTAAATGGATGTAAATGTGCCCACCGGTGAGCACACAGTCTCGAAATGTAGTATGTGATGTTATCACAGGTGGGCATGTTGTCCCGTCAACGAGATTCAATAATGCCCACCGGTGGTCACTCAGTCCTCTGTGGAAGAATTAAAATGTACACCAAATGGTACGTGTTGCTCAACCTGTTAAAGGAAATCTGTTAATATATTCATGCTCTCCAGTCCAATGGTAATCAATTATACTTAAACTTATCCATGATTTAATTACAGAAACACTACCCCCCAATTCGTGTATTGTACTTGTTTTAACCCTGATTAATACCCAAAAATTAGAATGAAACAGTGGAAAAATAAACACTTTTGCTAAGAATGAGTTTTCTTCATGAACTAACTACAATCATCCTTCTACTCTTCATAAATACCTTCAATAACCATCTCAAAAATTAACCATTTCTAATGTGCATTATAGGCCCTGTTATAGCTGTTAAGTGCATTAATGTCATTCTAATGTCCTGTTATAGCTAATGACAGTACCAACAAACTAAAAGTTTGCTTTCCAGAAATTGAAATAGTAAAAGAAGTCACATACTTAGGTCAATAAATTTCATTTCAAGAGAGACAAAGAATAGAAATACTTATTTATGTGAGTTCCGCAACACTTTATTTAACAATTTACTCATTATTCAAATGTGCTCAAAAAGTGACCAAAATCACCATGGTCTAGAAAAAAACTGGAGCATGAAAGCAGTCATGAAAAGAAACTTTCAATAGCTGCATCATCCTAGTGGCTCATTATGACTGTCAGACATGGTCCCTAACTAAGAGCCTAGAAAACAAAATATCAGTAGGCCAATAGTAGGGAAAAGGAGCATGTTAAAAATAAAGAGAAGTAACCAAATAATCAATTAATATATGAGGAAAATAACCCAAGCTATGCATGCTAATAAATACACTCACAGATGGAATTGGATATGAGCAGTTCTCCTGATGAGAAAACATATTGAAAGCTAGGTGAAACCAACTACTCAGTGGGTTCCATTTGGCATGAAGATAGGAAGAAGCAGACACAGAAGGAGATATAGACAGTTGAATATAAGAGGAATGAAGGTTCTCTCTGGATGAAAGGTACAAAGAATTGTACACTGGAAAGAAAAATATAGCGAACTCTACTTATAGGGATGACCAGTCACCGATAAAAGACTATATCCTACTTTCATAGGGAAAGTCCATATATATGTACATATTCAAGCATACCAAAAAAGAAAAAAATTGTTTTCAGAAATGTTCTATTAATTATACTTTATATTATTTCTGTCAAAGAAATGTTCATTACTTTTTAAAGTTTACAAATATAATAGACTTAAATAATAATAATAATAATAGTGTGTATTACACTAAACTGGAGATAACTATTGCACTTAGTCAATATAATATAAGGGAATTTACAAAGAGGTATGCACTTTTAGCACATTTACCTTGTGTAAATCAGCTGGCATATTGTGAAAAATTTCTATAATTGTTGATTAATGAATTTTGCTGTGCTATAATGTTAACATAATTTTTATTTTTCAGATTTAACTAAAAAGTCAACTCCAACTCATTTAATTTTGTTTTGTTTAATATCAAAGAATGTTACTGTTAAATTTAAAGTTTATGTAACTTTTTAACTAAATTAGGCTATTCCTAACAATCCTTCTACTTCTACCATGCTTAATCACTGAATAATGAAATACACAAATATTTTGTCACATATCAAAAACACAAAGCAAGAGCATTATAGAGTTAGTCAAAAATAAAATTCAACTTACTGCCATCCTCATAGCTTTTGTAAGAATAACTATCCCTTTGGGCCTGAAAATAAAATGTAAATGTGTAATTGAATGGTTAGAACAATAGGGAACTATTAAAAGGTGATTAGGGGAAACAATTACATTTTCTGACATTATGAGAGATTTTATGTATAGAACATCTGACTTTGCTATTTCTTCAGATTTCCTTTTTCTTCTCATTTCTTGTTCTATTTCTTCTTCCTGCAAAAGAATAAATCAAAGAAAATAAGTACAATTTTAAATAAGAACATTATATTAACTTTTAGTCAAGTGCCAATATAAGACTAAATGATGGTCACGATAAACAAAAACAGCCATGTCTATCAGCACATTAATCCATACAAATATGATTAGAAACTTGAAATTTAGTCAAGGACTAATGAGAGTTGGACTTATATTGGTCTTGATATCTAGATTTTGAAATTCCGGACCTTTTACTAAGACTAAAACATCTGGCTTACAGCACCTAACCAACAACTTCTTATGATAACTGATGTAGTGCATCCTCTCTCCTTCAAATAAATCTCAAGGAGGACAATGACCTCTAGGAAGTAATTACTATAACCAAAGGAAGTAGCATATACCAAGCAGGGGCAAGGGACTGGAAGAGTTAAAAGTTAAGTTAACCATTTCAAAAATTTCGGTTGAAAACAATATTGTTGAATGGTTTTTGGTTCAAAAACATAAATGGTGATTTCATTCTGCCCTGAAATGGAAGAGAATTTATAAACTCAAGACTCTATATAGTCTTGGGGTATTTTTTTTGAATTCAGTATTCGAACATGCAATAGTAACTCATTCATTGCTTAAAATTGGTTAAATCTGCTACATAATCTACTGGGTCTGTGCTGATGAAGAATTAACTGCAATATGTGCAGGAACTTCTAGTGTAAGCCAGGAGAGTACTTAACTTTATTTAGTGGCATTTAGAGTGGTGATGTTAACTTCAAAATTTAAAAAGTCGATTACACAAGCACTGTGTAAACTAAGCAGATTTCCCAGATGCTGGAAAATGACATGCTGATAATCTCATCTCATCATCAATTCTTTATTTACCCTGAAGTAAGAGGCCTGTGTAAACAGGAATTAAGTAAGCTTGACACGAAATATTTAGTGATTGAGGTACTTAAAGTGGAAATCGGATGAGCAGAAGTGAGGGTTTTCAAAACACTAAAACCTAAAAAATACAAATTACTTCGTTAATATTCAAGTTGGAGAAAACGCGCATGTAAGAATAGTTGTAGAAAATTCTAATTTCAACAAGATTGATTACATAAAAAGCTTTTATCTGACTCATAGAAACACAGGCATTTTGAATTTTCAATAACTTAAATGTATTCCATGATGCAATTGTCAATTCCAAGTGGTGGAGACAGCCGTTACTTTTACTAGTACAATTGGTAAACCCTTTTAATGCAAGAGAACAATTTTCAAACCTGATTTGACCGAGTGTACTTGATAATAGGACAGTAATGACGGTCTTCACTGAGAGAATTGACAAAGAATTATATATGATGACCAAATTAATCCATTACTTCATATGCCAGAACTTCATAAGGTTTTTGGTAGTAAGTCTTAGATTCCTTTAATTTAATATCAATGAAATAAAGTTTAAACTAAAAGTATGACACGCAATAGAGTATTACAACATATGTAGGTAATTAGTGATATAATAGATTGGTGTGCAAATCATGTGAGTAGGGAGGAGGACACTGAAGACGTAATATGATAAAATACAATTAAGTTTATTAACCCTTTCATTGTGCAAAGTCACTATGGTGGCTTTGCACAATTAAAGGGCTAAAATCAGACTAGGAATAAAAGGCATAGAATATTAACTTTAGGAAATAACGTGATAAAAAGATTGTGAGCACATTATTTTTTGAAATATGATGCATATTAACGAAAATATTTAGAATTTCACTTACACCCCTCTTCTGAAGCCCCACTCCTAATCAGATTTTATATATTTTCTATTCATGTAAATGTGTCTCACTTCCAATAAATACATACTTTGATAGTCATAAAACAAAAGTATGATCTCTATTGTTTTACGTTAATGTAATCTTCCAAGATCCCATTGCATTTAAAATACCCCTCAAGGGAAATCAGCCATTGTATTGGACTCATGAAGTGATTTTTCACAAAAAAGTCCATCGAACCTATCTAGGAGATGACAAAAATGAGGTATGTTTAAATTTGTGTGTGCATGTTTATGTGAGTGAATTCAAATTCAAAATATCTTTGTTAATTTAAGTCAGATTGAAAAGTGAATAATCTTGTTAATTATTTAAAGTTCTACAATTCTTGTTCTAAATATTTTTGTCTCTAAATAAACTTAATAAATTATCTACCTTCAGTTAACCATTACATTTAATTATCACTAAAAGGAATAGTGTCACTAATCATCTCATGCTCAACTTGCATTTCAGAGTTTCTCATTACAATCAATTTTGCATTTTTCTCTTCAGTACTACCCTGATAATCATGGAGAACAAGAGGTTTAATTTTCATCACTTGATGCTTTTTATTTTAACAAAGGCAAATATGTGCTGTATATGCTTACAATGTAGGAAGTCAATGGACAATGCATGAATGGTTTTTGAATTTCAGGCAAGGATAATTCAATGTTGAAGATCACAAACGCTCAGGTCAGCCAGTTTCGAACATTGATGCCTATATCAAGGCGCTTATTTCTGAAAACTACCAGATAACCGCTCGAGCAATAGGGGAGAGGCTGGAGGTATCAAATTCGACCATCCATAAACATTTGATGTGGTGGGTTCGTTAGTTGCCTTTCTGTTAGGGTGCAGCATGAACTGACAGAGAAATTTAATGGACCGCATATCCATGTCCGATTTATTGCTCAAACACCCTGAAAGCAATCCATTTTTAAAACATTTGGTAACTGGAGACAAAAAATGCACTGTTTACAATAATGTTGAATGAAAACAACCATTACGTCATTCCAGTGAGTCACCCAGAATACCCATGCCCAAAACATTGATCAGTTGCTGGTGGGGCTAGAAGGGTGGTGAATGGTAAAATATACTCTGATAAATATTGTAGTCAGATTAAAGGAAACAGTCAGAGTTGGCAAATCGGAGAGGCATTATTTTCCAGCATGGTAACACCAGACCTCACACGTCTAAGGCCACATAGGAAAAGTTGTTGGACTTTGGCTCGAAAAAGTATTACCTCACACTCCATAAAGCCACGACTTAACTTCCTCAGAGTACCATTTGTTTTGTTCCCTTCATATTCCTCTTAATGGTAAGAATTTGAATTCTATAGAAGACTGCAAAAAGCACCTACATCAGTTTTTCAGCTGTATATCTAGGGCGTTTTAAGACATTGGAATTATGAAACTTCCCAAAAGATTGGAACATGATGTCAAAGAAAATGGTAATTATATTCTATATTAAATTTGGTCAATAGTATTCTTTATATTTTCATTTATTTCTCCTTAAAATCAGCAGAAACTTTAAAAACAGCCTGATATCTAGAATTTAAGGAATATATTTTTGTTTCCTCACACAAATCATATTAATGTCTATGAATTGATACCAAAAATGTCTATCTTGATATTTTGGTCTCTGTAAATAATACCAAATTACCCTGTAATTATGTTGAGACCAAAGCAGGTATAATAGGAGACTCTAGTAACTACTAAAAAAAATTATAAAAGTAAAAACCTTTGAAGTACTTTTGAAAAACCAAAACAAACCACAATAGTAATAGGACATATTTTAAATAAAACTGCATTAATTAAACAAACCAAGAACCACCATAGAAATTTTAATTGCTTCAACATGTTTACAGATTTGTAGTTCATTATGTTTACTTTTTCATCAAACTCATAATAGCAGAAATATTTTGAATTTCCGATTAATCCCCCTATAAAGCACCCACCCCCTCCCCAAGCCTATTCTGGCCGTTAATAAACTCAATCATTCTTTTCCAGATTAAAGTTTAAATATGAAGTTTGCTTTGCATATTTTGGAATAGATACGGAACTAAAAACAATCTATACATACTTTAAACATTTTTTTTTAATATTTTAATTCTGCAATATTAGTTTTGTTTATATAATAAATAAATGTAAATTCCTTAATAAGCAGCAACAAAGCATAAAGTTATTATACAATGAAGTGAAAAAGTTGCTATTATCTAAATATTGGCTAAATTGATTGCAAGAAAAATATCTGATGTTTAGGTATAGAATATGATTAAGCAATCTCATTTAGTTTAATCCTATGTAAACACGTGTGTACACACCTATAGACCAACAATTTTTAACTTACATGTTGTTTAACTATGGTTATGTGATCTTGAAGCAATTATTAGATCTTTAAAATATTAATTTAATTTTTAGATACACGCCTGCACTACATGTGTTTTATTAGAACTTCTTAAGTATTCAACAATACTTTCTGTGTGTGTATTTCAAATAGACATTCTTACATCAGGATTCAAAAGAAATGGAGTAATTCAGTATTTTTTTTATTTCATTTACTTCAGAACATTCATTCCAGCTTGTAGATGGTAATCTAGAAATCAGTGAAACCAATAGCTAGTCCAAAAAAACAATTCTTTCCTACGAATTAAAGATCTTGTAAACTCACCACATTAAAATACAATATTGGTATTGAATCTATCCTAGTTAATATTTTAATTAGCTAATATTTTAGCTAAATGTACTAAGATGTTGATCACAGAGTGGTAACCGATAGATAACCTCTCAATATTGGTCTTTGTAGCATAATGCCAATAACCTTAACTGCAGGCATAAAGTATAACATTAACCAAATAAAATGAGACAACTCCACAAATAATATTTAAAAATATAACAATTGATTGATAATAAGCTGTTACATGAAAATAAATATCGTAATATAAGATCCACCTCAAATAAATTCGGTGCTAAATCATAATGTATTCTACACTGGCCGATCACAGTTCTTCATTACAATGTTATTTTGAATGGAAATTGAACTTAATTTTCATTAACGCTGTAAGTAGTTTTAATTTATTAAATGTTATACTTTTAATAAGCAGGGCATGAGGTAGCATAACTCCAACTTTGTACATAATTCTTCCCAGTGCATAGATTTCCAACATGTGCACTTAATGCACATAATTTGTATAGAAAAAATATTGAATGGTGAGTTCAATGTTTGTATGAACGAATAATGTCTTTCATCCCAGGGTCAACGGCTATTCTAAACTTTGTAGTACAGCCATCGGGCTACAATAATTGATTATAGTTTTCTATACTATTGCTATTCATATTCATAAAAGGTAGTAAAGCTGGAAGACAATCAGCACTTTTCATGGCACTCCTGTATTTAGGTCTCTAGTTTGATCAAGTTCATTTGAAATTATTGATAGTAAGACTGAGTGGTTCATAAAGTTCATATAAGTTTCTTGGTGGTTCACACCATTGATGATTTGATCAAATGCTGCAAGTGAACTCTAGTTCTAAAATTAATTGTTTTGCTGAAAGAATCAGCACCAGTTCGGCTGTAAGATTTACAGATTTATTTATACACTTATGTTTTGAAGTGTAGATTGAATTAGAGTGTTTACTAAGCTGATTGAAAAAACTGTTGATAGTTGGCACTGCAATATTTGTAGTTGAGCTGCCTAGGTGGTGTGGAAATTACTTTTTGGGAAGAGATATCAAATGAAAATGAATGTGAAATATATATTTGTGTCAATTTCTATTGTAAGTTGAAAATTAACTGATAGTTAGCTAACTGTTGGTAATCACTTTGAAAAGGTCTAGGGAAAGACATTGAGTCATTAGCACATATAACCAAAACAAAATAACACTGGTAATGAATGGTGAACTATGAAACTGTCAAGGAAATTCACAGGATCTTGGTTGTATTTGGAACCAATATATTGTGGTTGTGGTATAGGTTAGTTTTGAGTGCTGACATTTTAATTAATTTAAATACATAATTTTCATTCTTTCTTATCAGAAAGAAGGATACTATTGACAGGTTGGAGAGGAATTATTTTAGTGTAGAATTATTCTCTAGTTAAAAAAGACAGAAATTAAAAGTAAATATGATACCTTGAAGGAGCAATGAAACTCAAGGAAAGGAACAGAGAGTACTAACTCAAACTGGTACTAAATGGCTAAATGATCAATAAACATACTTTATAAGAATTACAACTTGTATTAGAAAACAAATGAGTGAGTTGGTACTCCTCTATTATAATGTAGGTAGGTATGAGTCATAGTCAATAGATATGCCATGGAAAAACTAATCTACAAGGTTAGTGTTGTAGATGCAATATATTGTGTAAAAAAAGTTAAGTAAGTAACTCAAATTTTGCCATAAATAGTTAATTTCACTAAATTAATACATTTGTGAACCAAATATTTTATATTATTTGAAAGACAGAATGTGTTTCACATTCTTACACATTAACAAAACTGCCTTGAAAATTGGTAGAACAAATTTAAAAATTCTTGTTTTTAATGTCAATTTGGTTATAAAAAAGTTAAATGCATAATATTACAACAATAAAAAGTGATTACCATTATTTTTTTAGCCAACTGTTCACTGGCAATTTGTTCAGCACGACGAGTTCTTTCTTCTTCTATCTTTAATTTATGAAACATTTCATCAAATTCTTCTTTAATTGATCCCTTTTCTGCCAAAACTTGAGGTGGGGGTCTATCCAGGACTTCTAAAACAGAATAAAGTTCTTCAGATATGATTTATATGCAGTTAACTTAAAAATAATTACCATTACAAGCAAAGAAGCAGGTAAAGTCATCTGATCACATATAATAAAATAACTTTATAATAACATTAACTTCACTAGTTCCTTTGATAGCCTTAGTTGCAAAAAGTGGATGTTAATGAATATTAATAATAACGGTTCTTTTGCTATTTTTGTTGTCATAAATTTTCTTTTCATGTTGTAATTTTAATTTTTATAATTGTAATAGAATTAATGCCTGATGCTTTTATTTTACATAATGAGCTAATCAGTTCCTCATTCTTACAACATTTTTAAATAGAAATATCAATCCTACCTAGAAGATAATGAAAATGAGGTCTGTTAGCTATGTTTTATGCAAGTAGCTACTCAATTTCTTCACAATTCTGAGTGGGCACCAAAAGAATGTATAGAACTCCAATCCCAAAGTGCGATAAGTACACAGCTAAATAAAGTTTTTGTCCTTAGGACTTGGTATGTCTAGATAGAAGTCCAGTGGCTTTACCACCAGACCACTATGACCCCCCCCCCTCCACCTTTTGTCAAGTTTAATAGATTTAAAAAGCAAATATAAATTTGAGAAATTTGGCATGCATTGTACCTTGCTATGCTATTAGGGAATGCTACATTATCTGAATAACACCAATAACAAACAACAAATGTGCTTGAAAAGCTCAAACCTGAGATGAAAAATGTGTATTCCATGACAATTGCAAAGGAAGCTGGCAATGGTAGAATCATGATCAGCCACCTGGATTAGTAAGAACCTTTATTACACTCAGAAAGGAAATGGTGACAGTTTGAAAATGGTATGCTAGTGTAACTTGTTCATTGTTTAAAAATAAATGTGTCAAATACAACCTCAATAATTGATTTTCCTGAAAGCAAATATGATAAAACAGTGAAGACTATTACAAAGACCTCTTAGTGTTCAGAAATATGCAATTCATGGAAAATTGAAGAAAAATGTCCTTCATTAAAATTTATGATGAATATCTATGCTCAGCACATCAATAATGTGCTTGTTACGTAGAGTAGCTGTTAGGGCCATATCTTAGATTTGGGGAAGGCTGTTATTTTCAGTTACGAAGAGAAGTCCTCCGCCTTGATTTAATCATGTATAGGAGATGAGTTTGTAGAAACTCAGATTAGGAAACCTGTCATATCATCTCTAAGCAATTTGTGAATTGGGTCTTTTCATTACTGGACATGATTCATGGGTCATCCTTCACCAAAATTCGAAAACCATAAATGCTTTTGACTCCCCTCATTTTTTCTAACACTCTCTTCTTGCTCCTTGCCTCATAAATTAATACATCAATGCTGATCATGTTAATTTATATGAATTAACTTTTACCTACCAAAAAAAAATTGCAAAATATTATGAATACAAGAAACTAGGTTAAAGAAAATGAAAATTCACCCTTAACTCCTCCAGGACAATTAGGAAGGGTATACATTTAAGTTCCTATAATAAATATAATATACATTCTATAATAAATATTTCGAGGAAAGCGTATCATTTTCGGGAGTAAAACTCTTTAACACTCTGCCTAAATGTGTTAAATCAATTATAAAATAGTCCTAGTTTAAAAATAAATTAAAGAACTTCTTGTCTGAAGGTTGTTTTTATACACAAGATGAATACTACTAAAAATGTTCCATTTAAATAAAATTACAAAATATTTGTCATAAAAAGGATGATACTTTAATAAATTTGCATATCAATAAATTAAAAAAAATGTTATATATTTAGAGTGTCATTAAGATTGTTAAAGAAATTAATTTATGAAGTAAACAACCTGTTATTTTCATCTCATAATAGAAATGTCCTGTAAAATGTAGAATAAATGTACATTTATTCGGTTTTAATACCCTTGAATTAAAATGTGACAATAGGATGAATTGAATTTATAACGGTTTCCATCAAAATATAAATATTGGGTTAACTAAGCTCTGACTGATCTCTTTGTTTTCGTGAAATTGTTTTGATATGATTTCATGCTTGAGGCATGGAATAGCTATTGGACAAATATTGACAAACTTACTATTGTTCATGCGGTCAAAAAACGCTAGTTTCCCGTCCAAAAACAATAGCTGCACCATCCTTGCATTCAATGAAATAGTATCATAAAACCATTTTCAGGGGCCCAGCATGAAATAAAGTCGGAAGTAATTAGCTGGTTGTATTACCTGCTGTAGCGGGTTAAATTAAAATTGCTTTCCAGTAGAAATTTATTAAAATTATTCCAAGAAAACACACTATGAATAGTATAAAGCCATAATATAGTGCATGGTGACAAAATTAATTCGCTAAATAAATATATATGTTGGCACCTGTAAGTAAGAAATCAAAACTTTGAAATTTATAAAAGTGAATAACATTTTAGGACCAAAATCGTTATTCTAAACACACAATACGTTCTTTACATTTGTCAATAAAATGAACATTAACGAGGTGATTTGTGAAAATATGTTTTCACCTACCCCCCCCCCCTCCTAGTTAAAAAAAAATACTAATATTATGAGTATTTTTTTTTTTTTTTTTAAAGAAAACAAAATTATTTGATGTATATTATGTTAACATTTAATGGAAATAAATACATTTCATTCCATTCCATGAACTCAGCTACCATTACAGAATTAGAAGCTACTGTAGTCCGAATTTTTAAACCATTCCATGCTTCAATATTTTCTATATATTTACCCCCAACCAAACATCTATTTTAGAGCGACATTTTAATATTTACCACCCACTGTTAACTCTTCTTTCCTCTCAGGTGACTATAACAGTCATAGCAATACATGGCATTCAAATTCCACTAATACCAGAAGAACAGATTAATTGCAAATGGGAATCTTAAATACTTCTTCACCTACACAGACCTCTCCTAAATATCCCCAAGCATCTCTGCTGTGACATTGGCATATGACAGAATACCTATAGGTATAGTTATGACCATTTTCCAATCTTTATAGATTTCCTCAATAGACAGACTTCCAGCAATGGTTTTCGTCATTGAAAATTAAAAGAAGCTGATTAGGGAAAATATTGGGCCTCACTAATATAGGTATTGACTTAATAAATGAAGCTATTACATCTAAGAGCTGCCAGAGCATCCATATCCCAGACAAATCCCCATGACAAGAGAGTTTTAGAGAGGCTTGAAAGAATGAAGAATGCAAACTTAATATAACAAAGGGGGAAAAAAAAGTAAAGCGTTTCAATGTTATGAATGAGCTCACTGCCTGGAATCCAACATAAAAGAAAGGAAGTATTTTTACTACATTATATATAAAAAACAGATTTGGTACTTTATTGCTTTCATAAATCAAGAGAGAAGAAACCATGCAGCACGAAATATGATCAACACCTGTTTTTTTTCCACAAAAACTCTATCCAACAACTCAATAACTAAAGCAAATACTAATAGGCTTAAAAATAATAAAGAGATATGATGCACAAAATATTTTAGCATAAATAATTCTAATAGATGTCGGGGCAAGGAAGTTACTAACAATATCTTTCTTTTTCTCTGAAAGCTCCAAAAGCCAATGCCATGTATAATGTTGAAGACACTAAAAGAGCAGCAAGGTATAAAGACTGGATTCATCCTGAATAATATGCAGTCAGATCCACTAGAAAATGTAGAACATCATAAAATACAGAAGGCAGTTGAGACAATGAAAATGTTTGTGGTAGTTGAAAAAAAAACAAAAACTAAAATAGATATAAAAAATACACTTGGACAACTTTATGCCAACAATGAAGCAGAAAAAGTGACAATACTAAAAGTTAGCAATGCATTCATTACACGGATAGTCAAGTAACTTGAACTTGTTGGACAATAAATCTACCCTAACATCACTTCAAAACTGCACCATCTAAGAACCCCAAAAATAATAAATACAACAAATACTTAAAAGAATTGGGACATAAATATTACTTTACAAGGATCAAAGGACTCCAGAATTTTGGGAAGTGAACTAGCCAGCATAAGGATCAAAATATGCTTCTCTAGGCACTACATTTCCAGAATTTTACAACTAAATTACTAAAATATAATTTAAAAAAATAAAACAAATGACTGACACCTTCACACAAGGAAACAATAAGCGTAGACTACCTACAAAAGTCCAATGCTTAAATGTTAAAACAAGCATTATTGAATACGTTAGCAAATATATACCTTAATGAAAAACATACTGCAGCATCATCCAACTTCTTTCCATTTCGCAAATCCTTCATTTAGCTCTACTCTCTCAGAACCTATTCTTTCGATATTGTGTTTAGTTATCCATAATTATACTACTCTAACACAGCATATGAATAGCATTAATTTTTACATTCTCTAGATAACTTTGATAAGACTAATCTCATGTGTGATTTCTAATAAATTACAATCATTCTGTATTCTTAATGTTCATGTTGTTGATATCCATTTTCAATTTGGTTAATATTAGATCTGATCAAACAGTTTCCTTACAAGTTACATACTAATATTACTATTACATTCTTCATTGCATATCTGTATGTCTGAATATAAAAATGGTAGATGCTATTATCTATTATAGTCCGTAGAAAAGACAAAAAATCTGGCAGAGCACTAACAAGTTTTGGTACAAACGATTCCTTGGTCTTTACTAACTGAACACCTAATATGTATTTTTTTCAAACCAACAAGTTTTAGAGTAGTCAGTAATAATATGTTTGGTTGTACTTTCTTAAGAGTATGAGTATTCATTTTAGAGAAATACTACGTTTAAAAAAATGATAAATACATTCAAAACGTATTCAGAGGGGAGATACACAAACTGAAACATTTTGAAAGTGGTAGAATATTTGTTTGACTATCAAAGAACTATAACAATATTGCACAAAATGGCACAACTTTTTTTAAAGGAGTAAAAAACACCAAAAAATAATCTTTAAATGTAACAGAAGGAAGGAAACAGTGATAGCATCCGAATTTCCTAATCAATGGCAATCCTAAACACTTACAATGAAACATTAGAGGTATTGGGATTAATACTGGAATGAAATTATTTTAATATTGAACTAAATTTATAATTATTGACACTTTTGATGACAAGAGATCAATTCTGGAGCTAATAATATACAATTGCTAGTTTTGTTTTTGAATATTAATTGCATACAGTAATTACATGAACAGCAAATATTAAGTTATATGAAGAAAAAAAAATGGCAAGTGCAATAAATATTGTTAATTAAACAGAATTTTAACTGGCAAAGAAAGAAACACTTAATAGTAAGAAATTAATTATAATTCATCATTCTCTTGAAAATTACTCAAATAAAAAAACATCATTGCAATTAAATAAGGATATCAGAAACAATTTATATCAGTAACTATGATGGTCGCCTTCAATTAAAATAGTTCATAATAATAATACTGAAGTACTTAGAACAAGTCAAAAGTGACAGTAGAGCATAAACAAACAAGGGTTATAAACGTCAACGCAACTTACTGTTAGAAATGCCATCTTCTTCACCATTTAGCTTTCTTCGAATTTCTGAAGGAAATTGAATTTTAAGCCTTTCCCAAAAGGCTTGATCAACAATTTTCTTCAAATTTTTTGCTAATCGGATAAAAGTACCGATCCGTGTACGGCAGATAGGACAAACTAGGCTGTTATTTTCTACTGTTTTCTCCAAGCATTGCAAACATACCACATGCTTGCAAGGCAATGAAATTGGTTCAATATAAATTTCTCTGCAAATGGGACATAAAACATCATCTAACTTTAACTTTTTGTGACTAATCTTGCAGACAGCGGTGGTCATCCTCAAATCAGCTGATGATGGCGGGTAATCCGAACTTCAACTCTTGCAGCCTTGATCTTATGCAAGCAAAACGAAAAAATAATAAATAAAAAAAAAAAGATGAAACCAATCAATAATCTTTCATAATTCAAATTTACATTTATGACGCGATTTATCATTTAAGACTTTTTAAACATAAAATATGTTTAAATGTAATTTTTATTCCAGTAATAATAGTAAATTGATTTTTTAGGATACCTAATTATTCAAGAATTCATTAATCTTCCACCAAAAATTTTGAGTTGCATCAAGTTCAACGAGATATAGAAATTTTCAAAACAAATATTATTTTATCTGATTTCCTGTGTGAATAGTTATTGACGTTTTCTATTTATTATTGTATGGTGGGGGGAACCATCAATGTATTCTACTAAGAGAGTCTCAGTACTACGGATATAACACTCGCGATTAATCACTCGTATGGGAAAAATACTTAAGTAAATACCTAACTTTGCTAATAAATAAATATATACATACACTCACTCACATATATGTATGTATTCGTATTGTATAAATAATTATATATGTATTTCAACTTTGAGTCTAGTCATTCATTTTCATTCAACAATTATTTTATCAGTTTTCAACCCACTTATCATACATATGAGCGACGAAAGAAGAATAAATTCTCGCAAAGAATGAATAACCTGGCTGGAAAATGAAGCAAACAAGAAACCCCAAAACTACCTACTACTACTACTACTAATAATTTGTTGTACATACTTAAATATAAACACAAACTCCCACTGCATGACAGACATTTTATTTATCAGGAGAGCGAAGTTTCTTTATTTAATCTATCTATCTGTATATATAAAGTTGTAACGTCTGTTTGTATATTGATTTTTTTCTCTCGAAATTTCAGGATACTTTTTCGTTTCACATGCCATAGACAAGATATCTGCATATTCACTTTTGTGTTACAACGAAGTATACACGAGATATACGCTTATAACTATAGAAGGAGTCAACAATTTTATTAGTAGTATTTTAGAAATCGGCTAAAAAATATTCTGCAAAGTAACGCCAAAATAAATTACAATCATTATTCAAACTCCCCAAACAATGCAGTCATGACAATGGCTGAAACTTGGTATGGAATAATTGTAACCCCTGAAGAATCTTTTCAGTCCATATTCAACCTTGTAACCTTCTTCAGGGACTATAACTTTGGAATTTCCAATGGAATGCCATACTTTTTATGACGGATTCTTTTAGAAAATCAAATTCAAAAACGAGTTTATATCGGTGAAGTTTTCGTTTTGACACATCCTTTGGCCAAAAAATGCATAAGTCATGTCTTCAATATTCTGCGGCCTGTTCTGGTAGAGATGCCTTTGACACTCACCCATTGAAAATAATACATTTCTGTCAGATGGGGTGACCTGGGTGGCTACCTAATGTGCAAGCTGCAGGGGATAATGCTTTGGGTAAAGATATCTCTTATTGTTGATCGAGTAGAAATTGAGAAGTAGGAAGGAGTTCCGTCAAGCTGCAACCACATTTCATTTCATTGCATCATGTCTATGTCTTCTATTTAGTTCTTCATTTAGGAAGTGGTTGATTTCTGTTTTTTTACATGAAGCCATGAAGGTGGAAAAAGGTATTCATTTTACAAATAGATTACTACGTAATTAGTTTAAAATAAATTAATTCTAAGAACATTTTTTGATGTTTTATCAAGTAAACATTTTTTGGATTCATTCAAGAATACTGTATTATTTACTTCATATAATAATACGTTATTTCGTTTTAAATGCTTTTTTTTATTATTATTTTTTATTATTACTATTATTTTTTATTATTATTATTATTATTACAGAATCCATTCCTTTTCCCATAGAGTGGTTCCAAAGATAATTTTGTTGGCTAAAACTTTCACAGCATTTTTCATTAAAATGTGCCGTTTCTGAAATAAAGATTTCTGCATTTTACGGCTAAAGAATGAGTCAAATAAAAAAATCACCGGTTTAAACTCAATTTAGAATTTGATTTTCTACAAGAACCCTTCATAAAAAGTATATTATTCCATTGGAGATTCCGAAGTTATGGTCGCTGGAGAAGTACTGAAGAAGGTTACGAGGTTGAATATGGACTGAAAAGATTCTTCAGGGGCCACAATTATTGCAAATCAAGTTTCAGCTATTAATTAAAATAATAGGAGATTTTAAGGGGGGGGGGGCACGGGCACTTGGGGCACCCTGTATATAAAATTGTAACCTCTGTCTGTACAATGACTTTTTTTTTTTTTTTTGTAATTTCACGATACTTTTTCGTTTCACATGCCATAGACATGGTATCTGCAATTTGTGAGTTTGGTGTCTATGTTTGTTTATTATTTTTTCAAGCATAAATCGGTAAACCGAATTTTATGAAATTTCGTACATGTATTACTACTAATCCAACTTAGACTTTAGGCTATACTATTATTCTCAGAAATGAACAGGAGTGGGGGGTTATAAGGGATGTCAGAAATGAAAAATTACAATATTTCGTTTCCAATTGGTTTTTCGGCAAATATGCACATACCAAAAGTTGTTTAGAGTAACTTTTGCAATATACACTTTTGTCGTATAAATGAGTTATACGCTAAAAGCTAGTGTGATTCAACAATTTTATATGGCACAAAATGTTCAACTGAACTAAACGAAACTCCGTATCTGATTTGGTATTAACACATCCCTGATTATAAGCTATTTTAAAATGTTGAGGCACCAACAGGTGTGGGGGTTATAAGGGATGTCTGAAATATAAAATCGCGTTATTTCGTAATCCATTAATTTTTCGAAAAACGTGCACATAACAAAAGTTGTTTGTTTTTTTATTTAAAGTAACTTTTCCTGTATGCGCTTTTACCGTATAACGAAGTATAATGATTTATACACAAAAAACTATAGAATGGGTCAACAATGTTATAGGACACGAAAGACTAAATCGAAATATAAGCATGCATATGTATTAACATTTTTAGGACCGAACAGGAGTGGGGGTTGTTAGGGAGGCATAAAATGAAAAACCCTCATATTTGATTTCTTATTGTTTTTTTGGCGAACCTGCACATGCACCTGCACATTATCGTAATTTATAAAGGGAGTAATTTGCATAGTCTTTTTTTTTTATAGTCATCAATGATTATCCATGTATGAATTTATTCAACTTAGTACTCGATGGATTAATGCACTTACATTAAACCTAACAGCCATAATTAACAGGTTGAATGAATACCAAAGTGTATTGTCATGCCCACCCCCCTCTTTCTTGAAATTAATTAATCAGAAATGTCAGTTACTCCTTAAATGTATTTAATACTTTATTTAAGGGGCTCAGGTTGGCCGTGCGAGTTAAGGCTTTGGTCTTAATCTCGCCTGGTAGACCTAGAGTGGCGGGTTCCCTGGACAGTAGAAATTTATTTGGCGACGGACTCATTAAATAAACTCCTTGGGCCTACCCTGGCTAGAAAAGGGTGGTAACCTGTAGATAACCCGTCCCGATTAGTCATTGTAGCATAAAGTGGGTGTAAATAATAATAAAAATAAGACTTTATTTAATTAAAATAGGAAAATTAATTCACCAAACACTTTTATATTATGAAGAAATTGTAATAAGAATTATTAACATAATTAAATGTAAACTGAACTGCTATCATAAAAAAGTGTTATGTTTGTTGGCAGCAGTGAGTAAGGGAGGAAAGGTGGGGACTTCCTATCTGTCCTCTCACTGCTAACCTTATATGCATTTCAGTGAGTTCTTTACACTATTAGCTTTTCCTGATGTTTAAGATTACTTCCTTATTGTGAGTGTATGTATAAAACTCATGGATTTTAATACCGGTAAGGTTTGAAGTAACCTATACGCAGCACGCCGGATCCGGGTGTAAATCCTTAGCATTGAGACGGGAAAATGTAAAAATACTCTAAACAAAGCCCAAAAAAATACCCTCATCATTCAGCCTCAAATGATTTCCCGGGCGAAATTGGGTACCTTAGCTAGTGTACTATAAATATTATTATATACTTTATTCTCTATCTTGAATATTAACCGAGATATTGCATTTTTCAATTTTCAGCAAACCACCCCCTCCCCTTCTGCTCATGTCATTTTAATAATACTCCGTATATAATAAAATCACTTTATTCGAAGCTTAAATACCAAATATTGGTGACAAGAGAACTTTATTATGTATTATGAATTTGTTAAAATTGACTGAAATATTTCTTATTACCGTTTGTATTTATTCACTTAATATTCACGGTGGTGTTGTTTTACCAGAATGTAGGTTTATCTATTGTTAATTTCAGGAGGGAAATCTCCTTAGTTTACGCAGACCCTGCGGGACGGACTTTTTAAAATTAAAACGTCAAAATTATTTTTCAATACTCTAGCGGTCGACCTTTTTGTCTGATCTATACAAACCCGATATTTAAACGTTTTATGCAAAAATGAAGATCCAACTTCGTTAATAGCTAAGATCGGACCAGTTGGAGGGGGAGGGGGGAGTGATTTCGAAAAATCTCTATATCTCCGTCATTAAGCGTCGGACCGAACATTTGTATAGAATCAATATTACTGGAAATGTAATGTTCTAAAAATGTTGTTATGTACGATTTTTCACTATCTTGATTATTAACCGAGTTTACCGAGTTTTTTACTTTTCTACCTTCAGTAACCCCCCACTCATACTCATGTAATATTAACAAAAAGCTCTTATATCATGGAACACTAAAGATTTATGTATTTTACAGCTAAAGGATGCGTCCAGTTGAAAAATTCTAAGATGTAAACTCGTTTTAGAATTTGATTTTCTACAAGATTTCGCCATAAAAATTAGGGCAATCCATTGGAAATTCCCAAGTTTTGGTCACTGAAGAAGGTTATGAGGTTGAATATGGACTAAAAGCATACTTCAAAGGTCACAATTATGACCCACCAAATCCCAGCCTTTTATTAATAGAATTGTCGATTTTAAGGGGAGTGGCATGGGAACTTGGGACACCCTATGTATATGTGTGTGTGTGTTGTGTGTGTGTGTATATATATATATATATATATATATATATATATATATATATATATATACTAGCTCACATACCCGGCTTCGCTCGGGAATTCATTTGAGGCTGAATGTCGATGGTATTTTTTTGGCAAGGCTTTACTTTGCACAATATTTTGACATTTCCCCGCCCCAGTGTTTAGGGTTAATACCCGTCGTTTCTGTGGATTTGTTAATAATAAAATTAATTTTTATGTAAGACTTCACTGCCCTCCATATTGTCATATTTCCCGTTTCCTGTGCATTATGCATAGATTTGAAGTATTAAGGACAAAATATTAACATACATTTGAATTAATTTTTCCAGGTGAGGTACCTGGTAGTTCATATTCAAAAAAAATTGTTGAGCAACTTTCTCTAAATAACAAAATAAACAACTTTTGTTATGTGCATATTTGCCGAAACCCCAATAGGAAACGAAATATCACTATTTTTAATTTCAGGCCTCCCTTATAAACACCACTCCTGCCCGTCCCTAGAAATGTTAGTATGGCTTATTATAAGGATGGCGCTAGTGCTAATACACATACCGAGTTTGATTTAGTTCGGTTGAGTTTTTTGTGCCAAATAAAATTGTTGACTTCCGCAGTAGTTTTTAACGTATAACTCATTTATAGTTAGGTATACGACCAAAGTGTATTTAACAAAGGTTACTCGAAATAAAAAAATTAACAACTTTTATGTACATAATTGCCGAAAATGCAATAGGAAACGAAATATCGCTATTTTTAATTTCTGGCTTCCCTTATAACCCCCACTTCTGTACGTCTCAGAGAATATTAATATAGCCTAACGTCTAAGTTGGGTTAGTAGTAATATACATACCAAGTTTCATAAAATTCGGTTCAGCCGTTTATGCGTGAAAAGGTAACAAACAAACAAACAGACACCAAAGAAACAAAATACAGTTATGGTGTCTATGACATGTGAAACGAAAAGTAATCGTGAAATTTCGCGAAAAAAAATCAATGTACTGTCAGAGGTTACAATTATATATATATATATATATATATATATATATACACACACACACAATTTTGAAAGGACCTCATATTCGTCATCTCCTGACTAGGAAATTATTCAGAAATTGTGGCATGAGTATGACCTCAATAGTTGATTTCCCCATTAGGTAAAATCCATGAAAGCAATCAAATTTATGTAATATAATATTTTTTTATTTGTGTGTAAATTAATGATATATTGCCATTACATATTATTTGTATGTGTGTTGGACCTTTTAATATTGTTTTCTTTCTATGTACCTTTATTCCTTTATTTTTAATGGTAAAAACCAATTGCATATATATATATATATATATATATATATATATATATATATATATATATATATATATATACTAGCTCAGATACCCGGCTTCGCCCGGGAATTCATTTGAGGCTGAATGGTAATGGTATTTTTTAGCAGGCTTTACATTGCACAATATTTTGACATTAACCCGCCCAGTGTTTAGGATTAATACCCGTCGTTGCCGTGGATTTGCTAATAATAGAATTATTTGTTCGATAAGGCGTCACAGTCTTCGATATTTTTATATTTCCCGTCTCTTATACATGTAAATATGGTGAATTTTTATTTCAGGCCTCCCTTATAACCCCCCTCCCGTTCGAACCTAAAAATTTTAATATAACTTATAATCATGGAAGAATTAATGCTAATTGACATACCGAGTTTTGTTAAGTTCGGTTCAGCCGTTAGTGCCCGCTAAAGTTTTAACGTATAACTCATTTATACTTAGGTATACGACAAAAGTGTATATAACAAACGTTACTCCAAATAACAAAATAAACAACTTTTGTTATGTTTATATTTGCGGAAAAACCAATAGGAAACGAAATATCGCTATTTTTAATTTCAGGCTTCCCTTATAACCCCCACTCCTGCCCGTCCCTAGAAATGTTGGTATGGCTTATTATAATGAAGGCCTCACTGCTAATACACATACCGAGTTTTATTTAGTTCGGTTGAGTCTTTTTTGGCAAATAATATTGTTGACTCCCGCTATAGTTTTTAGCGTATAACGCATTTAAACTTCGGTATACGACAAAATTGTATATAACAAAAGTTACTCTAAATAACAAAATAAACAACTTTTGTTATGTGCATATTTGGCGAAAAACCAATAGAAAACGAAATATCGCTATTTTTAATTTCAGGCTTCCCTTATAACCCCCACTCCTGTTCGTCTCAGAGAAAATTAATATAGCCTAAAGTCTAAGTTGGGTTAGTTGTAATATACATACCAAGTTTCATAAAATTCGGTTCAGCCGTTTATGCGTGAAAAAGGTAACAGACAAACAAACAAACAAACAAACATACACGAAAGAAACAAAATGCAGATATGGTGTCTATGACATGTGAAACGAAAAGTTATCGTGAAATTTCGCGAAAAAAATCAATGTACAGACAGAGGTTACAATTTTATATATATATATATATATATATATATATATATATATATATATATATATATATATATACTTGCTAATGTACCCGGCTTCGCCCGGAAATTCATTTGAGCCGGGATGATAATGGTATTTTTTCGGCAAGACTTTACTTTGCACAATATTTTGACATTTACCCGTTTGAGTGTTCAGAGCTAGTACCCGTGGTTGGTTTGGCATAAAAAATGAAATATCCCGAATTTTTATTTCAGGCCTCCCTTATAATCCCCACTCCCGTTATAACCTAAACATTTTAATATAGCTTATAACCATGTAAGAATTAATGCTAATTTATATATTCCAAGTTTTGTTGGAATCGGTTCAACCGTTGGTATCGAATAAAATAGTTGACTCCCGCTTTAGCGTTTAGTGAATATCTCGTTTATAATTTGTTATACAACAAAAGTGAATATAACAAAAGTTACTTTAAATAACAAACTAAACAACTTTTGTCATGTGCATATTTGCAGAAAAACTAATAGAAAACGAAATACTGCTATTTTTATATACAGGCCTCCCTTACAACCCCTACTCCTGCCCGTTCCTAGAAATGTTGGTATGACTTGTGATAATTAAGGCGTTAATGCTAATACAAATACCGAGTTTTATTCATTTCGGTTGAGTCTGTTGTGTGCCAAATAAAATTGTTGGCTCCCGCTATCATTTTTAGCGTATAACGCATTTATACTTCGGTATACGACGAAAGTGTATATGACAAAAGTTAATCTAAATAACAAAATAAACAGCTTTTGATATGTGCATTTTTGCCGAAAAACCAATAGGAAACGGAATATCACCATTTTTAATTTCAGGCCTCCCTTATAACCCCCACTCCTGCCCGTCCCTAGAAATGTTGGTACGGCTTATTATAATGAAGGCGTTACTGCTATTACACATACTGAGTTTTATTTAGTTCGGTTGAGTCTATTGTGCCAAATAAAATTGTTCACTTTCGCTATAGGTTTTAGTCTATATCTCGTTTATATTTCGGTATACGAAAAAAGTGTATATAACAAAAGCTACTCTAAATAACAAAATAAACAACATTTGTTATGTACATATTTGCCGAAAAACCAATAGGAAACGAAATATCGCTAGTTTTAATTTCAGACCTCCCTTATAACCCCCACTACTGTTCGTCTCAGAGAAAATTAATATAGCCTAAAGTCTAAGTTGGATTAGTAGTAATATATATACCAAGTTTCATAAAATTCGGTTCAGCCGTTTATGCGTGAAAAGGTAACAAACAAACAAACAAACAAATAAACAGACACGAAAGAAACAAAAATGCAGTTATGTTGTCTATGACATGTGAAACGAAAAGTTAACGTGAAATTTCGCGAAAAAAAATCAATGTACAGACAGAGGTTACAATTTTATATATATATATATATATATAAATATATATATATATATATATATATATATATATATATATATATATATATATATGAATATAGATTCTAATCAGGTATTGGCTTTTGAGTAGGTGCAAATTGTCATATTAGATTCAATTTAATCATTTATGCCTATAAGACCAATACACACATATAGACATTAATAATTAAGAGTCTCATTGCTAATAAAAAGTCCGTCAAGGGCTGCGTAATCTAAGCAGATTTCCGACGTGAAGTGTTACAATTAACTACTAATAACAGAAGTATTAACGAGTCTCTAAACCAATTCACGAGGGGCGAACAATTACGGAAACGGCCAAGTCCCGAACATAGCCGACCACACACAGAATACAAATGCAAATATCTCGGTTAATATTCAAGATAGCGAATAAATGTATAGAACAATATTTATAGTAAATTTAATTTGCAATATGATTGATTCTATACACTTTTTCGAGTCGACGCATAATAACGGAGATATTTCGAATTTTCAAAACTCCCCCTCTAAATCCTCCCCTTCCACTGGCCCGATTTAAGCCATTAACGAACTTGATCTTTCATTTTACATAAAACGATTAAATATCGAGTTTGGTACCGATCAAACAAAAATTGCGACCGCTAGAGCGTTAACAGACAAATATATATATATATATATATATATATATATATATATAGACTTACGTCATGAGTACGACCTCAATAGCTGATTTCCCTCAAGGGAAATCTGCTAAAAAAAATATCCCATTTATATTTATAAAATTTACCTTTAGTCAAACATAAAATTTAATTTTGGGCCAAATTAAATTTTCTTTGTAATACACGCACGCAGGCAGGTATGCATGCACACACACACACACACACACACACACACACACACACACACACAAAACAACATACATGAGCCACGCTTGTCTGTTATAGCTCTAGCAGTCACAATTATTGGTTGATCATTACCAAACTTTATATTTAAATGTTCTATGATATACTAATGATCAACTACTGCAATCAGACCATGGGAAGGGAGGGGGAGGATTAAAGCCAGGCTATTGAAAGTTCAAAATATCTCCAATACTATGAGTCAGATCGAAAATTTGTGTACAATTAATCTTGTTACAAAATTAATTTTCTGTTTTTTTATACATTTGAGATAACATCAGCACATAGGAAATCTAATTAGTTTACCCTACATCTGAGTGACAGACTTTTATTTCTGAATATAGGACTTCCTGATGTAATAAAGCGTGAGAATTGTTAAACGTGATACAAGTGAGCTAAGATTTGAAAGTTTTATAAAAAGAAGATAGAATTTTGTGTTTTTATTCAAACTGATATGGTAGGCTGATGTCTGTACAAGGACACAGTCAAAAATTGTTGTACTTGGAAACATGTCTGATAAAGGTTTTTATTAATTTGTTCTTTATATGAGAAAAAAATTATATTTATTTTGATACAGGACCTTAAGACTAGTTTGGTTGAAAAAAAATATGTAATATCATAAAAAGGTATAAGGCACATGGAATGCACAGACTTACATTTCTAAATTAATATACAATACTTTCACTAACATAAATAATACAAGTATAAGCTTTATCACCCTTTCCTCACTAATATTCAAGTAACAAAGTTAAATTGTTTTACTGAAGTCTTGAAAAACAATTATACTGTGAATAAGAACTGTACTCATGTATTTGAATTTTTAATTGTTCATCATAAGTTAAGCTTAAGGGCAAAATGGAGAAAAGACAATATTAATTTTATCATTAAAAAGAATATTGTTAAGAACTTTTTTTTTGAAATTTGTCAACTAGAAAATGAAAAACAAAAAATTAAACAATTATCTTTTTCCTATTTCATTCTCTTGTTTCATTAATATCTTAGAAGTTTTTTTCTGTATGGCACAAATAAAAAGTAAATATTATTGAGAACAATTAATTCAGTGGATATTATTTCTAAAATATGGAAAGTAAATCTATATCACTAGTTTCAACATTAAGCCTTTTTGCTGGTTCATTTTCTAATTATATATATATCAAATAGATTTAATTTACCTACAAAATTTAAAAATTAATAAAATTGCTATTTGCATGTTGCCAAAAAATAGTTTTCTTTAAGTAATATATTATTACTTATGAATATAAAAGCAACGAAATGTTGACTATTTTAATTTTTCATAACAAGAAGTACATACTAATATTTCATATTAATGATATAACTAAATGTAAAAATACACTAGAAAGCACTTTTTTTTATACATAATGAATATGGAATTGCATTTTATTTATTTTTCATAATAATTGGTACTATAAATAAAAAGAAATTAATATAAAAAAAACAAAAAACAAACCCAATGTGGTATTTGATCTAATTCTAGGATTTTGAAATTGCTTTTCAATCAAGTAGAATAAAAATTCTTAGCTATTAAGATATCACCAATGACCACTAATTATTTTTTGAACAGTTGATCTGATTTATGTGTGTATTTATAATAATTTATGTTTAATTTTTCTGATGTCAAAGTTATTTTGAAAAAATTAAAATGAAGGAAGTTATTTTATTACAATTTTCATAAATATGGTAAATATTCAAACAAACCCCAATTAGTTTTGTGTATAGCTTTATTCATAATAATGGGCCTTTTACAGCCTCAGAACATTTTGGGTAGGAAAGGTATAACTTCCTTTTTTTCCACCACCTCTAATATCGTTTCTTAGTGGCACTATACATATAGCAGTTGCAATGACTCTTATGTTTGTGACTTCTGCAACCTGTAATGATCAGTCATTTTTTTCAGATTCTTTGTCATTATTGTTTTGTTGTATTCAATTTATTTTATTCAGAATAAAAAATTGCTATTAATTACTAAAAGTTAACAATTTCCCAATATTTCAATGGGTGGTACTTATGCTATAGTCCAAAATCAAAAATAATAATGTTTAATTATCATATAGATATAATATAAATATGTCTAAAATATTTGTATGTCATTGTATAACAGGATGGAGTTGGAATAAAAAAAAGTAGTCACATGACAACTATATCAGGGTAATAAGGGTTAAAGGTATTCTAATAATTGAGCAGTTATTTATATAGCACATACCACCTAAATATGGAATCAATGCACTTACTGTGTTTTATTCTAATCATTTCATTGAAATGGGTTTCACTAAAACTTGGACAACACTCTAGTGTTGATTCCTAAATTAATATACATTGGGTTCTTAAGGATTTCTGTAACTTAGAAAATATAGTGATTGAGCTGGCTCTTATTGAATTGGTGTTAACCTCAAAATTTCAAGAAAATTCTCTTGGTGTTCAATACGTTTAACAATAATTTAATAAATCACATAACATGTAGTGATTTTCAAAGCATATTTCACTTGAACCAGAATGTTTTTCAAAGATAAAGCATGTTTACAAAGGACCATTTAAATTTAAAATTTTTAGCTTATATCAATCTATCACTATGAAACACTACAACTCATGAAAGCCCAGAGCTTGTCTCTTGTGATTTTTGGTATGAAGATTCAAGGTTGGCATATTGTTCTCACACACATATTGGCACAGGTTCATATTAAAAATATGTAGGTTTCATTTTATTGCATTTAAATATGCACCAGAAGCTGAATCTTTTATGTCAACCATCTTTGTTTTTTTGTTCAGGAACTAATGCTTGTGCACTTTTATTTCAATTATTTATCGTATTGAGATTGAAGAAAACTAGGTTTCAATTTACAGCCACAAATATCTAAACACCAAGGTTTTAATATCTGTGTAAAGGTCTTCTAAAAGAACTATATAAAGTTCTTCGAAATATGTTACTACATTTTTATTTGATTTACTTATTTTTTATTTTTTTTTTTTTAGAGCATAAGCAACATCATTCATGGGTAAATGCAATAGGTCATAATTCAAATTTATAATTTATAGAAAAACTAAACAATTCAACACTGTCTTTTTTCCCCCATTAATTTATAGTAATTCTGAATATACTCAGTATTAGTTATTATATTTTTTAAATAAGTTGATTTTTAATGTAGGTTTGAAATACATATATTTATTCATAAATGTTTCCATGTATTTTACATATGACCAATTACATTTACTAAGGAGAAAAGCATTAAATTATTTACATGTAAGTTAATTGGTAGCATGAACATACTTATTAAAACTGTAGAAAGATGGCACTTTGTTCACAAAATTGTTTCAATAAGTTTCTTTTATCCTAATGAAATAGTCTTGATATAGAAAAATTGTATGCTCTTGAGATAATTAGCATTTCTTGGCACTGAAGATATTTATATTAATGCTAATTATTGAAATTGATAGGTGGAAGAGGAGCATATTCTCTGCTTTCATCCCGTGGTTCTTCTTTTACGGAAACAAAGTAAAACCCCAAGTTGTCCCTGTTTTTGTCTTCATCCTGCTGGAGCTCTGGAACATACTCCATGAGGTGTGTCTTGGTCGGGTCCTGTAGATCAGACATGGTGGGATAGTCTCCAGGAGCTCTCTGGTCGTCATCCATCGGAGGAAAGTCTTGGCCTCTCAAGCAGCCGTACATGTAGTCTGTCTGCGAGTATACGGATGAGTAGACGGGTGATGAAGGTGGTGGGTAAGTCGTAGCTGCAGAGTATGGATCATGGTACTGGGGGTAGGGTGGCCAAGGCTCTGCTGGCCCAGGGCCTCCTGTCTGCAGAGCTGTAGGCGCACCTCCACCTCCAAATCCTGACAGACCCGAGAATCCACTGCTTCCTAGTGTGCTACTTGCGCCTCCTGAAAAATATTATTGATTACTATTAGAGACTCTAAGCAGTACATAAAAATTATACAATTTACTGGCCCTTCTTACAGTGATTCTGTTACTAATGACTAAGAAGAACTAGTGAAAATAGCAGTAGATGTTAAAGAAATGAATATAAAAATGGTAGTTAGTTTGTAAATTCAAAAAAAAACTTTTCAATACCATTAACTGAAAACTGATGTTTCAATGCATACGCAAAATAGATATGAGAAACAGAAGGTTGATTTGGAATATTTTCGAAAACCAGAGGTTCCCTTTATATATATAATTCTACTGTACGTGTGTATGTCACTGAACTCCTCCTAAACGGCTGAACCGATTTGAATGAATTCTTTTGTATGCGTTTGGGTGATGCCCTGGATGGTTTAGATTCACAAATCAGCCTGGCAGATGGAGCAGGAGTGTGGGTTGTAAGGGAGGCCTAAAATTAAAAATAGCGATATTTCGTTTTTTATTGTTTTTTTGGAAAATATGCACAGAATAAAAGTTGTTTATTTTGTTATATTCACTTTTGTCGTATAACAAAGCATAAACGAGATATACACTAAAAAATTAAAGTGGGAGCCAACAATTTTATTGGGCAGTAACGAATGAACCAAACTTAACAAAACTCTTTAGGTACATTAGCATTAATTCTTCCATGGTTATAAGCTATATTCAATTTTTTAGGTTCAAACGGGAGTGGTGGTTATAAGAGAGGCCTGAATTAAAAATTCGTGATATTTCGTAATCTATTTGTTTTTAGGGAAACGTGCACATAATAAAAGTTGTTTTTTATGTTATTAAAAGTAGCTTTAGTTTTCAACATAATATTATTAAATTTAATATCCTAATCGCTTGAAATATCATGCAGGACTTCTGTCGGGTCCGCAAGTATATATTTATAAAGGAAACCTAGAATTAAGAAAGGTGTAAGACAATGGTAGTGGACCTGAAATTAATAAAAGAATAGAATTTGCTAATCAAGCTTTCCAAAGCAAAAGGAATAATAAGCAACTAACTAATAAGCATTTAAGCAAGGATACCTAAAAAATGTTTGCTAAGTCTTTCGCTTGGAGTGTACTGCATTATGAGAGTGAATGTTGAACTCAAGGGTATATAATAGATTGAAGTAGTGGAAATGTGGACTTGTTGCAGCATCAGCAGAACAAGTTGGACTAACACTGGAAAAAATCCAATGTCTAAGTTGAATGAAGTAAGTGAAAGTAAAAGTCTTTTCTTGTCCTTCAAGTACGTTTTAAGATTGTACTTTCAATATAACTAGAAGGAAACAGTAAACAGTACTCACAAAACAGACTATTAGTTAGGAATAGTGGCTAGGGGGGGGGGGTTATTTAGTGAATACAGCATGATTGTCAAAATGTTTCATTTAGAATTTTATTTGGAATAGAATCATAAATCTTAATTAGAAGAAGCCGAATAAGGTAATTTCATCAGTCCTTTTTTTAAACCATGTTTTCGAAACCAAAAATCACTGTAAAATAAGTGTATTTTAAAAATATAATACTAGTGGATCAAAAGCTAGTTACAGTAAATTTGTTAGTAAAGGTATTTCATAGCACTCATTACATTTTGAGAGTATCAAAGATGAAGAAAATAAAAATCATAATTGAATGAAGCTCTGTTGATTTTTAATAAATTATTTTAAAAATATTAATTAAAATTTTTGTATGAAAATACTAAATTAGCTACTTTTCTCTAACTAGTTTATTATGCCATTGTGATTGGACAAGTCCAAAATTGAACGTATGCTGCCTATGTGTTGATGAGTTTGTGGTCAATGGAATAGCCACCAACTACATATAATATTTTATTATTGAATTACTGACATAATCTTCTTAGCTCTTTCAAAGCTCAAAGAGTGCTACGTACACTTAACAACTCAATCAAATTTTTGAAAACCAATGTTTCAGCACTAACCCTAGACTATTTTAAGAATATCTATCTTTACGCAATAGGTAAGATATTTGCTGTTGACCAGCGAGCCAATCTCACTGTAGGAAACATAACATCTAGTTTTCCCCAAATGGTACAGAAACAGAAGAAATTTATTTTTCTGTCAAAAATGCACAACTGACAGAGAGAGTGGAACACAATAATGCTGATCCATTAAAAATAGATTCTGATCATGCTATGGCATTTATATAGTTAACAATAAATTATGAACATTCATAATAAAAAAAAAAATGATTATGTAAAATTCACAGTAATAAAGAAAAAATGCATTATTTTATTTTATAAAATTATTAATTTATTTATTGAAAAAATTATTTTTCTAGAAAGATATACAATGAAAATTTGAAGATTAATTACTTAAGAAAATGAAAAGAACTGTTATTGATTTTTTTTATTTGATTAAATTAAAAGAATTAAAACTTTATTTTATTTTTATTATAAGATGAGACTCAGGTTAGCCATGTGAGCTAATCTCAATTGGTAAACCAGAGCCTTGAGTTATATTCTCATCTGGGGAATTGGAATTTATTTAGTGGCAAACTCATTAAATAAAATATTTAGTCCCACCCTAGCAAGAAAAGGGTGTTATCCAAAAGATATTCCATCCCAATTAGCCTTAGTGCACAAAGTAGAAATAACATTTCTACTTGAAACATATATTTGGTTAATGCCATTTGATATAATCCATGGTTCAGACCAGCCATTTTCGGTTTAAATAATTTAAAAGAAACAAATGTTTTAATGAAAGTCATCAAGTTTGCTCCGATTCGCAAATTACAGAAAATTCTATTTGTGAAAATGATCACTTACCAGCTGGCGGGAGATATCCAGTTTTGCGAGGAGGTTCCCTCTTCCTCCATTTAGCTCTCCTGTTCTGGAACCACACCTGAACTCTTGACTCTGAGAGGTTGAGCTTCAGGGCCAATTCCTCCCTAGCGAATACATCAGGGTAAGGTGCTCGTTCAAATGCCCCTTCAAGCTCCTCTAGCTGGTAGGATGTGAAAGTCGTTCTGTAATATTTAAGTTGTAATTAGATGACGATAAAAGAAAGTATTTCATTCTTTCCTAGCAATGTAATAGTTTGACTTCACCTGATTAGGGCATATATGACTCCTATTAACACTGCTTACTATCTGTCAACCTTTGCCTGAATAGCTTATTTTATATTTACCAAATAAATAAAATGAAAAATTTGTTTTAAAAAAATGATAGAAATGGCTATAAATAAAAGTTGCATAACTGTTTTGACACAGTGAACTTTTCAATAGTTATATGCTTATTTATAACCACTCTTCACTACACTTGCTAATCTTAACCCTGTGCTTTTCAAGAACAAAACAGAACCTTTAGTATTACGTGTGAATGGTCTATACCAGGGCTTCTTAAACTTTTGTAATTTACGACCCCATTTATGATTGCGAGTTTCTTGACGACCCCATTTATGATTGCAAGTTTCTTGACGACCCCATACAAATATAAAAGAAAAATAAATTAATATTTTTTGATGATTTATTAATTAGGTAACAATATACATATACATATGAAAATATATATAAGTTTAGAATTCGTTTTGAAACATACAAAAATCTAAAATTAAAAATTGCACAAAAAATTATAAAATTGTATTTATTATAGTTTCAAAAATAAAAGTGGATTTTGAACGTCTTAATTCTCTCGAATATATTCAAGTAGTTGCGTGGTAAGTATTAAATTAAAGTATAAGTTAAAAATTTAATGATAAGTTGTAACTGAAGATAAAACATAAATTGTTTTTTTATCTCTCGCGACCCCAGAATTTTGCTACGCGACCCCAAATGGGGTCGCGACCCATAGTTTAAGAAGCCCTGGTCTATACCCCTAAAAGGTTGCATGGATTTACATCCTTCAAACAAATACTTCTACATACTGTCCTTCATTTTAACCCAAATAACCAGGCTACTTTTAACCTTGCGCAATTAGTTTATTAACCTAATGTACCTAGCTTAAATTTTAACTGGTTTACATTTTAAACTCTTGTATATTTACATTTCTAGGCTGAATGTTAACCTGAAGATAACTCATCTCAATAGCCACTGTACTCTAATGTGGATATAAACTTATATTCCAAGCCATTAGATAACTAGCCTGCATTTACATGTTCCTCCTTGTAAAATCGTTTACCGAGGTCAACCTCAATTCTTGTCATTCCTATACAAAAATCAACTGAAATCAGATCTGAGGGGATGATTTTATCAGCAATACTTAGTATATCTCTTGCTTCTCTACAATCCCGTATTTACATATTCCTCCTAAAATCTCGCTGGTATCATGCCAAAGGAATTTAGAAATAAGTACTTCTTGTTTAAGGAAACAACTCTCCAGGGGTGGCTAGTATATAAAACAGTATTTACATCACACAGTATCGCACATTTAAACCTTGTATATATTTAAGCCTAGCATATATTTTAACGTAGACATGTATTAAAACATAGTACAATATGTATTTTAACCTAGCCTATATTTCAGCCAGCATATATTTTAACCTAGTCTATATTTAAACCAACAAATGCATTATTTTAACATTCAGGGCTCAGCTTAGCCATGTGAGTTAAAGCGTTGGCCTTAATCTATCATCGTAAACCTACAATGGCGAATTTGATTCCCACCTAGGCAATAGGAATTTATTTAGTGCCAAAATCATTAAATAAAATCCTAAGACCCACCCTGGCTAGAATAGGATGGTAGCCTGTAGATAGTCCATCCCTATTAGCCATAATAAATAAATTAATAACCCTGCCTATATTTCAACCAGCATATATTTTAAAAGCCCATATTTCAAGCAGCATATATTTTAACCTAGCGTATATTTCAACCTGTATATATTTTAACCTAGCCTATATTACAACTAGCATATATTTTAACTTGCCTATATTTCAACCAGCATATATTTTAACCTAGCCTACATTTCAAGTAGCATATGTTTTAAGTTGCCTATATTTCAATCAGCATATTTTTTAACTTGCTTATATTTCGACCAGCATATATTTTAACCTAGCCTACATTTCAAGTAGCGTATATTTTAAGTTGCCTATATTTCAATCAGCATATTTTTTAACTTGCTTATATTTCAACCAGCATATATTTTAACCTAGCCTACACTTCAAGTAGCGTATATTTTAAGTTGCCTATATTTCAATCAGCATATTTTTTAACTTGCTTATATTTCAACCAGCATATATTTTAACCTAGCCTACATTTCAAGTAGCGTATATTTTAAGTTGTCTATATTTCAATCAGCATATTTTTTAACTTGCTCAGCCAGCATTGTTGCTTTCAAACAGCATATATTTTAACCTAGTCTTTTTCCATCTAGTGTATATTTTAACCTAACAAATATGAAAACCTAACCTACATTTCAACCTCTCTCTTGAAGACATAATTGGAATTTTCTTGAATTCTACTTAGGCTTTCACGAGAACATATGTGATCATAATCGATAGTGGATACTATGAAACAGTAAATATCTAACCTGCTCGTTCTTCCCTTCCTTACAAAAATTGGTTTCCTGAATGCATGCTCACCGCAGGACATAATAATTATTCACTTTTAGAATAATCTGTTTTCATTTAAAAATATCTTAAAGAAAATATTATCATATGTTCTGTTATGTTATTCATTCACTTCATGCTACTAAGGCTAATCAGGATGGGTTATCTACAGGTTTGCTATCTTTTTTTAGGCAGAGTCGGTCTAAGGATTTTACTGAGATCGTAACTAAAAAAAATCCTATTAACCACACGGGAATCGAACCTACGATTCATTAGCTTACCAAGTTCATTAAAGAATAACGCTTTAACTTACATGACTGAACTTTAAAATCCAGTAATTAACTTAAGCTTCAGACGAACACTACATATTTCAATTGATAATCGGAAATGCCGGTTTTGGGAAGTACGACATGTCTCTTGGTATGTGTTTGGCAAGATAACAACATATCTATTCATTTTGATTTCACTAGTTTAAGAAAATAAAATTCGTTCAAATTTGGGAAATATTTTCAGCATGCAGGTTCATTAAACGTCTTTTTGTCTTGTGAAATCTATGAAACCCATTCTCTATAAATTGCAATTACATTGGAGTGAAACCTAATGAACTAACTAAATACTAAATGCATGAGTGTCTTGCCTTATTGGTATCTTATGCGCCGTTTAAATTCCTCGATCATTTGAATATGACGGAAATACACACATTTTAATTACTATTAGGGTGCTCAGGTTAACTATCTGAATTAAGGGGTTAGTAATAACCTTACTTGATAAACCTAGAGTCATGGGCTCGATTCCCGCCTGAGCAATAGGAATTTATTGAGTGACGAACTCATTAAACCAAAAATTAGTCCCATCATGGGTATAAAAGGATGGCAATCTACAGTGAATGTGAGAAAGATGATATTCTCTTTTTTATCCATATTTATATAAATGTTCATTAAATAAAATCCTTGGTCCCACCCTGGCTAGAAAAGGGTGGTAACCTGTAGATAACCCGTCCCAATTAGCGTTAGTAGCACAAAGTGGACGTTAATAAATAACAATTACAATAATTACTATTAATTGTAAGCATAATTTGCTTTCTTTTTCTAGAAGAAGGATAACGCTTACATAATTCAGAGTTGCTGTACTGTTAAATCGTTACAAGAGCGAAATGTGAAAAAGGGAAAAGCTAATTTACTAACTTAAAAGAAAATAGTAAAGTAGACAATAGATACACATAATTAAATCTTCATTACTTCTTAATGTAATAGACAGCCTGCAAGATGCCAGAAATGTCCTTCGCCCAAGAACGTTGCTATGCAGAATTCCGATACATTTACGAAGACATTATCAGAATATAGTTCCATCAGATGGGCCGTGCGAGTTAAGGCGTTGATCTTAATCTCGCATGGTAGACCTAAAGTGGCGGGTTCGATTCCCGCCCTGGGCAGAAGAAATATATTTAGTGACGGACATAAACTCATTAGGCCCACCTTTGCTAGAAAGGGTGGTAACCTCGTTCACACGATTTAAAATATATTTATGATTCTATTCATATCTGAAGCTCATTGTCCAATTTCAGCGGTTAATATTTAGCTTTATATGAAACATTAAAATAAGAAAGAAGGCTACAACTAACTGAACAAATAAACATTATGAGTATCAGAGCGTTAACATACGAATAAGTATATCTATATATAGACAGACAAATATGTATTTCTATATATAGACATACAAATAGATGAATTAAAAAAAAAAAAACTTAGGTAAATCGCTTTATGAGGACAATCTCAAAAGATAGCATTTTAGGTGGTGAAATTAAAAGTCTGTCTTGCAAGATCTACTTAAACTAGCCAGATCTCCGTGTTCAAAACTGGCCGACATCACCTGTGGGACATTCGAACACAGACGACTGTCCATATGCTATTCACTATTTTTCCTTTATTACTAACCCTCATAAACTGAATTTTAAGATGAGCCCAAGTTAAATAGTCTTATAAATGTTTAATGCTAATTTTGGTTTACTTAGTGATTATTATTATTATTATTTATTAACGTCCACTTTTTGCAACTAAGGCTAATCGGGACGGGTTATCTACAGGTTACCACCCTTTTCTAGCCAGGGTGGGATTTTAGGACGTTATTTAATGAATTTCGTCACTAAATAATTTTCTTTGCCCAGGCAAGAATCGAACTCGCCACTCTAGGTTTACCATGTGAGGTAAAGGTCGACGCTTTAACTCACATGGCTAACCTGAGCCCCTTACTTAGTGATAATGAAGAATTTTTTGCACTAAATCTCCATGTTTCCATGGAAACAGGTGTTCTTTTTCAAGGGAACAGCACCTATTGGTACAAGAATATGTATGGACCTGAGGCCATGCTGTAGCCGCCTCCGTCGCTAAAGAAGACTCTTAGGAGCGGTAGGAGAGTAGATAAGAGGTATGGGCAGAAGTAGACTAAATTAGGAGGTAAAGAACTATGAAGGTAAAGGTCGTTGATGGATGGAAAGCCATGACCCCAGACCCACTAGCGGCTCCGTGAGGGCCGAGCGACCTGCCGGGGGACAGAGCGAACGGCCCTCATTCCTAGAGCACCGGCAGTATATATTTAAAAGTGAGCTTTATCCACCTCAGAGCCATTTTCCCTCCAGTGGCTCAGCCCTCCGTTGCAGGACACCTCCTGAACAATGTTTCACCAAAAATGAAATCATATATCTAACCCTCCCAATATGTTATACCTCGTATCGCAATCATTAACTAATAATAATAATATTGACTGCTAAACATAATGGAATACTACATACTAAAATATTTTGATCAATAATCCACAAAAACGGTTTGGCGTTAATGACCAAAATGGATGACACGCCACAAAAAACAAAACAAAAAAAAAAGAATATGTATTGCCAGTAGACTAGCAATTACGGATATACTATGGTAAATACAAATTTGAACGGATGTCATTTTGGTGATCAGAATCGATCTACATTTGAAGAAACATCTGAAAAATCGTTCCACTATTAAAGCCTCAACAGCTAATATTCCCATAGAGAAATCAACTGATATCTGATTCGAGGACCTGACTTTTCCCCGCAATACTTAGTAAACCTCTTAATTCCCTCAATTCTCAATGGTACCATTTGAGTTGGGAAAGACTGGAGGTGCATTACATTTATAGTTAGCCGTCTCATGCTGGTTAATTCTTACAGTACAGGTTATATAGGGATGGCCCTCTAACAATTCTAGCTTTAAAAGGAATTGTCTCCACTCTTTCTAACATGCCTTCATTATTCGATTGTCTTATGCATTGAACATTGCGAAATTAATGAAAGTGTCTCTCTTCCTTTATTTGATCCCTTCCGAGAAAATATTGACATCCTATTTGCAGGAAAATAACCACCTGGCATTGCGTGGGTTTAGTAAGGGTAAACTAATATTTAAAAAAAAAATATCTCTTATTGTAACTCGTATCGAAAAATGTTAAATAAACGATATTGCTTAAAATAGAATACTCAGCAATTTATGCTCATAAAGTTTTCTCTAACTCGAAAATTAACGGGGTTATTTGTATTTTTTAAACCCAAGATAACACCCACTCCTACACATCTTACATTAAGAAATAATGAAAATATCACGGGAAGTCTTATTCCAAGCTCAAATATAATGTATTGTTTTTCGTATCTTTACTTTGGACTAATACGCTGTGTGACACCATTGAACATCTATGCACTCATTTTATTTTATCTTCATTATACTCGTTATTCTACCGTTTCATGTAAGATTAAATTTTAAAGCTGACTTGCTAGTCAGTTGTTCAGAGGAATTGGAAAATTGAGGGTTTACGGAAGGAGTGAAATATAAAAACATACATATCCCCCTTATTATGCAGCGGATAGAAAAATATTAAATAAACACAACTTTTAAAAACGTAATGCAATGCAATCGTTGTTAAACAAGTTTGTAACAGAACTGGAGTTCTAGTAGAGTTATGTAAATGTCTTTTTCAGCTCAAGTCTTAAGTTAAGCACCTCTTCTACTCTTGTGATTTTCGTTTAAAACAACTGTCCCTAAACATCCCTTACCCAGCTTGAGGTTTCTTATTACGGGAAAATAGAGATAGAGATCAATCATTGTCGAGGCATTCCAGATCTAGGGAAATCTGATCAGTTTACGCAGCTCCTGCGTGGCGCACCTTTAGATTTCTGACACAAGGCCCCGGGCTACTTAGTAAAGAAATGACCCCAGTTAATTATAAATAGGTTCACGGCGTCGTCCGTATTCCTGGCAGAGCAAAAAGGTTTTACGAACTAGCTTTGTTCCCAGCTGGTGAGTCAGTAATCTACGACGGGTCAGTGGAATTGACGCCCACGGGTTCCTGAGAATTTAATGCTGCTCACATCCAGCTGACCCCGGCATCATATTTTTCTTCATCACTTCTCTATCTCATGCGGGACAGTAATTTATGCTGGTACGTGGGCTCGGGAAAATAGGCTCAACTACATTCTTATTCTAGGTATTAAGTTTGTCTAATTGATGACAAATTCTCTTTCAAGATTTAAATATAGTATTTCAAATTATTTTTTTTAATAAAGTAGAAATAAAATTAGAATATTTTGTATATTAGATGTCGGCTTCATTAAAAACGAGGGAAACAAATGGTGCATTTTCAACGGCAAATTTAATTCAATGTAATCCTACGTACTTTATGTCATTACCGAATAAATATCAGTATCTGCTGAGTGGGCTAGGGAAAAGGACACCACATGTTTTTTTGTTACCTATTAAATTAAATGAGTTCACTCATCTTCAATCTTTCGATGTACTTCATTTGAAATGATTTCATTTGTGAGTGATACACGATATCAACTTTTCTATATGTGACTCAATAGGTGCGAAGAAATTTATAATTATTATTTTGGCCTTTAAATTTCACCTTCCTAAGATGATCATATATGGAGGTGCACTGTTTTTCGTTACAACTATTTCAAATATGAAATTACAACATTCTAAGGCTGGCCATTTTTGAGTTACGCGAGATACGTACAAACGTCACACCGAAACTAGTCATAACGATTGAGGAATGGTTAATTCGGATAATTCCGTTGAAATCATCACCAACATTTTTCGTGATTATAATATAATGCGTTCTTTTCTTCGTGAACGCAAAGAGAATAAAATAAATAAAAAAAAAAAAAAGAATAATCATGGCTGTGATAAGGAGTGCCTAACAACTAGACAAGTCTTCAAAGTATGTATTTTTATACGAAATCGGGCTAAATTATCTGTTAGGTTTCAATTTTTCCCGCTAATAACACTTAAGAAAAAAATGATTGGAGCTCAAGCTAATTTTTAGCGTATAGGAATAGGTTTTAATACACTTGATTGTGTTTACATCAGGTTCGCTTTCTGCAAGGAAAAAGGGAATTTATTTAGTAGCAAACTATCTTAACAAAAACTCTAGACCTACTCTGGGTAGTAATGTTAGTTGCCTGCAGAACAACTGTTGACCTTAATTGTATAAAGTGTACGCAGAATGAAGACAAAAATATATTTGGTTTGTTTTATGGGCTCAACACCAACAGAGGAATGTTGAACATCAATTCAACAACATATATGGAATAAATCGAGAAGTGCCTGATTGGGACGAATATTTTTATATTCAGGTTATAGAGTCACATATTAGTAAGAGTTCAGCGATGTCATTACTTCTATCCCTTTGATTTTCATTCCTGGACTGAAGCAGTTTAAGCGAAGAATAATAGTTTTTCACAGACAGGACAATGTTTCCTGATTGTTATAGCAACATTAAATGGGGTCAACAAAAGTATATCCAACACTCTGAATAAGTGTATGTTCACTAAATCGGTAGTACGACAAAAGAAGCATACGAAAAAGAAGTCCATTGATGTAGCCATAAAAACTTCAATATGTATTATAGTTATATTATTTTAAAGAATATTCAATATAACCCAAACGCTTCTGCGCGCGGATTTTTAGCAGATTTCCCCTAAGGGAAATCAGCTATTGAGGTTGTACTCAAGGAGCACAAACTCAATTCAACCTTCGAGAAATGTCCTCAAATGTCTTTTGATACTACCTAGGAGGCCCGTTCAAAATTATATATATATATATATATATATATATATATATATATATAATATATATATATATATATATATATATACATATATATATACACATACATATATACATAATATTTATATATTTTTCTGTTAATGCTCTAGCGGGCACAATTATTATTGATCGTTACAAAACTGGATATTTATGTAAAAATAAATATCAATTTCGTTAGCGGCTGAAATCGGACAGGGGGAGGGAGTGGGGTTTATAAGTGGAATTTAGGAAATTTGGAATATCTCAGTTATTAAACGTCGGATCGGAAAAGTGTATAAACAAATTTTATTGCAAATGAAATGTTGTTATACAGGTTTTTTCACTATCTTAATTATTAACCTAGATATTTGCATTTTTTAGTTTTCGGCCTTCAATAGACCACCACTCATAATAATTTCATATTTACAGTAAGCATGAAACACTTTATTTGAAGCCTAGATATTATTCTCATTGAACTTTCACTTTTTGAGATAAATGCAAATACGTGACGCACGTGGGATATCTGCTTAGTTAGCTGAACCCCTTTGTGGCGGACTTTTATATTTTAAGGATTAACCTCAGCATTCTTCAAACAGGACAACTTGAAAGGCGGTTATTTACAGATGCCCACATATTTATAATAAGAATGAGCCGATGAATTTTATTTTCGGAGTCCAAAAACAAATTGTCTATTGTGGAGTGGAACCTAACTGGTGGGAAGCACACCAGGTCATACACATCAACGCGCAAGGGCACTCAGACATTGAATAGCCGAGTTCAAGGGCTTATTAGACTGGCAAATAGATTGCGGTTCGATGGGATTTAGGCCTGGGAGAGCCCCTATGAGGTGGGGCGCGTGCTCTGATGTGGGCCACCATATGACTCCCTGCATCGCTCATATACAAACTGACCGGAACGGCCACGCGACCCACATCATCATTATCTGTTTGCTTTTTGGTTTTACCTTGTCTTTTTTTTCTTCACACCGTTGTTGTCAGTCTTTTTGCTCTTTGATTCAGACTTTTTACTCGTTGTACTGGTTGTAACTGCTTCCACCGCAACTAAAATTAAAAAAAAATAGTTGTCACATATATAAAATATTACATAAATTATATTCAATAACAATGCTTTCATGTGCGTTCTTTATACGATGAATCATCTTGCACAAAATGCTTCATAAAAATTAACTCCTACGGCATGGTTTTTGTATTCTAAGCGATTTCGTGTATGTCCGATTTTATTTAAAGATAAATCTCTTTAAGTACAAGAGAAATATTTCTGGAATAGCCACGGAATTATGGGTTCAACAAAAAGAGAGTAAAAAATCAAATTCAAATGGGGAAAACAATGGTAATTAAGTATTTTATATTTTAATAATTCCTTCAATTGTGGGAGAGAGGTTGGAAATGTTCCCCAGAAGCTTTAATCGAAATATATTTTCCTTTAGGAAGTAAATAACAACAATTCATCATTATAACAGGAATGTGAAAAGAAACCAACAGATGTTTACAGGCAATAGATAAATAACTATAGACTAATGTGAATTTTAGGTATATTTAAATCTCCCCCACTCCTCCTCGTCCCAAAGAGTGGTTAGTTTATTTAGAAAAACGTTTCAGCTCTAAAACTTTGCTCCCATTTGTATATTACTTTTTATTTTGTATTATTTTTTCACGACACTGTATGATCGAAAGAATGTAGGAGTGTTGTTTTCTCCATGAAATTAAAATATGCCTGCACTTTGTGTTATTGTAAAATATGTTTAGTGAAAAGGAGGATTTACTCTAAAATGTAAGCATTCCCGTTATCCACCACTTGATAAGCAGTGCTTCTACTGATTGTATTCGATATCAGTATTTTTTCCTAGTTTTTAGACAGGGAGAAATCAACAAGCAAATGAAAGAAAAAAATCATTTGAGAATTTTTCAATGAAATAGTCTCACTCCGCTCTTCCATTTTAACATTGTTACTCTGAAGATCGGCATGAATACTTTCTGAAACTATCAGCACAGAAATAAACTCCTAAATGTTGATACTTCAATGCCAGTTACTTGACCTCTGTCAAAAGTCATTTAAGAACCCCAGGGGGAACTAACATCCTGGTAAAAAAACAAAAAAAAAACTAGTCAAACCTTTGAGCTGATTGATTTTACATGGAGGCTACACATTGTTGTTACAATTTTACTCAACCAAACCTAAAATTCTATTTAACTAACCATAAATACAAACCTGGTGGTTCTTTTCTCTTTGGCTGCTCAGGAATGGGCTGTAGTTCTTGAGTGTGGAAGATGCCTTGAAGTTGCTCCATCTCGCCTAGCTGCTGGCCGCTCCCTTGCTGCCCCTGCAGCCCTAACATCACCTGCAACCACATCTGCAGTGAGAATTATATATACATTAATAGTATATCAGTAATAAAAGAAAGGCCTCCTTCCTTCACAGTTGTTAACAATTCTGAAGGAACGAGGCCTTTCTTTTCTCACCTGTGATAATAATTCCTTCACCATATAGTACCTCAAAAATGGATATCAGTAATATTTAATGAGAACTGAAGTTAAACTCGTCAGAGAGTTATAAGATCGCCATAAACGGCGTCCTCATGAAATGAAACAGAGACAACCAAAATTTCCTTGAAACTCAAAAAGAGGAATGCCAGGATACCCTTTATTATGTATGGTTCTATTCGAGAGGATACTGAAACTTTAAAACGTATCCATCAAAAAAATAGAATTTTCAAAGAGGTTTGAAGTGTTTTTTGGGCATCTTTGTCTTAATTTGTTCAAAGAATAGTTTACAATCAATAAGAAAATCTATAACAAAATACATTTGACTTTGGAAAGCCCCTTAATAAATATTTGTTTACTGTTACCTATTTTACAGAAGATAAGAAAATAAAATTATTTACACCAATCAATGGGATTTTTCCCTGAACCTTAGGGGGTTAAATTAATGCTACAAAGCATCAATTTTGAACGACAAATTATATTATCACACGCAAATATGTTCATATACAATTTTAACATAAAAATTGAAACTTTGTTGCTCTTTTGTGATTTTAATAACAAAATATTGGAACACATTCTTTTTGTTTGTTTCTACCCTATCTTGTAAACCCTCAAAACTACTTGGTGCAATAAATCGGATGTGTACAAACGTAAACAAGCTCATAATTGAAGTACATAATTGAAAAACAATAAATTTTTGAAAATAAGTTAAATTCATTTTTACTATGAGTGAATCTAAATCAGACTATGACGGTGTATATATATATATATATATATAAAACCACTTAAAATAAGTTGAGTTACTTGGATTTGGAGGTGAGGAATATCCTGGACTAGAACAATAATTTCTAAATTAGGGTGGACAGCAAGTTCCGGTTTGACATCGTTAATTGTGTCATACTAAGAATATGGTGGCGTGCTGCCAACCTGGATGTTCGTCATCGTTATAAACTGAAATTAGGGAAGAACAGTGAAAACGTCTATTGTAAGTAAATTATGTAATTATGATGTGTGGGAGCTTTTCTGGGAATGCCATTTAAATATGTGAATGAAACATTCAAAAAATATTTACATTATTTGCTAATGTAAATAGTAGCAAAATTAGATATAGCAAAAAGGGTTTTATGCGTTTATAAATGAGAAATGGTATTGGAAAGTAAATTACTTTTCTTGCTACAAAAATACATTGACACATTAACTTAAAAACTTCTTTCTGTCTGTCTGCCAGTCTGACTGCCTTTGTCTGTCTGCTTCTCTCTCTCACTCTAGCTTGTTCTTACTTTAAGTTGTAAGAAAAATAAAGTAAATATATGTTAATGCAAATATCAGATAATTGAAAATATTTACAACGTTAAAAATAAAACTTAAGTAACAATTTCACAAAGCAAGACATGTTCTCTCTAATCTACAATAATGACTGGTTACAATCTATATAAAATTAAATAAAAATTTAAGATTGGTTTGAGGTAATTTAATCATAGAAAAGGACCCTCTAGACTTTAAGAATATTTGCTTTTGCTATGAAGAAAGATAGTTTGAAGGTAGTAAAGGAAATTTAACTCAGACATACACATATTGGGTTACGTTGACACACCCATACATGCTCGCGCGTACTCATTATATCCATTGGTATGAGTAAATAATATTATTTAGAATAACATTTTTTTTTTGTGAAATTATTTGGGAAAAAAAAAATTAATAAATCATTTAGAATAATAGAAAGAGAAAAGGCTTCCACGTACCTGTATAGAATGGACTCCAGATGACGGAAGTTTTCCAATATTTCCGTTTCCAGAAAAATCAGAAAAAATCCCATCGTCGAATGGTGGGCCTTCCATTTCGGTCGGCTCTAGTTTGAAAATGTAGTCGTCCACGTTGGAGGCCGTCTTGACTGCCTGGGTTGACACCACTCGCGGAGAAAATTCAAAGTCGGAACGGGGCAAAGAAAACCCCAAAGTCGCCGATAGCCTTAATTACTCGGCGTCCGTTGAAGAGGAGGGCCGGGAGATAAAGCTCATTGATCGTTATTAATTTCTAAATTGGTCTAATCAAATTCATAGGAGGCGCTAAGCAGGGTCGAGTTAAGGCCAATTCAGCTAACTAGAGTCAATCGAGCTTATTTGTTACAATTGTGACGGGACCGAGAGCGGGCAGTGTTCGGTAAGACACAAAACAGTGAAGAGCTGGAGTGGCGAGGAGAAGAGACGAGGAGGGGGCAGAGGAGGGCGGGGCCCTCCATCAGCCAATCACCGCTCGCCGCATCCCCACCACCGCCACGCTGATTTGCTCCCTGGCTCTGGATTATGGACTCTTTTGTATGCCAGCCATCATGAATTCTCGTAAGGAAGTCTTTTCAAAAATTACTTAAGACATGCAAGTTCGTCCTTTGTATTTCGGTTTTTATTTCTCTCTCTGTCACACCTACACTTTCCGGGGGTTTACGATTTCCTGATCCCCTTTGAGTTTTCTTGTTGAACTCTTTGTTGCAACAGGCATCAGTCTTCTCTAGCAGTGCCTACTACTAAGAATTCTACATTACGTAAATTGAAATCACTGACCAATTCAAATGATTTTATCCTTATACGCTCTCTCATATATTTGATTTCTGGCATTTATAGATGTGAAAGTCTAAACCAAGGCGTGTCTGTTTTTGATATAGAAACTTATTTATTTAAAGGAAACATCCTTGTAATATTTACAGTGCAAAGAATTACAGATTTCCGTAAAGATTGTGGGTGAAACCAAGAAGAGATAAACCATGCCATAACCACTTTCAGATTCTAAAATAGGAATCACTGTAATGTTTTGCAATTTTCAAATCAATGTTAGTTCAAAGCAGGATTCTCCTTGCTTTTTAATTTTCCCTTCCTCTGTGCTATTCATTTTTACATTAGGGTTTCCTGAATCGATGATCATTTCTTTATTGGTCCTAACTTTCTACTTAATTTCTCCAAGTTTGGATTAAAACCTTCGTTCTGTGTAACGTGAGGTCAAATGTGGGAAAAAAGTGTTGGCATTTATCTTGTCAAGTAAGCTGAAGCTGGAATGAATTCCAGACAAGTAATCACCTTTCTTAGTTGAGGATGTAATGGTCATTTATAATTTGATTTTTCCTGTAAGGAGTATTATTCTTGAAGCATTGAAGAAACATCATTTTTGAAACACCTTCTAAATATTAGGTATATTATATTTCAGAATGAAACATTTATTTTAAGACAAAGATTGAAAACAACAAAGAACACCCAGAAGCATTTTTCAATTAATATTCCAATTCAGTTGTGTCTCATGAAACTTATATACTTTTTTATTTTTTTTATTTTACTCTATAAGGATACCTTTAAAAAGTCAGTGTCGTTTACTAAGTTTTAAGTTGTCGTTTAAGTCAGTGACTTGTTATTATTATAACAACTCTGATAACTAACATGATAAGTATAAATTAATTGATATTAGAATTAACAGCCACTGATATTATAAGTCATAACTAGAATATCTCTATATAAGTCTAAAACTCTTATTTTTATTTTAGTAGTTTATTGATATCGGGTATCGCTTTCTATACCGACGACATTAATGGGAAAACGTTCATTTTCTCTGTTCAACCTGAGTGGCCAGAAAACCATTTCCATACGATTTAGATTAAGAAATGTTATATCCCCATACTCATAGTATACCACACATTACTGTAAATGGAGTCTTATATATTCCATGAAGTTTGATTTCATAAAATAATGGTGAATATAATTTTTTGAGTCAGAGAAGTACAAATTGTTTGTATTGATCTTTGCGAAAGTAGTGATATGTAATCATTAAATTAATAGATTTCTAAGATAATCGTATTTAATGTGTTTATTATGAAAAAACAACGTTTTTTGGCTGGGACTTTCCAATTTGATTGGGGGGGGGGCGATAGACCACAATAAAAAGTAATTGTACTTCATATTATGTATAAAAATAATATGTCTTTTTTTTTTTGAAAAAAAATTGTTATTTTGTATAAGACATTTGAACGTATCTACAATATTGTCATTTCGATTATTTGCTATTGAGTTTTCTTTTACTTTTTTAGTTTTGAACATAAAATTATTGGGTGTGCTGATCGTTCCCCACTCCAAGTTTATGCCTATAAACCCTTTACGCACTCCTGAAATCTGTCATTTTAGTTTCACAATTTTTTTGGAATTTGTTCGATTTAGGTAATTTAATGATTGTTTGGAAGTAGGTATAATTAGATTTATATCTAAGTCTATTGTATATCAAGTTGATTTGATTATATATTTCTAACATTTATAATTATTATTATTTATTAACGTCCACTTTTTGCTACTATGGCTAATTGGGACAGGTGATCTACAGGTTACCACCCTTTTCTAGCCAGGGTGGGACTAAGGATTTTAATTAATGAACTAACATTTATATAAATATGGATAAAAAAGAGAATGTCATCATTCTCACACTCACACAACAGGTATACGCGTCAGTACTCACACCCTCACACAAATATACAATCACAGCTACTCATTTATTTGAATTAAATGAATTGTTTTTTATTTGATTTTTTTTTTTTTTGACGTGGCAAAATATGGAAAGGATTCTAAGAAACAGGTAGTTCCTGTAAAAGGATCGCCATGAAATATTGCGTCCAAACCTTATAGAAAAGCATCCATCCTAATTAAACATTTACAACAGTTTATAACTGAATAAATAAATTTACTTCACATATGTTCAAATAACTAAAGTCCGTCATGCAGGGGCTGAGGGAATTTCCCACGTTTTTCAATCACACCGTCAAGGAATTAAGAGAGAAGGAAGGCATTTAAAGATTCAGCAAACTTTTTTATTTTAAAGATATAGGCAAAATTGACATTTTAAGGAAAATCCCCAAAACAAGACATTTTTTTCCGATAAATAAAGTTACTGTCCCAGAGGACAAACGCTATGAAGTTGAATACAAATTTTGTCCTACCTCACTGTCTACTTACTTGGAATGATTGGTCAATCTAAAAATGATGAACCTATATGCCATAGGTGTGGCCTGAGTGCCATGGGATTGTCCACACTCGCTCTGCTTCTTACCACTCGTTGACGTCATAGGGTTAAGCAATTCATCATTAATACGCTGTTGAAGAAAGTTATTACGCATGCATTAAGGGCGCTACAGCAAAATCAGCTACGCTGTGGTTATTTTGCCTCCGTGCCAAGCCCTCATCATTGACCCCAGTATAAAATACGAAAATAATGGCGAATACCTATTCCTTAGGATTAAAAAAGACAAGAAAACTATGTATGAAACGTTTGTTGATAACTATGTATTAGTAATATTTCATACACAGTATGGCGATCGCCAGGGTCACTGTTTCGGTTCGAGAGACATCCTAGGAGTTACTACTAATATAATACTTCAGAGAAGTTGAAACTGAAGATTTGTACTAATAGTATCCATTACTTTGGGATTATTAGTATTTATTAATCATCATATTTACACGTAATTATAACCTATCATATTTTTCTTCATTGTATTTTCATTATTATGCCTCGTCAGTTTCATTTTCTTTTGCATTTGTTTTTTCTAAATTGTCAGTTTCCTTTTGTTTTTCCATAAATCATTTGTTTTTTATTATCAATAAAGAGTATTATTACAATATTATTTCTATATAGGTTTAATACATTGATGTAGTGCGTTAAAGAGATTCACTTCAGAAAATGATGCACTTTACTAAAAATATCTAATTTTTGTGTAGGGAAGGTTGAAATATGTCTTGGTTTTTCGATAATGTGCTACATTATTTTTGTAAAGTTGTTTTACGAGCTGTATGGTAGTATATATATGTTTATATATATATATATATATATATATATATATATATATATATATAGAAGAAAAAGACATGACTGGTTAGTGAATACCCTAGGTGATTACCGCCGTTGGAACAAACCTTGTCTTAAGTGGTTGTCAGTCACGTAGGTTTAAATGGAACTACGAGTACATCAGATTGCCAACGTTTCGGTAAAATATATTACCTAAGTCAAGGCCTACAATAATACACGCATATTAATGAAAACAAGTTCATTGATTTGATACTAGATTATTTTTTAAATATAAGATGAATATGTATGTGTGTGTGTGTATATATATATATATATATATATATATATATATATATATATATATACATACATACACACAGACCTCGCCTTCACGTAGGTAGAATAGATGAACATTAAGCGATATTTTTCGAAAATCGCGCCATGAGTGCAACCTCAATTAAGGGGTCTCAATATAGATTTCTTTTAAGAAAAAACTTCTAAATGTTGGAAGTGGCTATTTTCGTATTAGGTAATGAATACTATTACTGCTCTTCGCAATACTGTGTATTTCTCATGTCCATTTGTCAACCTCTTATTTGTGATACTGTTTTGAAGTTGTTGACTCTTTAGTACTCCATTCTATAGATTGACGCCAGAGTTTAACTATATTGCTGGCAGATTTATTACTTAACATTTGATGTCTGTTATTACCTGTCAACTCTAATATATTCATTGACTGAAACAAAACTCGAGAGTTTATAATTTTCGGAAAAAATGTATTTTACAACACAATTTGACACTTTGCCTCTCAAAGCGAAAACTATGTATTCTGCGCGAACCGTGCGACAAGACCAAATACAATACCATTTTCATTAAATAATTTGAGAAATTGATTCGTAAGGAGTGTGCTTATAATGTTTTGAAGGGATTCACTATGGAAATATGTCTATTTTTTTTAAATAAATCGCTGAAGTAAAGTCTATACTTAAATGATTCCTGGGCTCGAAACACAGACTTTCGTAGTTTGTATAATACATTTTATTTAGACTTGTCAATCTTTTACTAGGTCCTTTATAATTTCCAGATATCAAGACTCACAACTAAAGCGGAACAAATAACAGTCTCATCTAGCTGTTATTTTATTTGTCAATGTGACCTTGATTTCAGCTGTGCATCATCTGATTGGGGCTATCTTTTACGTAATTCTATTGATTGCTTTTATTGAAGTAATAATTACAAATCAATAAGTTAATTTTAAGAAATGATTATCCGCAATAAGAGGACGACTCATAAATATAATATTTTTCAATAGATAAGATTTTAATGCCTGAGCCTCCAGACCACTGGCTCTTCTAAAAGGGAGAGATATAGTAGATTATGTTAGCATCGAACCGTCTGGGCTGGGGAGGTGTTCTTCGGAGACTTATAAATGAGAGAACTTATATCGATGAAAACAATGACGGAAGTAATAGAACATAGGCAATTTAATAGTTAGGGCTTGATTGTAGAGTGTATGAACACATTTAGTTTACGCACTGCAGAAGCGAGTGCATTTTATTTTAGTTCTATTTTATCCTTTAAAGCAATTGGTTTATTGTGTTCCAAGCTTTATAATTCAAGGAAATTTACATACATTTCTTCGATAACCTTTTTATTGCACATTTCAGCAAATAACACATTGACTAGAAAACATAAAAATAAAAAACACTTTCATCAAGTGTCAATAGATGTTGATTGAGTCCGTGCTGCAATTGTCGTAACTACATATCCTTAGCAGATAAACATCCTATAAGATTCCAACACATGGTACAAGTATTGATTAAAAGTCTTGCGTGCTGCGTTAACCAATGCAATTACCCATACTGATATCGTATAACTATAATTTAATTTTCCTTGAAAACTTCAAACTTTTGCTGTACTTTAGTATAAGTACATAATTAGATTATAAAGTAAAGTCCGTCACGCAGGTGCTGCGTTAACAAAGCAGATTTCCCACGCTCGTAACATTTATCTCAAAAGTTCAATGAGAACAATATTTGGTATTTAGGCTTCAAATGCAATGTGCTTCATAATATAATAGCTTATTGTTAATATGACATCAGCAGGAGTAGGGATTTACTGAAAGCCGATAACGAAAAAAATGCAAATATTTCGGTTAATAATTAAGATAATGAAAAAAAATACGTAAATAACAACATTTATAGAACATTACATTTGCAATAAGATTGGTTCTATATAAATTTCCAATTTTTTCAAATTTTCAAAATTCCCCTCTCCCACTAGTCCGATTTTAGCCGTTAACGAACTTGATCTTTTTTTCTACATAAACCGTTTAAATAAGGCTGACTTTGGTATTAATCAAACCAAATTTGCTACCACTAGATCGTGAACCGGCAAATATATATGTATATGCATATATTTTGAACGGACCATATTTTCGTCATCTCCTGGGCAGGGTGGATGGAAGTTTGAGTAAATGTTTTGAATATCGCGTCATGAGTACGACCTCAGTAGCCGATTTTCCTTAAAGGAAATCTGCTAAAATGTAAAATTATAATTTTTCTTCAAGTGGCATACTAAAAAAAATAAAAATCAATCAACTCAATTTTCTTTTATTATTAAAAATTATTCAGCTGCTAGTAAACAACGGGTTCAGCTATATACCAAGCACTATGTGAAACAAAATTTACCACTCAATGAGTTTGAAGAAGCAAATTACTTCTAATCTCAAGTTAACTAATTAAAAGAACTTTGGAATACCATTCCAACTAATTTAACATTTCACAGGTTATTAATGCGTGAGAAAGATAATATATGGAGTGGGCCTCTTTGAATAGACAATGAAGCTTTGAAAAAAAGGTTTAGTTTGCCCGTGTAGAGTTGAGCCGTAGGTCAATTGAGGCATAACATCGGAGGGGTGCAGTCATACGGGCTGGAATTGTGCTCCAGCCATGGCCTCTGGCATTAGTGCTACCCTCCTTTATAGGCCTCTTACTTATGTCTCCAACAATGAATGGGCTCTTATCAGAGATTGATCCCTTATCAACTAGTTGTGCAGGTATTCAACTATACTAGTGACTGCTTGATCTAGATAATCCTTTATAATAGTATCAACATGAAACTATTATTCAAATCCTCCATTCTTTCGAGTGTCTCCCTTCACACCTTCCTTTGTGATACTCTGACTTCTGGATGATAGCGGTCTGAGCCCATAGTCATGAAAGGAAGCTCGTGTGCCGAATGGACCTTTACTAAAAGAGGAAGTTTTCATTTCTAAACACTAAAAAGGCGTAAACTAAGTACTGAAAAAAGGAAGTACAAACTTAACTAGCTTAATATTTTATAGATCAACGATTGTAGAGCAGAAGTGGTTTAACAAGATTGGTTCTATAACATTTTTTGATTCAAATCATAATAACGGAGATATTTTGAATTTTCGAATACCCCCTCCTATTCCTAATCCACTTTCATACACTAACTCTACGAAGTGTAAAAGTGATGCTTGAAAAGGTTATATATATCGAATATGGTATAGATCAAATAATGATTTTCGATTTAAGAACGTAAATTCTTAATTGATGTAGTCACAAGGCGATCACGTGCCACCAGTAGCACTAAAGGCGTAACCATACTTCTCTCAGCTAGTATTGTAGTTTCCTGTGCTAAATGATGAATTTAAATCAGCTAAATCATTAGAGCTAAAATATGAATAAAATATATGTGTGTATGTATATATATCATCATCTAAAGGCTACTCTTTGTAGTTACACTCATTGTGTTCTACCAGAGGCTGCTCTTTTCATATTACTATACTCACCAAAATTCAAAAGATGCTTGATGTCTTCAAAATATGATTTTCTAGGCCTTCCTCTTTCCTTATGCTCAAGAATCTTACCTTCAAATATATTTGTAATGAAGTCGTTGTGCCTTATGATATGCCCAAGAGGTATATATATAAATTATTATTTGTTGAAAATGGTCCCTGAAGATGGTATGTATTTTGAATAAAGTTTGAGGGGAAGAAAGGAGTTTTTATTTGAAAACCTTGCCACTAAACTATGCAGAATATCTGAGAATATTAGGTCCAGAATAAAAATAAAGACATAATATTTCAGTGATCTTTATTTTAATTATTATATTGCCAAAATCATTCACAGTTTTTATATACTAGTAGCATTCGACTGTAATCGTGGAATAGATAAAACCTTTTAAGGATCCAATTTACTTCTGACTCTATAAGAAAAGGTGAATCTTTAGGTTGGTAAAATGTGATCGGATTAATTCTTTACTACCTTGACTCTTTTCAGGTATATAACAAATTACAATCAATTGAACTTGGAGGGGAAGTGAGGTTAAAGCAAACTTACCTTAAGCATGACCTAATAGCGCAACTGAAGTAGGTTTGGAGAAATAAATCCATAGATATCTCGTTTCATGTGGCAAGGTCCCAATCAGTTTTAAGTACCGAAAGTCGCAAATAAATTGTCATTAGTAACGAATATGCTTGCTAAAAGAAACCAAAGTTATGTCGAAGTCCAATCCGTTGATCGCGGGACTTCCATCATCAAGCGGAGGCAGTTTGTCCTTTCGTTATTGTTTTTACAATATGTAGCACCTAATACCCCCTTTATGATACGGCGGCTAATTGGCTTGTCTGCAGGTTAACACCCTTTTCTAGCCAGAGTGGGACTAAGGATTTTATTTAATGATCCATTTTGAGGTGCTGGATTGTGAAGGAATTATTATCTCAGGCAAGAAGAGAGCTTTCAGAGCATACACTCCATCATCAGTGCCCTGCTGGCGAACATTTACCATTACAATTGTGGTTTAAGATTTCATTAAATTAAAAAATAATAAATACATGTATATATGAAAGGTCAAGAGTTAGAACATAAAACTTTAAGAATACAAATTAGTGGCCCAGAGAATATATATGAAGAAAAATATTTTTACAGATTAAAATTAAAAGCTTGCAGGTAGAATACATACAAAAATGTAATAAATAGTCAAAATAAATAATAAAAAGCGAATATTTACAGTTAAAAAGTATAAAACAGGATAAATAGTAAAAACCAAAAAGTCCCCTTGGGAGGCTCAAATACCTTGGAAGAAATTTTACGAGCTGCCGATTAGTATGCCAAATTTGACGGACGTCCAAACCAACGTCGTGCAGACGTATGTCAAAATTCGTTTTTTGAGAAAAACAAAATACTATTCAATGAGAAATGCATTTTTTCATTGGCAAAAGCAGTGATTAAAACCACGTCTGTTATCATTCGGTTGTGATATGATAGGTTAGCATATAAAGTTGTCGTGTGCTTGATGGAATTTCCACTGTTGGTGTACTTTGCAATGCAACTGGAGCGGATGTATGAAAGTTCTGGTTCAGAAATGACCTGCCCTGGACAATCAGAACAGCGTTTTCATCAAGACAATGCACATCAAATAGAAAAAACGTCATAAACTTCTAAAACACCCTGCGAGGAGCTGTCCTGGCCTCGCTCTCCACCAATTATGTTCTATAGCTTGGGGCTCAGGGGACGACAGTTTAAAACCCAAGAGTAAGCCGAAAGCGGTGTCCACAAGTTCCTTGGATCAAAAGGCAAACATTGGTTTATCAGTAAGGTCACCAAGAGTTGACCGATGGGTGGCTCAATACAGTCCAACAAGAGTGGTTATACTTTGATGATTGAGCTATAAGTTGTTATTTTTCAAATACAATTTCATTGTATTTTACAAAAACCGATAAAATCTTTGTGTCTTCCTCTGCATGAGAGGGGAAACCTCAAGAGGTTAATGTATTTTTTATCTTTATTAATGTCTGTAACAATAATATACCTGTATCAAAATAAAATGTAAACGGAAAATATCAATGTGTTATCTAATGTCAATGGAAAGGTTAGGCTTGTAAGTAAATGTTAAGGGACTTCATATCTCAGTCTAACTCAGATTCATTAATACGGAGTTAAGTTAAGACTTTCTTTTAAAAAGCCCAGGATATGTGATTACATACTCCCCACCATACTCTTTAAATGATTGTTCAAAACACTTTCATCTGGGAACAATACATTTTATTATAACATTTAGGACACATATGGGGTTTCATAGACATTGCAGGGCTATGTCTGGAGCACAGCTATAAAAAGATTTTTGGAATAAAAATACAGTAACTACCTACTTTATGGATCATTTGTGAAATAAATGTTTTTCGCAATAATTATCTTCTTGAAGACGTAAGATTGTGAACGCCTAAGAAAACTATGCACCAGTGAAGACAAAAAGTCACCGAAGATAGTTCATTCTGAAGAGTTGTCAATGGCTGTAGGCAATTCGTTTAGACCTATCGGTGAACATTCTTCAAGTGGAGCACTGAGTAGTAAATCAATGGCCATGTTTAAAATTAGGAGATACTACAACTCGATACAACCGTAATTAAGACAAGCATAATTAAGAAAATCTCTCTTTAATTGGATCACTAATTAGATGCGCAGGAGCTGATTCACAATACAGAGTGGCACTGCTCCTTGTAGACGGATTGTAGACAACTTGTAGTTTTAGCAATCAGCTCTTGAGGTATTTCAAAAAATGTCCATCGGTCCTACCTAGGAGATGACGAAAATGAGGTCCATTCAAAAGTGTGTGTGTGTATATATATATATATATATATATATATATACGCGCTTACCTGTTAATGCTCTAGCGGTCGGTGTTTGATCGTTGCCAAACTCGATATTTAAACGTTTTACGTAAAGATCAAGTTCGTCAATGGAACTGGAATGGAACAACCACACCTCGACTCTTCTATTCATCGTATTTTTACTACGATCAAGTAGTACACATTAGCAGTTTACATCTTAATCAAGTAGTGGGATATTAAGTTTATTATATTTTCATTCAGTTCAATATATCAATGCAATGAGGTTCAGCGAGATCCAGGGATGCAAATTTGAGAGAATCTTATTTAGACATAATCTAAGTCTAAAGAGTTAAAAAGTTAGTAACGCCGGGGCTACGTTAACTAAGCAGATTTCCTACCTCCTAGCATGACACACTATTGTCCTCATATATTTACTATATCTGATTCTAACTAAAAGTTGGGTAGAATTGGGGGTTACTGACAGCTAAAAACAATGAAGTGCAAATAACTCGCTTAATATTAAAGCTACAAAAAAACGATTAGAAAAGGAATTGTAGAGAATCAATAGCTTAACATGATTGATTCTATACTACTACTATTTTCAATTTTCGAAATTCCTTCTCTAACCCCCCCCCCCGTATGGTTTAGATCAAATAAACATTTTGGAGTAAAGAGGCAAAATCTTACTTGATGTCGTCAACACATAACGTATTTGCATTAACCTCACAAAGTAAAAGTTCAATAAGAATAATATTTGGTATTTACGCTTCAAATGAAAGCTTCACGATATATTAGAGTATTCAGGTTAATTCGAAACACTTTTGTGGGCTCCTCACAATTTATTTTTATAAACGCAAATGTAGTGCATGGGCAGAGCTCTGCCCAGTAGAATCTCTATAGGCACGCCCTACGCTCTGACGCTCAGAGGATGGGAATGTAATTCCCGAAAGCGCTGAGCGTTTTTATGAAATAAATTGTGAGGAGTCACAAAAGTGTTTCCGATTAACCTGACCCATCACCCTCACCACGAGCTGAAAATAAAAATATTAGAGAATTGTTAATACGACATGACTAGGAATTCGGGTTTAAGGAAGGGCAAAAAATAAAGTTTAATTCAAATTAAATTTGCAATGAGGTTTTCGCCCTCTCCTGGGTAGGATCGATGAATATTTGAAGACGTTTTTTTTTTAAATCACGCCATGAGTACGTTAAGGGAAATCTACTAAAAACCATACTGGCTTAAATATGATATTTCACTGTTGAAACATTGAACTTTAAATTTGATTTTGCCTCTATGTGTGCAACATATTGTATGTTATGGGTAGATGTTTTTTCTGGGAGATTGAAGAATCCCGCCAAAAGTCTATATTGAAGAATCGTGTCTTTCAGAGTTGTCGGCACTGTGCTAATAGCTTCCATAAGTCAGCAAACATTGACGACGCCATGTTTATTTACAGGAAAACCCCAGACCGTCCTCTGATTATTATGCAAGGTTATTAAACTATAAAAAATGGCAGAGGGTAGAAAAGAAATGAAAAAAAGTCCGTCACGCAGGGGGTGCGTAAACTAAGCAGATTTCCTCTCTGAAGTTTTACAATAGAGAAATCTGCATACTGGTAACACAATACCAACGTGATTAGGTAATGAGAAATCTTTCAGTTAATTAAAATAAATTCCCAACTGAAACGGCTTCTGAATTGTAAGAATAATTTATATTTTAATAACTCAAATTTCAGTAGTCCAAGAACTAAAGAAGAGGGAGGGGGGCGGATGAACAGAACGTATTTGCATAAATCTCACATAGTTACGAAGGTAAGGTAAGGTTAGAAACAACAGACAAGGTTAGAAGAAGCTTCCACCTGAGCCGAGAAATGACGAAGATGGCCGACGTAATCCGAACTATACCCGACCACAGACTTCATAAAAATGCAAATATCTCGGTTAATATTCAAGATAGAGAATAAATGTATATAAAACAATATTTATAGTAAATTTAATTTATTAAATAGATTGGTTCTATACAATTTTTCGATCCAATGCATAATAACGAAGATATTTTGAATTTTCGAAAATCCCCCCTCTAAACCCCCCCCTCCCTCTGGTCCGATTTTAGGCACACCCAAATACTATAATTAAATACATTTGTCCATTTCTGATCTCATGGTTCTGAAGATACATTATCCCTCTAGTCATGCTTTGATGAAGAAATTACATTTCATTTGCACTCAAAGGTTAGTAAACGTTATCCTCAATGTGTCTTATTTAGATTTTCCTAATATTTAGATAATTTTCGTTCGTGTTAATTTTGCGCTACTTCTTCCACCTGTCTGACTACCTCTTCCATCGATTGTAAACAGCTGATTTATGATTATTTGCACAAACTTTATGAGGTGCAATGGATCCTACGCCATGGACTGAGAAACCATGTATTTAGTTTTACCACTGAAGAGGCATTTAGGTAATGCGAAAAACAAATTGCTCTTCATGTTTTTTTTTGGAGAATAAAATAAGTGAAAAAAAAGTGTCTGATGTATTATAGCAATTCTGAACCCACAACTTTAAACGATTGTAATTATTATACTATTTGGGGTCAGTTGCAAGTGTAATTAAGCTTATAATTCTCCAGTAATTATAATTACAGCCTGATCCATTCATGATGGCTGCAGTGGTTAGTCTTCTAATTTCTCTCTGACCTCTTTGACTAAATTAGTGCTCTCAGAGGATTTTGGCGGTAAATTTAAAATTCCTCTCCCAGACGATTTCTATTGAAGCTTAAATGATAGGAAGCTTTCATTGGAACTCAGTACATTATTCCGTTTTCCCTCTACGTGCGATGATCTTCTTGTACAATCATAACATATGATTGCATCTCCAATAACAGAGAAAACGTATATTTTCTTAATACAATCATTTTTAATTCTAGAAAATTTCATAAGAGTCACGTTCATTACATTAATAAAGTGTCAAGAATGGCATTATTTACTGTATTTATTTGTAGCATTCGCTAAGAGGCGACATTGCTTAAAAAAACAAAAAAAAAGATCAACATCAATAAATAAAATATTTACAAAAACAAACATTGACAACGAAGAAGAAAACGAATGCACCAAGAATAAAATAAAAATAACTAAACAAAAAAAAAAGAAAACTATAAACAGAAATAACAAAACAAAATTAACAACAATACAACTACAAAAATACCTACAACAATAACGAAAACCTCGGTTCTTTTTTACTTTACCCACACCAGTTACTTGTTTCTAAAAGATTGATTTATATTATTAATAAATTACGGCTTAGGTTAGCCATATGAGTTAAAGCGTTGTTTTTTAAAGCATACAAAAAACCTCCTTGGTTTCCCTACACACGCCTCTAAATACCCATTGATTTCGAGCATTCTTCCAACCTGATATTTCCTTTTGGAAAAACAACTTTCATCAATTTCTACATGAAGACCCTCGCCTCCAATAACGATTTTATTAAAATGTCACAGGCACACACTTCTTTTAGCATATTGTTCCTGTCAGCTATGTTTCTTGAAGAAATCTCTTTCTTCCAAAATTTCTTGGTTGCATTGCCATTCGCCCAGGCATAAATAAACAAAATACACTTCCTCAATGATAACTAACAACGGTTAAACCAGGTATCTGTATAACCACTGATTTCCTCTCTGCAACTTATACCTAAAACTGCATCTAAATGCTGGAGATATTCTTTGGTTTAAAGCAAGCTTCATACTTTCCGTGTTTTATGCAATATTCCGAACCTTTGAAATGTCTTAAATGCCAATTCTTCTGAGTTGAGAACACGACTCAGTTGTACAAGATTCATTGTTAATAAATAGACGTATTTTATTAAACAACGGTATGATAAATCACTAATGATATTAGAAAGTAACTTGTGTAACTAAAGGCATTACTAAAGGCCCGTTAGGTATGTGATTGACTTTTGCGTTACAGGTTTTATATTTGGAGGCAGTGTTTCCATCACATAACACTAAAAAGAAATTCTTTACTCTTTTTTTGACAATTTAATGTTCGTACTCACCTCCAAAACAGTTAGAACCACTAAAAATATCCTTTGTAAAAATATTCTATTGTGTCTCTTCTATTCTACCAAAGATACATTCTATTTTTTAATGCTTGAAGTGGGCAAATATATGCCATAATGTGGCAATTACGGAAACGTTGCTACTTTTTGCACTATACATTTTTCACTAACTCGAATATTCCATTTAAAGCTATTATATCATCAAACAGCTCTCCTCCTAAATTTTAAATCTACTTAACTCAAGGAACTTCCTGAGGAAGAAAAAGTGAACAGAGTGCGATTACAGTATCTGCGTGTCATGTTTGAGAACGTACCTTCAAGTACATTTCCAATAAAATTGTTGTTCTTTAAAATATGCCCGATAAGCTTCTCCCCCTTCCACTACTACCTGACTTGAAAAGACTTTTACGCTCACCTACTTCGATTAGAACTTCTACTTGATTCCTTTTGAGTCTTCTTTCCTCTGGTGGTTCTGCGCTAAATCCATGTTATCAATTCCTTCGAATTCATTATATTCTATATTGAGAAAAGTCCAACTTTCACCACCTTGAACATTTTCTAGCAGATTCCCCTTAAGGGAATTATTCAATTATGGTCTAATCAGTTTTTATACATACGATTACTACCAAAAGTCCGTCACGCAGGGGCTGCGTAAACTAACCAGATTTCCCGCCTGAAGTTTAACAGTAGATAAATATACATATCGGTAACACAAGACCACCGTGAATAAATACAAATGATAATAAGAAACCTCCGGACGGAAAGCATCTGAAATGTAAATAAACAGGTCTTCTTACCGGAAAGAAAAACAATTACTGTAATATATCTGAATATAACGTATTAATTTGATTGAAAACAATTTACTATATATAGTTGTAATTTATAATGAATCAGAATAATTTTTATCTCAATCAATCAAATTTAAGTATTCCAAAAACTTAAGAAGGAGGGGGGTCACCAGAACATATTTGCATGTATCTCGTATAATAAATGTCTCTTGAAAACAATATGTGGTATTTAAACTTCGAATGGTGTGGTTTATTACATAACAGAGTATTGTTTGTGTAACATGAGTAGAAGTGGGGGTTTGCTGAAGGCTGAAAAATGCAAATAACTCGGTTAATATTCAAGATACGGAATAAGTGAATATAACAATATTTATAGTACATTTAAATTGCTATAAGATTGACTCTATTCATTATTTCGAACCGCCGCATAGTAACGGAGATATTTTGAATTTTCAAAAGTCTCCCCCTCTAACCCCCCCCCTCTCCCTGGTCCGAATCCAGCCGTTAACGAACTTGATCTTTCTTTTTACATAGAACGACGGTAACAGACAGATTTCCTCAATGTTCCATCAATCCTACATAGGAGATGGCGGAAATAAGGTCCGTTTAAAACTAACTAACTATATATATATATATATATATATATATATATATATATATATATATTTGTGTGTGTGTGTGTGTGTGTGTGTGTGTGTGTGTGTCTGTGTGTGTTATCTCTCTAGCGGTTACAAGTTTTGTTTCTCCTTTACTATACGTCTAATGGGAAAATTGTATAAAGCAATCTTATTGCAAGGACATTTTCTATAAATGTTGTTATATATATTTTCTCTTTATCTTGAATATTAACCGAGATATTTGTATTTTTGAATTTCCTGCATTCTGTAAACCCCCACTTTTAGTCGTTGCAAGCTTCTTATTGCAAACGTCTTATTGCAAGCTTAAATACTAAATATTTTTTTATTATATGAGATTCATGGTAGAGTGATGGTATCAATTAAGATTTTCAGTTCTTGAATCCAAACTGTTTATTTGATCTATATCAATCTCAATATTTAACACTAAAGATCATATTTGTTAATGGCTGAAATTGGACCAGTAATGGGGGGGGGGGCTAGAGGGAAGGAGAAATCGAAAGTCCAAAATATCTCTGTTATTATGAGTGGGATCAAAAATCTTAAAGAACCAATCTTGTTAAACTATTGATCCACCACAATTGTTGCTCTCTACATGTTATTATAACTCAAATATTATTCGAGTTATTCACAATTTCTTGTTTTTAGTAATCCCCCGGTTCCAAAATTGGGATTTTTAATTAGTATTACAGAATATAGCGTGTTCTAAAGACAGTGTGACTAGTGATTTCATTTAATGAGGCCGTCACTAAGTAAATTCCCATTGCCCTCCTGGGAATCGAACCCACGACTCTAGGTTCATTCAAATGTGTTAAGACAAACGCCTCAGCTGACTGGCCAACCCGAGCCCCTTCACAATAGTATAAGGCGATGAGCATATGGGTATAATAGTGTAAGGGAACAACAATAGCGGGCATGTTGGACAGGGAGGAGCGAGGCTGACGTCCTTAATGAGGAAGTTACGTGGGGCCTTTTCTATATTCGCCAGGCCACTGACTCAGCCCTAACACTGCCTCTCCTACCTCGGTGCCCAGTCAAATGGTTCTATTTCCATAGTCTTTCACGGGTCTGCAATTCTTCGGGTTGGAGGGGGGCGAGAGAACGCTCAAATGTAGAATGACTAGTCGGTACAAACCTCTATACACCCCCGAATTTCTTACTGTTTCTACTATTTTAAATAATACATATCATAAATTTAATTGAAATTCGCTAATATAAAACCTAAAATTTAGTGGGGCTCTAGTTTGTTACGTGAGTTAAGGCCTTGGTTTTAACGTAATTTGGTAAACCTAGAATCATAAGTTCGATTCTCCCACGGGCAATACGAATTTATTCACTAACAAATTCATTAAATGAAATTCTTAGCCCAACCTTGGCTAGATAGTGGATGATCCCCTTTATATAACCGCCTCGATTAGCCTTAGTAGCGAAACGTCACGCAGATACTGCGTTAACTAAGCAGATTTCCCACATGATGGTATGGCAATCTATTAATGTATTCTACCAATACATTTTCTAATTCTAAATAAAAATCGGATGAGTAGAAAGGGGGTTTGAGGAAGACTGAAAACAAAAAGGTACGAATAACTCGCTGAATACTTGAGTTTCGAAAAAATGTATAGAAGAACAATTGCAGAGTTAGTGAAACGGTTAAATATCTACGGTATAGATCAAACAAACATTTTCGACTTCAGATCTTAATTGATGTTATAACTAAACGTATTTGCATTCTCATCTAGTAAAGATCTGTTGAATATTTGGCAATATGACACACTCTTGATACATTTTCTAATTCTAAATAAAAATCGTATGAGTAGAAGTGGAGGTTCGCTGGGGACTGAATTAAAAGAAAGTACGAATAACTCGCTTAATATTTAATCTGTTCAAATATATGTATATGTAAATCATATATATATATTAACAATTGTAGAGCATCTACAGACCGTCGCACAGTGGGACGAGCCTATGTAATTTGCTGGACATTGGCTAAAAAATAAATTTCATATTTTTCTCTTTTTTTGTTAATAAAATGTTAGATATAATATTGATAATGAGCTACATTATGTTTGAAATAATTTTATCGCGTAATAACAGGACCGGAGATCCATACACTCGTTTTATTTCTAAGGTTCCTGCAAATTTGCCGTTTTAGCAGATTTCCCTTAAGGGAAATCAGCTATTGAGGTCGTACTCATGATGCGAGTTTCGAAAAATTTCTTCAAATGTCCATCGATCCTACCCAGGAGATGACGAAAACGAGGTCCGTTCAAAATTATATATATATATATATATATATATATATATATATATATATATATATATATATATATATATATATATATATAGATATATATATATATATTTGTCTGTTAACGCTCTAGCGGTCGCAATTCTTGTTTGATCTTTACCAAACTCGGAATTTAATCGTTTTATGTAAAAAGGAAGTTCAAGTTCGTTAATGGCTGAAATCGGACCAGTGGGAGGGGGGGTTTAGAGGGGGGGATTTTTGAAAATTTAAAATATTTCCGTTATTATGCGTCGGATCGAAAAATTGTATAGAATAAATCTTATTGCAAATTACATTTACTATAAATATTGTTCTATTCATTTATTCTGTATCTTGAATATTAACCGAGATATTTGCATTTGTATTCTGCGTGATACTGGTCACCAGTAGGCTATGTTCAAACTTTCCGGCGAGAGCTCTGGCGGCCGTTTCTATAACTTCGCCCCTCGTGAATAGGTTTAGAGGTTAGGTCAACTGTTTTTTGGGGCTAGAAACTACTGGGTTGTTACGCCCTAAATAATGTTTTAGGTTTAGAGGTTTCTTACTACTACAGTTGTTATTAGGCAGATTTCCCTATTGTAAAACTTCACGTGGGAAATCTGCTTAGTTTACGCAGCCCCTGCGTGACGGACTTTTAATAATTATTGAACTAAAAAATTTATATACCCCAGTTCAAATTTTTTGTAGTTTACAGCGTTAAAGCAAGATAAAACAATTGTGAATTGGCCGTTTTGCTGTTAAAATAAACACTTTTTTTTAAATTAAAAAAAAGTGTTAGTGAAAATTTGAATTTTTTTTTAATTAATTTTCGTTTTTTTTTTTTTTTTTTTTTTTTATTTTTTTTTTTTATTTTATTTTTATTTTTTTTATATCTGAGGCCCTAGTTTGCTTTTGCCTTGGTCGGTGGGATAGGCTGTCAGACCAGAGGGTGAAGGCAGTTTCCCTTTTCCTGAGCAGTAAGCTCTATTATAAGGGGGAGTTGTGAAGGTGATGGGTTGTAATAGAGCTTGGGTGAGGAATTCTCGGTAACGGGCGGTACCGAGAGGGGTGTTAGCTATATAGGAGAAAACGAAAGAAGAAGGGAAAGGGATAGTAGGAGAGAAGATAAGAAGAAAAGATGAAAGTAGCCTTACCATGCCAGGGAGAAAAATCAAAAACAAAATTTGGTTGTAAGAACAAAAATAGACATGATTTAATGTGGGCATAATTGACTAAAATAATAAACTTAACTGAACTAAACTACACTAAGTGGGGCGGGTTCTCGAGGGGCTAATACTCTAATAATCTAAAACTAACCTAATTTATTTAAAAACTATGGGCTTATCCTAACTTAAATTTAATGCTCTATTTTCTGTGGGTTGAACCCTGAGTGTGCATGCGTGATTTTCGAAAAATGTTTAAAGTTGTTTAAATCGAAACCCATTGCATTTCAAAATATTGGCCTTAATGAGTAATACGAGGTGGAATTTTCTTGCACATATCTGAAACCTTGGGAATTATTTGGAATTAAAGGCATTGTTTACATTTTAGAAGGATTTGCGGAACGAAGTCCCCTTGGAATTAACGAATCTGGTTTACTCATTTTGTTCAGTCTGTTTTAAACTTGAAGAGCATCGGTATACCTTCCTTTTTCTGTGACTGTGCGTTATTTTCTCTTTCGGTTTTTAAAATTGTGGATTGGATTTTGGTTATTTCAACGGATTACGATTGTGTTTTAAATTAAAGGATTCTTACTGATTTTGGCGTATTACTTATTGAATTGGATTACCTTGCGGAATTATGGAAAACTTGAAGACAAATCGTGATTTTTTTAATAGACTCCAGAGTGCCTATTTGAAGATATTACAGGAGATATCGAGTTCAACGTTTCGGCAGACTGTTTGGAAACTTTGAAAGAGAAGATGCGGCTGTTCTGACAACAAGTAAAGCGTAGGTCAGAAGAATCACATCGGATTGTGGATAGATTTTTATTAAATAATGAATCATGGTTAGGTATGGATTTCATCTACCCTCCAGAATTCATAACATTTGTCGATAACCAAACCCAGTCAGGTGAACCGAAACCTTTTAATGAATGTTTTGAGCGACATAAAATGCGCAGAACTGAATGTTTAAGACAGCAGTACACTGGAAACGAGCTCCTATTCGCCGCAAAAATGAACTTTCGAAAAGAAAACAAATGCGATTTGGCGACAGTTTTGAATTACTTATTACAAAATCCCGACGAAGCTAGCAGAATCAAAGATTCCTGTTTTAATGCTAACCATACTGCTTCCATCGTAAAAAAGTTCTCTTCAGAAGAAGCCCTTTCCATTAGCACTTCCCTAGGTATATCAAAATTTAAATACATGCTTTTAAGAGACAGTATCAAAATGAATGGAGTGGACATTTTTCCTTCCTACCACAAAATTATAGTAGCGAAATCGGAATGCTACCCAGCTAAAAATTGTATCTACATAAATGAAACAGAAGCCAAAATAAACCTCCAATCACTAATGAATATTACTATGTCTCGACTATTTCATACAGCTACACTAAAAAACGAATTGTCACTTAATCGGCAACTAGTGCTAGTATCAAAATGGGGATGTGATGGTTCTTCTGGGCAGAGTATGTATCGTCAATCATATAGTGGAGGTAATCAGAATACTGATGACTCTTCAATTTTTTTGACTACTGTAGTGCCAATTAAACTGTATGATTCTCTAAACTCCGAAGTTATATGGCAGAATGAAAAACCCTCTTCGACGTTTTTCTGTAGGCCTCTTAGATTTTCATTTTGCAAAGAAACTCCTGCAATAATTAAAAGCGAAGTTGATCGAGTGCAAGCTGAAATTTCATCGCTGACTCCGACTGTACTGGATTCGACGGAAATAAGGCATCAAATGTTGTTAACAATGATTGGTGGTAAGGTGTGTAATGTACTAACTGAAACTAGTTCATCGATGCGTTGCTATATTTGTGGCGCGAATCCCAAGGCTATGAAGAATCTAGAAACTATACTAAAAAAAGTCCGTCACGCAGAGGCTGTGTAAACTAAGCAGATTTCCCACGTGAAGTTTTACAATAGAGAAATTTCACGAGAGCCGAGCAGTTAATGAAACGGCCGAACTAGCTTTTGGCGGGAAAGACACTTAGTCCGTTAGCCGCCCAGGATTTAATAAAAATGCAAATATCTCGGTTAATATTCAAGATAGAGAATAAATGTATATAACAATATTTATAGTAAATTTAATTTGTAATAAGATTGATTCTGTACAATTTTCCGATCCGTCGAATAGTAACGGAGATATTTCGAATTTTCAAAAGTCCTCCTCTCTACCCCCCCCTCCCCGTGGTCCGATTTCAGCCGTTAACGAACTTGATCTTTCTTTTTACATAAAACGACTAAATATCGAGTTTGGTAACGATCCAACACACAAATTGCGACCGCTAGAGCGGTAACAGACAAATATATATATATATATATATATATATATATATATATATATATATATATATATATATATATACAGGGTGTCCCCAAACCAAACGACCAAACTTTAGGGATCGATAGAGGATCGAAAAACTAAAACAAAAAGTCCTCTGGCATATGCCTCGTTTTCGCTTCGTTTTCGAGAAAATCACAAAAAACTAAAAATAGTTGTGCAAAAACTAGTTAAGGCCAATGGAAGAGCGGATTTTATTCCTTGAATAAATTTTAGCAATAAATGTTATTCCAATACAATTATTGTATTCTAATCTTATACTAACAGAAAGGTAATTGAAAAAAAAAATTATTTTTTATTAAGAAAAAATAATAAATACTTTTTTATTCAAATATTCATAGTATAAAAAAAATTACCTATTTAAAGTAGATAACATTATGAACAATAACTGAAGATTAAAACGTAAAAAAAGATTAAAAATTTAGAAAATTAATAAAATAAATAAATATTCTTACTTGGAAAACATAAATGTTTCAGTTTTTATATGGGTCTACCTTAGTGAGAAAAAAAACCCTGAAAATTTTGAAGGTTTTACCTTCTCTAAAATTACATCGTTAATTTCTAAAGCGTCAACGTAAATGTTGTTCGAAGTGCTGGCCTCTCGCTGCAATACACGCATCACATCGCGTACTCACAGATCGCACTGCATCTAAACATTGTTCTGCGGTGACCTGGTTGCAAGCCATTCTGATGCGCTCGATGAGGTCATCCCTTGTGCGGACGGGCTCTCGGTAGACATTTTCTTTCACGTATCCCCACACGAAGAAATCTAGTGGCGTGAGGCCTGGAGACCGGGGAGGCCAAGGCACCAGTCCACCTCGTCCTATCCAGCGACCTGGGTAGTTGATGTCCAACCAGTCTCGTACGGCCCTTCCGTAATGTGCAGGACAACCATCGAGTTGAAACCAGCTCTCAAGCCTTGTTTCCAAAGGGATATCTTCCAAAAGTGCCCGTAAGTCATTCTCCAGGAATAGATGATAACTTTCAGCGTGAAGTCGAGCAGGTAAAAATACGGGACCTATTATGCGATTATAACAAAGACCGACCCACACGTTTACAGAAAACTCATGCTGGTAGTGAAATTCTCTAACAGCGCTGGGATTTTCATGTGCCCGCACGTGTAAAAGTCGCTTCGTCCGTCCAGATTACTTTCGAACTTAAGTTTACATCGTTTTGCAATTGTTCTTTGTACCAATTACAAAAATTTAATCGGCGGGGATAATCAGCGGGTATTAAATTTTGTACCTTTTGTACATGGTAAGCATGCCTGCGGTCAGCCCTTAATGTGGTTGTCTTTGGTATGCTTAGAACTGAAGCAGCTCTCCGGACGATTGTGCCAGGGTTGGTATTGAAGTGCCTCAGTATCCTCAGGAGCCTGCATACGGTTTCCACGACGATTACATGAGAAGGACCCAGTCTCTGGATGCCTTCAGAAAGTGCTGGTAAAAACACCTCTGTGTGGGGTTTCTCGGTCAGGAAACCGTCTGCGATATTCCCGAACTGCCTGACGTGCATTGCCATCGCAGAATCCGTAGACGAAGACTATGTCCGCGTATTCAGCGTTGGTAAATCTAGCCATATTTGTTGATTTCACTGAACAGTACTAGCAACACCACTAATGTGAGAATGCGAGGCTGGATTCCCCTCAAAAAGGATTAAAATGATAGTAAACATTTTAATCCTTTCTCTTTCTTAAGTTTAAACACTCAACCTAGACGTTTTATTGATAAGGAAAGCGTGAGAATATTCATGTTTTCTAAATTTACTCCTCGTAAATTAAAAAATTAAGCTTACTCAAAAAGCCAATAGTTTTTTGTAATTTAAATACATTATTTAAAAAAAAATACACTTTTTGCACAACTATTTTCATTTTTTTGTGATTTTCTCAAAAACAAAGCGAAAACGAGGCATATGCCAGAGGACTTTTTTTCTTAGTTTTTCGATCCTCTATCGATCACTGATGTTTGGCCGTTTGGTTTGGGGACACCCTGTATATATATGTATATATATATATATAGATATATATATATATATATATATATATATATATATATATATATATACAGTTTTGAACGGACTTCATTTTCGTCATCTACTAGGTAGGATCGATGGACATTTGAAGAAAAATGTCGAAAATTCCGTCATGAGTACAAGTACCCTTAGGGGAAATCTGCTAAAAAGACTGCAATCAAGAATACTATTCTTTTGGGATATCTCCATTGCATGCAAAAATTCGTTTTTATGAGTGTCTCTTGCACATTTCATACAACCTTGATTTCAAAAGATGGTCGGCTTCAACCAATGAATTTATCAATCTGAAAGGAAAAAGGCAATTCAAGAAAAATTTCGCTCTGTGTTGGGTTTGCATGTTGATAGGGTAAAACAAGGTGTAGGAACATTTAACGACGGAAATACAGCAAGAAAGTTTTTCAAGATCCGAAACTGACATCAGAAATAATAGGAATCGACGAAGAACTAATTAAGAGATTTGCGAACATAGTGCAAACTTTTGCCTCACGTAAAAGTGTTGATGGTAAGAAGTTCGAGAAGTTTACGATAGAAACAGCAGAACTATTTGTAAACAAATACGGTTGGTATTATATGCCCGCAACAGTGCATAAGATACTTATGCACGCAAAAGAGATAATTGAAAAGGCCATATTGCCGATTGGGCAATTGTCGGAAGAACCCCAAGAGGCTAGAAACAAAGATTTTCACAGAAATTTTTAGGAATTTCAATCGAGAAAGACAAGCAGGATAAACACAAATGAAGACATTTTACATAATTTGTTAATCACATTGGATCCTTTCCTTAATTCCTTAAAACCACAGTGCCAAAAAAACTACGATAACGTAGACATGTTTCCGGAAGCTGTGGAGTTGTTAGAAACAGACAACACTTGCACTGATGAAATGGACACTGAAGTTGAAGGAGGGGGAGACGATTTCGAATCAATGAGCATTTAAAAAAAATTAGACTTTTTTACACCATAAAGTTTATAAATCACAATTATTAATACCATCAACAAATTGTTTATAAAAGACATTTCCTTTATTCTCTGAATACGTTTTGCAAGCTAAATCTAAATACTTCTAAAGTATTATTTAGCAATAATATAATTATTCTCATTAAAAATAATAATATAATTACTACCACAGAAAGTTTGGTACTTTTCTTTTGTTATACCTTTTTATCAGTAATTATTTTCGAAAAACTGATTGCATATTTTAATTCAGCGTTAAAAAATCTTTAAAATGATAGGTCATGTTCGTATTTGTTGCAAAAATGCTTTTAGTAACGGCCATGTCCAGGAAAAGTTATGTTTCGGTCCACTCGCTACTAACCTCCCTGAATTTTTTTCCGTATATACCATTTTGAATATTTCATAAATTTAATGGAAATTCGCAAATATACAACCTAAACTACTAAGTAAAGTGCGAATGGTCAGTTTAACCAAGATTGACTTACAACATTTAAGACTCATAATAACGGAGATATTTTTAATTTTCGACCCCCCCCCCTCTGAATCCCGCCTGTTTCTGGGCCGATTTCATCCAATAATGAATACGAACTATTATGTTTTATTTATTTATTTGTTTATTTGGAGCTTCGCACCTGTGGCGATGTTGCTCAGAAAAAAACAGTGTAAAATTAAAAAACAAAACAACATAAATCTAAACGAAAATGAAACAACATAACAGATATTGAACACGAAAAACAGAAATGGAACACGAAAAACGAAAATGAAACGCAAAATAGAAATGGAACAGAAAACTGAAATAGAAAACAAAAATGGAACAAAAAAACAGAAATAGAAAACAAAAATGGAACAGAAAACAGAAATAGAAAACAAAAATGGAACAGAAAACAAAACTAAAACGAAAAACAGAAATGGAACACAAACAAAATAGAAAACAGAAATAGAAAACAAAAACAAAATGGAAAACCTTGTTTACTTTGCTTTTCCATGTATTTGTTCAATGTTGTTGTTTAAAAATACTTTGTCGCATGGTGTGTCTAATGCTTTGCATTTTAAAAGACATTTTAAGCAGATAATTCTTCTCGTATATTCCAGTGGACGGCTCAAGTTGCTATCCTCAGTCCTGTGTTGTGCATTGTGTCTAACATTTTAAGTGTATTCGGGACTGGCTGATGAATATACTATACTATATATATATATATATATATATATATATATATATATATATACAATGACCTGGTATAAGCACGATAAAAAGTTAGCATAGAACATCTGTCAGCTCTCCATGCGGAATTACGAAGTACCCTTAATAAGTCCAAGCTTTTCTTACACTTACGAATGAGGCCTTTTAAATGGGGAACCCATGTGAGTTTTCTGTCAAATGTAAGTCCTAAAAATGTCAGTTCGTCTGTCTTATTTATAATAGTGTTGTTGAGAGTTAATTGTGGGCATTTAAAGCTTCTTTTACGAGTGAATATGGTGTATTTAGTTTTTTCACTCGATATGTTAAAACCAGTTCAATTACACCATTTTTGAAGTTGAGCACGTTCTGTGTGGCATTTTGTGCATGCGTTAATGATGTGTAAGTGATATATAAGATAAGGTCATCAGCATACAGAGTAAGATACTTCTTGGGGGATATACTTTATGACAGAATTTACAGCTATGTTGAACAAGGCAGTGCTCAGCACACCTCCCTGAGGCACTCCATTCTCCTGCAGATAGGCGTCTCATAAAGCAGTACCTACCCTCGTCCTAAACTATCGTTCCCTGGACACCCCTATCGATCGACTGAGAAAGAATGAGCCTTCTCTAAACAGAGTCATAGGCTTTCTCCAGATCGAGGTTTATTAATAGCATTAATTTGTTTTCAAGGAATGCATTAAGTATTTCGCTTTCCATCCGTGCTATATGGTGCATAGTGGAATGCCCTGGTTTAAATGCACATTAGAAAGACGATAATCATTTTTTATGATCTAAGTACCACAGAAGTCTTTTGGTGATGAACTTTTCTGTGACCTTGCAAAGCGTATTTGCCAAAGAAATTGGCCGGTAGCTTATGGTTAGATTCCCCAGGTTTTAGAACTGGTATAACTATAGGTAAATTCCAGATGTGAGGGTACGTACCTCTAGTGTAAACTTCATTCAATAGGTGAAGAAGAGTTAGTAAGCCTTGTTCCGGTAGATTTTTTATCATGTCATATGTGATAAGGTGAGATCCTGGTAAAGTCATTCGTACAGTTGATTGTGCGAGTTTTAGTTCTGTGTAACTGAAAGGATCATTAAGAGGGTGTTGGTAAGTTGGAATTATGGGGCAAGTCTATCAGACGGTTTTGTGTCTGAGAATTGCATCGTATAATTTTCGGCGCTTGAAACATTACTGAAATATTACGAACTATTAAAGTTGAATTAAGCGGTTAAATATAGATTATGGTATAGACCAAATAAACTATTCGAGTAAAGACATAAAATATTAATTAATGATATTTAAGATTGGTCCATGTTATAACAGCTTATTGTTAATAGGACCATGAGTAGGATTGGGGGTTTACTGATGACTAATGATTAAAAAACGAAAATATCTCGGATAATATTCGAGATAGAGAGTGAACGCAAACAAAATTACTTAAATTAAATTACATTTGCAATAAAATTGATTATATAAACTTTTTCGATCACACGTGTAATAACGTAGATATTTCAAATTTCCGAAATTCCCCTCTAACCCACCCCCTCCCCGCTCCTCTGTCTGATTTCAGCTGTTAACGAACGTTTTACTTGACATAAAAAGCTTATATATTGAATTTCGTAATGATAAAGCCAAAATTACAACCGCTATGTTTATTTTAATGGACCTCATTTTATCATCTCCTAGGTAAGGTAAATCGATGGCCATTTGAGGAAATTTTGTAGCGCCATGAACACAACCTCATTAGCTGACATTCCTTAAGAAATCTGCTAAAAAGGTGATGGCAGAAGACCAGGTTCTACAAGTAGATACATAAGTAATTATCATTATTTAACTCAATCCTTAGGAACGGAGTTATTTAAGTTTTTGAACTCCCTTACATCCTTTTACTAGAATTCTCCTTTAGAGAGAAATCAGCTATTGAGGTTGTACTCATAACATGATTTTTGAAAAATATTTAAAAATTCATAGGAGATCTGTGAACGCTCTAGGATTTAGCCGAGGGCTAAAACAAGTAATCGTCTTCATTATGAATAAGGTTGAAAAATTTTGCATAAAAAACTCATGATGATGGTGTAATTAATACAGTATAACTTTTTCTCAACTATGAATGTTTACCGAGTTTTTAAGTGTGCGTTTCCGACGTGCCGTAAAGTCCCAGTTAAATACAATTTCAAAACATTTTTCATTTTTCAACTAGTATATCACTAAAACAAATCCCACGTAATTTCCAAATCTTGTTTGCGTAGTGAACTAGAGAGGTAGAAATTACAGTGTGTAGAAGAAGTCATCTGTGTTTGTACGGCACTATGTGTTGTCAATGTGTGTCATTCCTGCACGTAGGAAATTTGCTCAGTTTATGCAGCGCTTAGTTGAAGAATTTTTTCGATTTATTTTATTTTATATAAGTCGTTTATTAAGTTTGTTACGGCCGAGAATAGAATTATCAGTGTTCTCTTCGACTTCCATATCAAGTATATAGCCTGCATCCCCCGGAAGCGGGAGTTGACGAGAGGGCATAATGGCAATAGTAACCAGGAAGACAGAACAGCATTAGGGAGTGATGACATGGGCCGCTCTGCCCCAGGGTTTAAATCCCCTACACTGGGAGCCTCTCTCTCTCTCTCTCTCCAGCCGACATTATATAATTGACGTCAATTGAGAGCAATTGCTCTCACAGCTCTGGTCAATTGAGCTAGATTGGTGACCAATTAGCTAGGGCTGGTGGGGGCCTGTTGCCGTCAGTCGCCCCCGGCATCTCGGCCCTCTCCTCCACACAAACACATCACTTACAATCCTTATCGATGCTCCTTCGCAACACAGCAACAACATATGTTAGGCTTGCTGTAAGAGTCGGCATCTTATGAAACTTTTCAAACGAAAGGAATCCGACCTAGACTAAATTTGGTGTAACTTAATTTTAATTGAATGGGTACTTTTAAACTGATTTTCCTTAAGGGAATACTACCATTGAGATTGACCTTGTGACTGACTTCCAGAAACGCCCGCCAATGACTGAATGTTCTACAGACGTAATATTTACTTTATTTCTCCCGAATTCGATTTTTATGCGTTTATTGCCAACTTGTATGCTGAGTTTTTTAAGGAGCAAAATGAATCTTAAGTAGGGCAGGTTTAATAAAAGGAGGAGTATAAAATCGGAAATTCTTTGTTGTAAAAAGGTTCATATATGAGCCCTTTATTACAAGTATTTTTCAACCTGTAGGCCTCCCTTTCACGAGAGGGTCTAACTTTCGTTGGGGACAAGCCTTACTGGGAAATAGAGGCCAGCTAGTATTCGAACTCACAGTCCAGTGCTCTAATCTCTCTGACACGCTGACCAGAAAAGGTTTCATATAGAAATGTATAATAACAAATATTGTTGATCCAGTTATGTGCTACAATAGCAGTCCCGAAAAACTGTATTTTTTTCTCAAAGACTAACGGATTAATTTGAATTTTAAAATTTTACTCCTTTTCATCTGTTTTCCAAAACGCTAATGTAATAAATTTCTTTCGGCCATCTGAAAAGCTAATATTGTTTACAATGAGCTTTTACTGAGGGAGGTAAACGGAGTAGAGTATTAGATATTCAGTCTTCGGTCATGAGGTTTTTTTTCTCTGAAATCATTTTTATTTCCCTGGAAAACCTTAATTTGTTTCCATTCATTTTTTCTTTATATAACACAAGAATTATTTGCTGTTATTTATTAACGTCCACTTTTTGCTATTAAGGCTAATTGGGTCAGGATATCTACGGGTTATCATCACCCTTTTCTAGCCAGGGTGGGACTGAAGATTCGCCATTAAATAAATTCCTATTTCCCAGGCGGGAATCGAACTCGCCACTCTAGATTTACCATGTGAAGTTAAAATTAATGCTTTAACTCACATGACTTACCCTAGCCCACTTAATAATTACTTAACAATTATAAAAGTGTTCCAAGCCGTAGTTCCGAAAATGTAATCTTTGAAGTAACCTTTTCATTTGTATTAATAGTCCATTCGCCGAGACCAAACAATACTTAGAATCATTTAAGAGCCAGTGGCTAAGTAAAATCCTTTCTAAGTAGAATACAAGTTTATTGGTCCTTCAAATTAAGGATAACGCATGAAATGTGACTTATTTATGCACAAACCTTCAGTGACACTTGTGGTCAAAACAGGACTTTGTATACTGAAATTGGTCTTTCCTGCAAGATAAGTTTAGGTAATGAGGCTGTCCAGATGCAAAAAATGAATGTCCTCAACTAAGAGCCATTTCATCAAAGGAGGAAATATGCTTTTTGTGCATCTCCCCTGAGGGACGGAGTTTCTACTTAGCAAGGCCTTCCTGTGCAAAAGGTGCCATTTTCCAAGGCAAGGGACTAACTAAGAACTACTAATACATGGATTACTTCAGAAGATTGATTAGTCACTGTAATATGTTTTTTTCGTAGAATTATATTATGCCAGTTCGTTAACAGTCTCTATAAAAGATATAAAAGGCCAACAGAAGTACAAAGCTACGTTGTTTTAAACTTCGTCGCTGGGATCTTATAGTTGTCAGGTGCAGCGGATCTCCAGCGGTGTCGCAGATGTGGTAGTCCATAATATTTCAACGGTTTTCCAATCGGCTTCTTCCAGTGGTCAAATTTCACGTGGGTTTGACTTAGGAGCTACCACAAGAAACATGACCACCAGAAGAAGCCGATTGGAAAATCGGTGAAATATTGTGGACTACAGTATCAACGACACCACTGGAGATACGCCGCTCCTGACAACTATAAAGTACCTTATTATCCTTCCGTTGATAAAGTACAAAGCTACTCCAAGACAGAAGTTATTTAGGCAAAAGAAAGAACTACTTATACGATATGGTCATTCCCATAAGATGGCTTTTGGTAAAAGTAAGTGTCAGCACGAGGTCTTCTGGTACTCAATGTCATATTCCAAGAGCGAGGAAAGTGCATCGAAAGAGACTAATTAGAGGATGACTAATACATGTATTACCTCAGAACATTGAATAAACACTGTAATATGTTTTGCATAATAGGATAATGTTCTGAAGGTCCATAAAGAGTCCTCTATAAAAGATATTAAGGGGCAGCAGTTGTGCAAAGCCTTTTTCTATAAGATAGTTTCTAGCATAAAACATAAAGAGTGGATGGTACCACGTGGCCTTCCTGTACTTAAGGTTCCATGTTTCAAGGGAAAGAATGATTAATAAAGGGATCTGGATGGAGGGGAATACAGTGTCTATTTTAACTCTGAATAGTCGTTATAATATGTTCTGCATCAAGGGATCATTTCCTGGCAGTTCAGTAGCGTAGTCTATGAAGGAAATTAAGGACGAGGAGTGGTACAAGAATACAGAGAATATGGGAGAAGTAAGAAATTTCGCCTTTCCCATAAGACGGTTTTTATTTAGCACAACGATGGAAGGCTCCTTGGGCGAGGACTAAGAAACGAAGGACGATCTAAAACATTTAACCAAGGACATTGAATCATGGGATCATGTTCATTAAGAACCCTCCATGAAGAAACTAAACGCTAGGTGTAGCATGAACCTACCCCCATGACAGAAGTGGGATGGAGAGCAACAGTTGCCGGTATAAGGGTTGGTAGGCGCGTGTCCCACATATGCACAGGAGCCAAGGCATATGCTGCCCCTATCTCTCACGCTGGCTTCCCTCTCTTCCCCTCCAGTCAGTATATCTTCTATACAGCTAGTTATACGGACTTAATGGTGTTTTCAATAACTTAGAAAAAAAAAACAATTCAATAACTTTATAAGCAGGCACTATGGCCAAAATGAACTCAGTCTTAAAGAGAAAGTGGCAAAGTAGTTTTCCCCGAGAACAACAAAACAAAGCTCAAAAGTCTAAATAAATTGTCCGCTGGAAGTTTTAACGTCTTCTAGAGTTCTAAATGACTTAAATGTCATTGCATCTCTTGCTCATTGAATATTATGAACGTTAATTATTTATTAATTGCACTGTTGGACGGGACTGGTGAGTCTCAAATCACAATCAAATTACAATACTAACCAAGAATGATTGTTAACATTCATATATAATCTTCTTTATTTTCGGTTGGGCTTGAAGAGAGAGGTTTTGGCCATACTCAAGGAGGATTAGTGTTCATACCTTTAAAGTAATAAGGGGTCGTCTAGTGGGAGTGGGTTTACATAGGAGGGGGCGTACAACCTCTGTTAACCAAGGAGGATCTTGAATGAGTTGTTTCTAGTAGCCCTAAAGCCCTCACACAAAAGACAATCACCTTGACTGTAGCAGTAGTTTAGACTATACAAATCCGATAAAGTTAGGAATAAAATCGATCTATTCACCTAAATCTAATCTAAATCTATCTAAATTCCAGTTAGGAGTTTTTGCCTAATTAGTGAATGAATCCGTTGGCTGCCATCCACCCAAGTGACACCACACACCTATGCATTTTATTAGCAGATTTCCCTTAAGGAAAATCAGCTATTGAGGTTGTACTCATGACGGAATTTTCGAAATTTTTCTTCAAATGTCCATCGATCCTACCTAGTAGATGACGAAAATGAGGTCCGTTCAAAACTGTATATATATAAATATATATATTTGCCTGTTACCGCTCTAGCGCAATTTTTGTTTGATCGTTACGAAACTTGATATTTAACCGTTTTATGTAAAAAGACAGAAGGCTGAAATCGGACTAGAGAGAGGGGGGGTTTAGAGGAGGGAATTTTCGAAAATTCTTAATATCTCCGTTATTATGCATCGGATTGAATAATTGTATAGAACCAATCTTATTGCAAATTAAATTTACTATAAATATTGTTATATACATTTATTCTCTATCTTGAATATTAACCGAGATATTTGCATTCTTATTATATCTGGGCGTATAACGGATGAGTGAGTTTCCCACCAAAAGCTAGGTCGGCCGTTTCTTAACTGTTCGGCTCTCGTGAAATTTGTCTATTGTAAAACTTCACGTGGGAAATCTGCTTAGTTTACGCAGCCCCTGCGTGGCAGACTCTCTATTTTTGAACCATATTTAAAATGTTTATAATTGGAATAAACTTTAATGCAATAAGTTTAAGATCTGTTTTATGTTTATAATTATTACACAAATAGTATTTTTGTGTAACGCCCTGTGTGTGTGTGTTTGTGCAGATATACCGATATATATATTCCCGGTTGGTTTCTTAACCTCATTATACGAAGCAAATGAAGAATTGAGACTGCGAAAATGTTTGGTTTCCAGATTTATACGGAATTATACGTTTTGATCACCCCTGATCTCATTTTGGCTAGGTTCGGGAAGAAGTTTGTACATATGTAGAAACCCATAAAACAGGAAACATAAAAAACGAGTAGCCTCACTATGTTGAAATTTCATATCTAGTACTTACTGTTGTAGCCTCTAGTAGTGCACCTCTTGCTAAATCTAAATAAGGAGTAGGAGTGGTTTAGATGGTGGGGAAAAACGAAATAAAAAACGCTTTGCACAGAATCTTTGTTAACTGTATAAAGATCTATAAACTATGCTCTAAGACATTTTGACATTTTTTGATTCGATGCTTGGGGAGACATCGTATTTAACTTACAACAAACAACATCTCGTGAGTATAATGAAAATCGTGTCTTGGTACATCCTCAATATTTAATTTTTCTTGAGGCCTTAAACCTGGAACATTCGACACATCTCCGTTATCATGAGTCTGATTGAAAATTTTTAATCAATCTTGCAGAAAATTTAATTTTCTATAAATGTTGTTTAATTCCCATTTTTTTTCTATTTCGAATATTTACCGAGATATTTGCCTTTTTTAGTTTTGAGCCTACTTTAACCCCCGTTTTAGTCATCGCACGTTAAAGACAGCCCCGTATATCATGCAACGTCTTATTCCAAGCTTAAATATCACATATTTTATTTAACGGATCTTTATTATACCAGATATACACAAACACATAGTGTGATTAGGGTGTCAATTAAGATTTTACGCCTTTGGCTCGAAACTGTTTATTTGCCATACTCGACATTTAACTGTAATGGTTGAAATTTGACCGGGAACTAGGGGAGGGGGGTTATTGGCGGTATTCCGAATTCAAAATATCTCCGTTATTAATAGTCCGATAAAAAAATGTTAAAGAACCAATCTTATTAAACTATTGATGCTCTACAATTGTTTTTATGAGCATTTTATCGCAACTCATATATTAAATGAGTTATTAGTACTTATTTGTTTTCTGTCTTCACTAAACCCCCCTCTTCTACTCATCGGAGTTTTACTTAGAAATAGAGAATATAAGATGGAATGGGATCAGTAGTATGTCATATCAGCACGTAGGAAATCTGCTTAGTTTAAGAAGCCCTTGCGTGACGGACTTTTTAAACAGCAGTACCTTCTGTTGACTGATATCCTTAAAGAAGATATGTTATATTTTAGAACATATGGAAAAAAAGGACTTTGGGCTGTAAGGAGCAAAGATGTGGAAGGTCATACGGGTATATAAAACCGAAGCACTTGATACCGAAATATCCTGGTTCAATTGCAGGAATAATGTCTGTGAATGGGGCTATGAGAAAATACCGTTTCCGTAAATAGGCAGTGTTGTGGGAGAATGTGCCCCTGTCGAGCTGGGGCGATGGTTAGGGAGATATGATAGAGAGGCTCCCACAGCGCTGCCTAGGGGGTATAGGGGCAACTAGCCATATCCACTTTCAATACAAACACTCCGATCTTTCTCACATCCATTTTTAGCTCATTTCTCTAAAGGCAAATCAGCTATTCAGCTTGTACTCCTGAAGCACTCTACAAGAAATTTATTCAAACTCCCATCCTATTTGAAGACATAAACGTCCATCACGCAGGGGCTGTTGAGGGGATCAGATTTCTCACTTGCTGGTATGAAATACTAATTATCACAATTAATGAATGATGAAGAAAACAAGAAAGAACGAATAACTCGCTTAGTATCTGAGTTATGAAAAGGTCATATATCAACAATTGTAGAGCATCAATAGTTTAAGACGATTGATTCTATAACATTTTTTGATCCGACTCATAACAACTGAGATATTTTCAATTTTCTAAACCTCCCCTATTCCTGGTCCTATTTCAGTCTTCGAAGAATAAAATGTTTAGGGTTGAATGAAATGGTTAAATATCGAGTAAAGATCAACGTGTTTGCAAGCATCTCACTCAACACCCGTAGAAAACAATATTTGGTATTTAATCTTGCAATGGTATAGAGCAGGGCTTCTTAAACTTTGGTAATTTACGACCCCATTTATGATTGCGAGTTTCTTGACGACCCCATACAAATATAAAAGAAAAATAAATTAATATTTTTTGATGATTTATTTATTAGGTAACAATATACAGAGAGAGAGAAAATTTTATTTGGACCAATACATAAGTATTATACACAAATGGATGTTATTATACAAGATTTGTTACAAAATTAAAAGATTTTGGTACAATTTAGGACGTAAGCACCTAAATTATAATGAGTTGCTCCACTTGACATCGGAAGGCTGTCATGATATTTCCTCACAAGTTGTTGAAGATGTACTGAAATAGGAGCAACCTCCAATTCCCTGTGGATTTGGCTGTTCCTAACAAACCAAGGAGCATTCGCCGCTATTCGAAGTACTTTGCTCTGGAAGGACTGTAGTCTCCTTTTGTGTGTGTTGCTGATGCCCAGCCAGACTGGGCATGCGTATGTTAATATAGGGAGTATAAGTGTTTTGTAAAGTAGTGTTGCGCAGGTCAGTTTCAGTGGTGTATTTTTGTTCATTAAAGGGTATATATGTGTAAGTCGTGTTTGTGCTTGTTGCAGTTTAATGTTGATATGATGCCGCCATGTAAGTCGTGTGTCCAAATGTACTCCGAGATAGCGGATGCTCTGGTCCTTCGGTGTCCAAGGAATTGATGATGCCCTATTTATCAGTTCAGGAAGATCTTCGTTCTTGAAACGACGAAGAGCAAAAATCTTGGCCTGCGTTTTATCAGGGTTTAACGAAAGCTTCCAGTTCTTGAACCATCTTGAGACCTGGTTGGCTGCTGTTTGGAGGTCGAGTATGGAGGAGTTTACTGATTCGTCTTGAGTGAGGAGGAGTGTATCGTCTGCGAATGTAGCTAAGACAGAATTTTCCGCCTGCGGGATGTCACTGCAGTAGAGGATGTACAGCAAAAGGGCTAAGTATAGATCCTTTGCGGTACGCCAGCTCTGATATTCCGGTTCGTGCTGAGAGTGTTGTTTACTTTCACTTGAAATGTTCTTCCTTGTAAGAAGGATGTAATAATACTATAGAGGTATGCTGGAGTGTTTGTAATCCTGAGTTTGTGCAGCAATCCTTCATGCCATACCGAGTCGAAGGCATTTGAAACATCGAGGAAGAGCCCCGTTGTATACTGCTTTTGCTCGAACCCTTTTGTAATGACTTCCGATACCCTTTGGAGTTCTTGGACGGCTGAGTGATGGGGTTTGAATACATATACATATGAAAATATATAAGTTTAGAATTAGTTTTGAAACATACAAACATCTAAAATTAAAAATTGCACAAAAAATTATAAAATTGTATTTATTATAGTTTCAAAAATAAAAGTGGTTTCTGGCGACCCCAGAATTTTGCTACGCGACCCCAAGTGGGGTCGCGACCCATAGTTTAAGAAGCCCTGGTATAGAGGCTTATTGTTATTGCACCATGCTTAATAGGGTGGAGGGAGGGTTACTGAAGGTTGAAAATGGACATTTGAACTTTTTTTCAAAAATCGCGTCATGATTGGATTCTCAATAGCCGATTTACCTTAAGGGAAATCTTATTGAAAAATCAGTCACGCGGGGCTGGTTAAACTAAGCCGGTATATCACCCGCTGGACACGCTACTGATCTGCCATAATCTATTCTACATTTGTAAGCATATTACCCTTAAGGGAAATCAGCTATTGAGGGCATACTCATGACGCGATTTTCGAAAGTTTTCTTCAAATGTCCATCAATCCTACCTAGGAAATAACGAAAATTAGGTCCGTTCAAAATTGTATATGTATGTATGTATATATATATATATATATATATATATATATATCTATATATAGATCTAGTCTCAGATACACGGCTTCGCCCGGGAATTCATATGAGGCTGAATGGTGATGGTATTTTTTTGGGATGCTTTACTTTACACAATATTTTGACATTTACCCGTCCCAGTGTTTAGGGTTGATACCCGTCGTTGCCGTGGATTTGCTAATAATAGAATATTTGTTCGATAAGGCTTCACTGTCTTCGATATTTTTATATTTCCCGTCTCTTATACATGTAAATATGGTGAATTTTTATTTCAGGCCTCCCTTATAACCCCCCTCCCGTTCGAACCTAAAAATTTTAATATAACTTATAATCATGGAAGAATTAATGCTAATTGACATACTGAGCTTTGTTAAGTTCAGTTTAGCCGTTAGTGCCCAATAAAATTGTTGGATCCCGATAAAGTTTTAACGTATAACTCATTTATACTTAGGTATACGACAAAAGTGTATATAACAAAAGTTACTCCAAATAACAAAATAAACAACTTTTGTTATGTTTATGTTTGCGGAAAAACCAATATGAAACGAAATATCGCTATTTTTAATTTCAGGCTTCCCTTATAACCCCCACTCCTGCCCGTCCATAGAAATGTTGCTATGGCTTATTATAATGAAGGCCTCACTACTAATACACATACCGAGTTTTATTTAGTTCGGTTGAGTCTTTTTTGGCAGATAATATTGTTGACTCCCGCTATAATTTTTAGCGTATAACGCATTTAAACTTCGGTATAGGACAAAAATGTATTTAACAAAAGTTACTCTAAATAACAACATAAACAACTTTTGTTATGTGCATATTTACCGATATTTCGTTTCCTATGGCTTTTTCAGCAAATATGCACATAACAAAAGTTGTTTATTTTGTAATTTAGAGTAACTTTTGTTATATGCACTTTTGCCGTATACGGAAGTATAAATGAGTTATACGCTAAAAACTATAGCGGGAGTCCACAATTTTATTTGGCACAAAAGACTCAACAGAACTAAACCAAACTCGCTATGTGAATTAATACTAACGATTTCCTTATAATAAGCCATACTAAAATTTCTAGGGACGGGCAGGATTGGGAGTTATAAGAGAGGCCTGAAATTAAAAATAGCTATATTTCGTTTCCTATTGCTTTTACAGCAAATATGCACATAACAAAAGTTTTTTATTTTGTTATTTAGAGTAACTTTTGTTATATGCACTTTTGCCGTATACGGAAGCATAAATGAGTTATACGCCATAAACTAAAGCGGGAGTCCACAATTTTATTTCGCACTAAAGACTCAACCGAATTAAACCAAACTCGGTATGTGAATTAGTACTAACGCCTTCATTAGAATAAGCTATACCAACATTTCTAGGGACGAACAGGAGTGGGGGTTACAAGGAAGGCCTGAAATTAATAATAGTGATATTTCGTTTCCTACTGCATTTTCGGCAAATATGCACATAACGAAAGTTGTTTATTTTGTTATTTAGAAAAACTTTTTTTTATATACACTATCATCGTATACCGAAGTATAAAGCCGTTATACGTTAAAAATTATAGCGGGAGACAACAATTTTATTTGGCACAAAAGAGTGAACCGAACTAAATAAAACACTCAGTAGGTGTATTAGCACTAACACCTTCCTTATAATAAGCTATACTAACATTTCTAGGGACGGGCAGGAGTGGGGGTTGTAAGGGAGGCCTGAAATTAATAATAATGATTTCCTATTGGTGTTTCGGCAAATATTCACATAACAAAAGTTGTTTATTTTGTTATTTAGAGAAATTTGCTCAATTCTTCTTTTCAATATGACTACCAGGAACCTCACGTGAAAAAATTTATTCAAGTGTATGTCAATATTTTCTCCCTAATAATTCAAATCTATGCATAATGCACAGGAAACGGGAAATATGACAATATGCAGGAAAGTGAAGTCTTACATAAAAAATTAATTTTATTATTAACAAATGCCAACAACGGGTATTAACCCTAAACACTGGGACGGGTAAATGTCAAAATATTGTGCAAAGTAAAGCCTTGCCAAAAAACTACCATCACCATTCAGCCTCAAATGAATTCCCGAGCGAAGCCGGGTATCTGAGCTAGTATATATATAAAATTGTAACCTCTGTCTGTACATTGATTTTTTTCGCGAAATTTCACGATAACTTTTCGTTTCACATGTCATAGACACCATAACTGCATTTTGTTTCTTTCGTGTATGTTTGTTTGTTTGTTTGTTACCTTTTCTCGCATAAACGGCTGAACCGAATTTTATGAAACTTGGTATGTATATTACTACTAGCCCAACTTAGACTTTAGGCTATATTAATTTTCTCTGAGACGAACAGGAGTGGGGGTTATAAGGGAAGCCTGAAATTAAAAATAGCGATATTTCGTTTTCTATTGGTTTTTTGGCAAATATGTACATAACAAAAGTTGTTTATTTTGTTATTTAGAGTAACATTTGTGATATATCTTTTTTTGTATACTGAATTATAAACGAGATATACGCTAAAACCTGTAGCGGAAGTGAACAATTTTATTTGGGACCAAAGACTCAACCAAACTAAATAAAACTCGGTATGTGTATTAGCACTAATGCCATCATTATAATAAACCGTACCAACATTTCTAGGGACGGGCAGGAGTGGGGGTTGTAACAGAGGCCTGAATTTAAAAATAGCGGTATTTCGTTTTCTATTGGTTTTTCTACAAATATACACATAACAAAAGTTGTTTATTTTGTTATTTAGAGTAACTTTTGTTTTATAAAGTTTTGTCTTATAACAAAGTATAAACGAGATATACACTAAAACTTTAGCGGGACCCAACAATTTTATTGTTCACTAAAGATTGAACCGAACATAACAAAACTCGGTATGTCAATTAGCTTTAATTATTCCATGATTATAAGCTACATTAAAATTTTTAGATTCGAACGGGAGTGGGTGTTATAAGGGAGGCCTGAAAAAAAAAATTCGTTACATTTCATTGTCTATTTGTTTTTCGACAAACTTGCCAATAACAAAAGTTGTTAAATTTTTTATTTAGAGTAACTTTTAATTTGTACATTTTTTCGTGAAAAATGTATGAAGCAAGTAATTTGAGTAGAAATATTAATATGCTCAACAATTCTTTCCAATATGAACTACCAGGTACCTTACCTGGAAAAATTAATTCAAATCTATGTTAATATTTTGTCCTTAATAATTCAAATCTATGCATAATGCACAGGAGACGGGAAATATGACAATTTGGACGACAGTGAAGTCTTACGTAAATAATTAATTTTATTATTACCGAATCCATAGCAACGACTGGTAATGTCAAAATATTGTGCAAAGTAAAGCATTGACAAAATCCAGCATCAAATGAATTCCCGAGCGAAGCCGGGTATCTGAGCTAGTATATTATATATATATAAAATTGTAACCTCTGTCTGTACATTGATTTTTTTGGCGAAATTTCACGATAACTTTTCGTTTTACATGTCATAGACACCATAACTGCATTTTGTTTCTTTGGTGTCTGTTTGTTTGTTTGTTTATTTGTTTGTTTGTTTGTTACCTTTTCAAGCATAAACGGCAGAACCGAATTTTATGAAACTTGGTATGTATATTAATACTAATCCATCTTAGACTTTAGGCTATATTAATATCCTCTGAGACGAACAGGAGTGGGGGTTATAAGGGAAGCCAGATATTAAAAATAGCCATATTTCGTTTCCTATTGGTTTTTCGGCAAACATGAACATAACAAAAGTTGTTTATTTTGTTATTTAGAGTACCTTTTGTTATATACACTTTTTTCGTATACCGAATTATAAACGAGATATACGCTAAAACCTTTAGCTGAAGTGAACAATTTTATTCGGGACAAAAGACCCAACCGAAATAAATAAAACTCGGTATGCGTATTAGCACTAACGCTTTCATTATAATAAGCTCTACAAACATTTCTAGGGACGGGCAGGAGTGGAGGTTATAAGGGAAGCCTGAAATTAAACAAAGCGATATTTCGTTTCCTATTGGTTTTTCGGCAATTATGATCATAACAAACGTTGTTCAATTTGTTATTTAGAGTAACTTTTGTTATATACATTTTTTTCTTATACCGAATTATAAACGAGATATACGCAAAAACCTATAGCGGAAGTGAAGAAGTTAATTTGGCACAAAAGACTCAACCGAAATAAACAAAACTCAGTATGTGTATTAGCACTAACGCCTTCATTATATTAAGCCATACCATCATTTCTAGGGACGGGCAGGAGTGGGGGTTGTAAGGAAGCCCTGTAATTAAAAATAGCGATATTTCGTTTCGTATTGTTTTATCGGCAAATATGATCATAATAAAAGTTGTTTATTTTGTTATTTAGAGTAACTTTTTTTATTTACACTTCTTTCGTACACCGAATTATAAACGAGATATACGCTAAAACCTAGAGCGGATGTGAACAGTTTATTTGGCACAGAAGATTCAACCGAACTAAATAAAACTCGGTATGTGTATTAGCACTAACGCCTTCATTATTATAAGCCATACCAACATTTCTAGGGACGGGCAGGAGTGGGGGTTGTAAGGGGGGCCGGGTATCTGAGCTAGTATATATATATATATATATATATATATATATATATATATATATATATATATATATGAACCAGTAAAAGGGGAATTTTCGAAAATTCGAAATATCTCTGTTACTATACGTCGGATCGAACAATTGTATAGAACCAATCATATTGAAAATTACATGTTCTATGCATATCGTTATCTTGAATATGAACCGAAATATTTGCAATTATCAGTTTTCAACCATTAGCATACCCCCACTTCTACTGATGTTACATAAACAATACTCTGTTTTATAATAAACCACTTTATTCGAAGCTTAAATACTTAATATTGCTTTCAAGAAACCTTTATTATACCAGATACATGTTAATATGTTCTGGTGAACTCCCCTCTGTCTTGTTTCTTCTTGGACGACTAAAATTTGATGATTAAGATAAACATTATTTTGATTCATTATAACTTACAGTTCTAGATGTAGTAAATAGTTTTTAATCAAATTAATAAGTTGTATTCTGATATATTTCAGTAATCCTTCTCCTTTTCAGTAATCCAGTTCCTTTCCGGTGAGAGATTGGCAGACCTGTTGTTTACATTTCAGACGCTCCCCGTCCGGAAATTATTAAAATTTACTGAAAGATTTTTTATTACTCTTTAGTATTTATTCACTTAATATTCACGGTGGTGTTGCGTTACCAGTATGCAGATTTATCTATTTGTTAAACTTCAGGAGGGAAATCTGCTTTGTTTTCGTAGCCCCTGCGTGACTGACTTTCTGTAATCAGAAGCTTATGAATACAGGACTGGAAATTTAAGTTGGACATGAGGTATTTAGTGGTGAAAATCTCATTTGTAAGAATGAAGATTTACGGGAGACTGAATACTAAAAAATTGCAAATACCTATCTTGTTTAATATTCTAGTTAGAGAAAAATTGTACTCATGGCTTATCTATGGATTTTCTTTTTATTATGATTTAATAATCGTGTTTAAATGGATGGCCACCCGATAATCGATAAGTCTCGAAAACATTTATTAGACAATAATTGAAGAAAATTAAATTTTTAAGAAGATTAACTATGTAATATTTTTCGTTCTGACTCGTAATAAAAATTATTTTAAGTTTTGTAATATCACCCTCACTAAACACCCCTTCCTCCTCGTCCGATGAAAACAATGTGCACCATTTATGCTTGAAATAATACGCTTTAGGCTAATGTGAAATGAATAAAAGTTAGGATTTACTGAAGGGTGAAAACTATAAAACGAAAATATCTTGGTTAACCTTAAACTTATTTGTTAGAGAAAAAAATATAACAATAATTTTAGGAACACAAATTTTCAATTCAGTTTATGAAAAAAGATACAATAATCTTTGTATGGAACTGTGAGCTTCACAGTTGCAGCGGCGAGGTGTTTGTTGTCACACAGGAAGCTCCACGCGAGGCTGCAAGTAAGAGAGAGCACTGTCGTTCCCGCAGTGCCGACCCTGGGGTGCTGATTTCTCAGTTGTCATCCAGAGATGAAGGGGAAAAATATGGATCTTTTCGCGCAAATTAAAACAAGAAGAATGTATTTCATTTTTAAACGAATAGTTTAAGCTTGAAGTGTAACAATTTAGGTTAAAGTAAGTAAAAAATGTTTGATTTTGTTCTTTTAGAATTTTATCAAGTTTCTGAATAAATTTTCTTTTTATACATGTTTGTTTCCTTTTACACAATTTTAAAACAAAGGCTAAAAATTTTCTGGAGCAGCACCCCCACTAATTTTAGCTACGAGCCACCACTGCATATAAACATTTTATATATAGTAATATGAATTACACTCACCTTTGTTTTGGTCTATTGTCCCTCCAATCGAATAAAAAAAGTCCAGCTCAAAAACCCAAAATGAATCTTTCACGAGAAGAAATTTCGGCCCTTAAAAATTTAAGAAATAAAAATGTAATAATTACTAAAGCCGATCACCAAGATTCAATTAGACAATGAAATTACTCTAGTTAAACCATTGAACAATATAACGCTTCTCTATATAGCGGGGACTTCCGAAATACTGGCAAGAATACTTCGGACATATAATTTCCGAGCAGTATTCGAACCACACAAAATATTCAATGAATATTTAAAAAGTCTGAAAGACACTCAATTTTTACAGTATAGTGGAATTTACACGATACCATGTGATTGTGGTAAAGTTTATGAGGGACAGACATGGAAGAAGACCGCCACAAGAGTTAACCAACACGTGGCTGGTCTGAAACATCAGAGAATAAAAACATCCGCCATACCTAGGCACGCAAATATTTGTTCTCACCGAATTAGGTTTGACGAAACAAAGCTACTACATAGAGAAGACTACCTTGGTAGAAGACTAGTATAGAAGCTCTCGAAATTAACAAGAGGACATACGCAATAAACGGTGGCATACTCTCTGAAACGTGGATTTATATGATTTAATCAAGTAACTATTCATATTAAAAACAATGCCTGACGAAGATGAACGCATTTCCATTGAAAATTCGCACACCAATGAAACTTCAAACCGCTGGAGCAGATAGCCGAACTCCTCACAATGAAATATATATATATATATATATATATATATATATATATATATATATATATATATATATATATTTCATTATCGCTATCTCCTGGGTAGGATCGATGGACATTTTAAGAAATGTTTTGAAAATCCTTTCATGAGTACAACCTCAATAGCTATTTTCCCTTAAGGGAAATCTACTGAAATGGAAAATCTGCCAACAGTTCTGTGGAGTGTTAGTCATTTTTAAAAGGAGGTATGTTCTTCACATGGCTCCATTTTACCAATGACTAACAAGCCTGTTCTTAATTTTCCATTTTACCTCACTAGCTTTACAAACTCGTGCTCAGGTGCCTACTTAATGCGTTTCACTTCTGATGTATCTAAAGACAAAGTGTAAAATACGTTGAAAATGGAGATTTATTAATAAAATCACTAGGGTTAAAGGATTGCGGTATTTTTTTCATTCGGGGATGTAAATAAACAGGTTAATAACAGTACATATTTTATGTGCCAAAAATTCACAAATATTTTGATACATTTTTCTCTCTCTCTTGAAGTAAGGCAAGTGAGATACGGTTTTACAAAGATTAATTGAAATGTGAAAAGCTATTTGATGATGGAAAATATTTTTCACGATCAACAAAATTGGCAATATCATACTCAGACAAAGTAAACTAAAAAACAGGGGCCGTCTTTTACGATTTTTTGGTTTTTAGTTAACTAATTTAGTCTATGGATGTTTTTTATCTTACTATAATCCTGTATATAAATATAATTTGCATTACTTTAACATCAACTTTGATTATTCATTTTAAGGATCTAAAGCTCGGGTTGTAAAAGCTGAATAAAGACCAAAAACAAAAAAAGTATATACAATTGTTTTGTATTTGAATTTAATTGTTTCTACACTACAGGTTGAAATATATAATTTTATTTTGGGCTAAAGTGCAGTTTAGCCCCCCCCCCCTCCGCCGCCATCTTGTTTCGTTATAATCGCTCGCTTAAAACGACCGATGGCGTATTTTGGAAATTTTAAAGTGTTAAAAAATATATAGTTAGAACAACAAAACCCCCCACCCTCGGTTTTAACGACCGATGGCGTATTTTGGAAATTTTAAAATGTTAAAAAAGATAAAGTTAGAACAACAAAAAAATGGCCGCCGTCGTCATCCACCACCAAGGGGGGGACTAAAATACACTTTCACCTTATTTTGAAATAAAATAAATTTTTATGTACTTACAACTTTCTTATCATTAATTGTTAATAAATATTTAATTTTTGAAGAAAAAGTATGTTTTCTAAATTGCTTCTCCAGATATGTATAAAAATCATTGTTATAAGAAGGTATGTCTAAATATCTTATGTACAATTTTTTTAAACAGAAAACAGTGAAATGTTTTGAATGACTGCAAAATACGCTACAGAAGTAGCGTCTTCTTTCAAACTACTGATTATGTTTTCGACCTCTTTGGCTGATCTTTAAGTTCATTTGTTTTGAAATTTCTCTGGGAAGTTTAAAATTTTTGTTTGGAAAGTAAAAGTGTTAATCTTAGTTTCTTAAAATTGCAATTCAAAATGGGGATTTCAGCTGTTCATCTGGAGATAAATATTTTAAATTGCTCTATGTTTGGTTATTTAAATTGGCATATTTGACGATTTCTGAAAAAAATGTCATTGCTATTAAAATGGAATTACTGAAAAAAAGTAAGTTTTATGACAACTTTTAACGTGTCCGTTTCTGATTAGGTTCATAAATGACGCCCTTTTCTTTGAGTTCAAAGGTAACAAGTTAACAGTTAGTTGTTACATAACATTAGTTTATGCTTCCTAAGTTGGACTATGAATTAATGAGTTATTAATATTCTAGTAGTTCATTGGAATGCAGAGGAAGGTATTGTACTTAGTTGCCATTTTTATGAAATGAATGATGGATTTGAGTCTTATAGTACTTCAAAATGAGATTAAATCATCAGTTTATTCTGCAGAAGAAGCCATTGATTTCAATTTCAATGAGTCTGATGAAGTTGACAACACTACAGATGACTTGGTAATGAGCTGATATTTTTTTATTCAATTACATGTTTATAATATTGACCTCAGTGCTTCCATTTTATCGAGCCAAAACTGTGTGTCCTGTATGTAAATTGTGTGTAAGGAGTGGAAATACAATATTAAATATGAACATTTTAACCTTAGTAGTGTTCTCTGAACGAGAAATTAGATGTCTACAAATTGTAGGAATCTGCTTCTTTAATTGTTTTCCAAAGCACCTGAATTGTTTAAGGTTGATATCCCCTAGAAACTACCATGCTTTGATTGGAAATTAGGTTGGTTAAACAAGAGATCGTTTTTTTAAATTAGTGTTTAAATAACTTGATTCATCACCCTCACTACCAGCAGAAAATAAAAATGAATTTGTACTATATTCGGCAATTATTATGCAGCATGCACACTCTTTTTTATGCTATCCTTAGTGTTAAAAATCTATTCATCTTTCTTTTTCAATGGCTTATTTCAATAATTGAAATAGAGTGGGACAATTTTTCATTTATTTAAATAATTAGTCCGCTTTCAACTATATATTAGTTTTGTAGTTGGTAGAATAACTACGCATGGGAGGAGGGACTGGATTGTGATCCAATTCACCCTACTCTTTTCAGTCTCCTCTTTTCATAAAAAACTCCTGGTACTGGGAACAAGATATATTAAGAGATTAGTAAGCCCATACTGAATTAAATTATTTTGTTGGAATATCAGGTCATTTGAATCTTAAATGAATGTTTCAGGCTTTTGACTCAATTTACTCTTCTCTTATTTCTGTAATGATAATTTCCCTCCTACTAATGTATTTCTTACTGCTGGTGTTTTCTAATTTCTTTTTTTCTGTCTCTCAAGATAGTTGTTTTGAGTCAAACCATTAATATAACAAAACATTATATTTTTGGTAATTAACATTGCCCTACAATGCACTGAACATTGTCGTTTCAGCAGCCTCAACACAGTTGAATAACTCTACAGTTACCTTCTTCTAGTTGAGCATTTGCCTCTGGTATAACTCTTGACAGTGATGATCAACTAGGAGAAATGCTCAACTTGAAGAAGGCATCCTAACAATAACAAAGATGCACATCAACGCCTTTGAAACCACTTTAGCAGGTAGCCAGAGAATGTTGAGGTACCCTGTGGATATAGCTAACTTTATAATAATACTTTTTAAAAAATATGAATATGAAGACAATTTATGCATTAGTACTTTTCTTTTGTACAGGGTGTTCCATTTTTACATAAATTGAGGCGTCCTTTTTTACCAGGAGATCTTGTGCTTTTAGAAGGCAGTGTAAAGAATAACGCTATCAGGTATGTCTAGTTTTTTTGTTTTATTTACATATATACATATTTGTTAAAGGGTTGCAAAGCCATCGCAATATATAACATGTGTTTGCAAGTACGCATGCATACTTGTCACATGTATCTTTTGAGATAATTTGACAAAGGCTCTATGTTTACATAGAGTAATCAATTAGTGAAAAAACGCACAGAGTTTATGTCTCCATGATATATTCTGAAATAACAACTTTTGATACAACAGAATGAAAGGCTGGAAATTATAATTGGATTTGTTTTGTTTATTCTTACATATTCTAAGAAAATCAAATGCCAAAAATGGGGAAAAAATTAATATTAAGCATTAAAAAACCAATTGAATCACGGTTGTCGTGATTCAAGCTACTGCTCTCTAAAGCAGGCACTGAAGATGGAACTGTTTTTCTGAATGTGCACCCTGTTGTAATAAACTCATTGTAGGGGAAAACAGGCCTGCATACTTTGTTCATCCAGATTGATTCGTTCCACCAGCTTCCCTGGAAATATTTTAATATAAGTTTATTTTTTTTTGTATGTTTTTTTCGTTTCTTTATGCGAAAAATGTTTCATTGAAAGTTTTAGGGCAAAGAATAATTTTACAAAAATAATTTATTTTTTTTCTATATTCTTCTTACGAACAAAGTAATGTCTTAAAAAGTTCCTTTTATTTTTCTCCTTTTTTGTGAAGAAGTATATAAATAATGGAATTGAACAATATATTGTTCTTCTTAAAGTATTTTAGGTCAGTTTTTTTATTGATGATAATTATCACATGATTTTTGGATTTTAGTTTTAGAATTGACTTCTGTACCAATGAGAATAACATTGCGTTTCATATAAATCCCCGGTTGGATCAAAATTACATAGCACGTAACTCTTTTATTGAAGAGCAATGGGGTGAGGAAGAAGGCTGTGCTGTTACCAGAAGTCCTATTGCAAGAGGAAGGCCATTCCAATTTCAAATATTTGTCCTTGAAAATGAATATTTGGTATTTACTTGATTTTAGTTTATTTTTATTATCTGTACATTAGTTTAGAAATTAAAACTAGATGCTACTTTTAATATTTAATACAAATGAAATTTGGATTAACCTATTTTAATTTCTTAATTTAGATGGGTAACTAATCTACTTGCAAACCATGTTATGGAATATCATGTTTGTGGAGGTTGCCTTTAATAAAAATATTTATATTTGATGTCATATGAATCAGGAAGCAGGCTTACATGTGTCAGCAGTTTCTACTATACGAAAAAATGAATACTGGCAATGTATTTCCATAAAAGTCTTAAATATAAATTAAAAATAAGGATAATAGGATGGATAATACTGCCAAGTCTACTGCAATATTTATGGAGAGTATTTTCCATCTTTGAAGAGGCTATCTTCAGTACTCGTCCAGAAGTAGGTCTCAAAGTATAGCAGAACTGAAGATGGGTCTTTTGAAACACGAATATACTCTCTTTAAATTAAAAAAAAATTATTCACCCTATTGAAAATGATGCCCATCAGCCACAGCCTCTCATTCATACATTCCTCAAAAAATAAGAAAGTCTAATTTACTGAAGCTGTATCTTTGCAGTATATTTCCTTTACTGTAACTATTTTAAAATATTATTATTCTTGAAAGAACAATAATCACACTGCTATAATTTTGGTAAATACTACTGTGTTCTTCAGACTTTGTGGGTATCTGCTCCAGCATCAACACCAAGCTTACTTCTATTTCATTCAGAAATGGAGTTTTGAATGAAGAAGAGTGGACCAGAGAAGATTTTCATTGAAAATTTGTCACCAAATAACTTTTGTGGGGCCACTGGAGCAGATAGCTGGAAGCTTGGTAGAACATTTATCATTATTTTAAGATTTCTTTTTAAATTTACTGATTTAAACTTCCTTCCTTGAATATCTTAATTGCAGCAGAGTCAAATGGGGGTTTCCTTCTTAAATACCTTCCCAAAGCTTGCCCCAATAATCACTAGCTCATGCCATAAAAATGTATGTGGTATATTGATCTTGTGTTAAACACGTGATCTGTCAAATAAATTAAGTGACCAAGAGACAAAGTCCTATCATCTAAAAGAAATCACACCCTCCGTTTTTAATGGGTAGATTAAAATAATTTGACATAAATTCTCTAAAGGTGATATAAAGAAGTCGTACACTTTCTGGACCTGTTAAAGAAACATTTGTTACCCCAATAGAGTTATACTAGACAAGAAAAGGTTTCTTGTCTTACATTAAATTACTTATTCCTCCTCAGTTAGCCAGTCCATCAGGTTAGAACTCAAAGGAAAGTCATTCTAGAAAATTAGGAAATCTGATTTGACATTGGAGCACGACAGAGGTGTTCATGGTACAGTAATATGCTTTGTATTGGATGTGCTGGTTTCAAAGCTATGGATTGTACATTTGACTTTATTTAGCTGATATAGTTCCTTATCCATTGTAGCTACTAGTCATTAATGCCCTTATCAAGACACCATGCAAAGTATCCAACTGACTGCTTGGCCCTGCCAACCAATGCCACATGGCAGAGCTTGGATCAAAGAAGACTCTTGAGCCAAGCTTTGAAAAGTTAAAACTAAAACTACAGTTAGAAATGTTGGACATGTGTTTGTACATCACAAGTGCTGGGGTACCACATATGTCTTTCTTATTTATTTTTTAAAATGACATCCACTTCATGATAACTAAGGCTAAATATATGTTTCTATTAGTACCACTAACATTTAGTATTTGTGTTGACTTATTACAAATATGTAAAGAATATCTCCAGAATGTTCAGAGAAAACGGACCCAATTAAAATGTGTACATATAAAAATAAAACAATAATAGTAAGAAATATGTTTAAAAGAAAAACAATGAAAAATTAAATCAAATGTTACATAGTGGTGATGATATCTTAATAATTTAAAGCACATGGTGAATATTCGGTTAACAAAATTGTTTCATATGAACATAAAATGGAAAATCATTTCCAGTCTCCTTTGCATAGAAGGATAACAATAATACATATATTTATATTTTTAACTTCATTACCAACCATTAACAAAATATGACATTATTTTTGTTTGCCATGGTTTGCTTTTTGTTTTGTACTCATTTATTTATGGTACAAATAAGGAATTAAATAATTATATTTTTAGGTATGTGTAAATGGTCAGCATATGTTCAGATATGCTCATCGGCTATCACCTTTGGATATTAGTAAAATTGAAATTTTTGGGGACATTGAACTAACCAATGTTGGCTTGACAAGGAGTAATGTTTATCCTCATCCAATCAAGGAAAGGTTCAAAAAACCTGATGGTTGCCTTGTAAGTAAAAATTAACTACTCACTCAAAATAAACAAGTAAAGAAATCTATATAAATAAAACTCTTAGGTTTGTCTGAAATATTATTTGAATACATTTTTTTTAAATGCCTCATATCTTTTCAAGATCTATAGATTCAAAATGGAAATTCTTGTCTGTCTGCCCTCCTGTTTGTTACTCAATTACTTAAACGTATGAATATTTATATTTGTGATTCAATTATCCCAACATAAACATACGCTATATGAGAATTTGATTTTTCTTACTAGTAATGGAGGATTACTTGACACTAAAACATATTTGTGAATATCATTGTTAATGTTTGTTCTATTTTTAAAATTAGTGTTTAGAATGTATTTTTCAATCATAAACCATTGTTTAAATTTAGGAATTTTGACTTTCAATTATCAAATAGAATTTATTCTTGTTGAATGAGAATACTTCAATTGAATTGGGTTATTGTTCTGTATGTATTACGGGAATGAATATTGTCAATATGCTTTATATAAACTTTTTCTACCTCTGACAGGAATGAGGGTTTACTAGTTAGTCAAGACATTTGTTAATACCTTTAAAAAAACCCTTAACTAGTGCTATCAACGTTTAAAGAATTATATTGATTTTTTATTGCACAGTTTTCTTATATTTTCTATTATATACATTTTATCTTTTTCATCCACATTGTGCTACAGCAGCCATATATTTTTAATTTTTACTATTACTATTTCACTTCGTTTTTACATAATAATTTTCCTGTTTTTACTTGACGAGTCCTCAGCTTTTGGCAGAAAAACAAGTACTTTGGAATATTATAATTTTCTCACAAAATAATCGTATCTCTTTAAATGGTGACTTAATATCTCTTCATATTTATTAGTTATTATTGTGACCAAGGATTCAGATGTTCAGAATGAAAATAAGAAACAAAATTCCAGAAAATCAAAACTGCGATGAAAATCACGTTTAGGTTCAGGACATTGTTTAATGTGGCCTATGTGTTAATTAACATCAGGACTGAAGTCAATGTTCAAGTTGTGTAATTTCTATTATTAAATAGAAATTCAATATAGGGTATATGCTTTTGTGACATAAAATTTTATGCTTACAATTTTGTAGTCATGATCTATGCAACATGCTTTAGGAGCATACAATTTTTACAGTCTTGATCTCAGCATCATGTATTTTCTTTACTAATAACTGCTTTCAGTAGTTTATGTTATTTCTGATTTGTTCATAAAACTATTTACATGAAATTACTGATTTCTTCAATGAAATTAGCAGTTCATGCTCTTAGGCCAAAGTAGGAGAACACCTATTCCTCACATTAATCTACTGAACTATATTATAGTTCATATGTGATAATACTGTTTCTATAATCTGTGACCTAGGTATGCTCAAACAAATGCTAACCAAATCCAAATTAAGAAAATTTCAGAGTTGAGAATTCTTCATAAAATTCATCAAATTAGTGTCTAGTATAGGTAACTTTACTGGTAATAGGTGACTAGCAAAATACATACAGTCTTTTAGATTTCTTCTTATTAGAATTTTAACCCTTTCAGCACTCATGTTGAAACTACAATACAACTACACTGACTCAAAGAAGGCAGAAAATTTATAGTTTTGAAATATGGGACAATTGACGTCCTGTAAAAAATAATGTTATGGGATGAGGGGCATTTTCGTGATATAGAGGACTCTTAAAATATAGGACTTCTGACACAACCCTGGTTCTAACATGATCAACAACTATTTATTTTTAATTGCGGCTGACAGTCGAATGGCTCATCACTTCTCTCCTATCCTTGCCTAATGATGCTTTTCCTACAGTCATGATCATTCAGACTAGCTATTTTTATCTTCCTCTGTGTGTAAAGACAGAAGTGCTGGACTTTGTTCATTATTATACTGGGGATGTTATTCATCTGTTATATAGTGAGATTGCCTTTTCTTTATCAAACAGGTAGACTTTCTCTGTCATGTCAACTGGGTATAGAAATTAGATAGCAATATACAAAATAAGGTAACAGCAATTGTGTTGAGACCTATTGTTTTAACTTTACTCTGAAATGATCCTGTCTTATCATGGACAAGTGTGCTGGGAACACTAAGTGATCAATACTGGATATTTGCAATTACCAGCAAGTATTAAAAAAATTCAAATCTAACATAGGACTGGGGGAGGGGAGATGACAACAGAGGACTGCAGAAGTGATTTGGTTGTAGTAAATAGAATAAGCTAGATGTAGGTTACAGTAAATGGCCTAGCATATAGACAAATATCTGCCATATCAAAATTTTAATTACAATCTCTACCTGTGTTTGTTATGAAGGGATACTCAACCATGATGATTCCTTTAATTAATTATTTCATCTTTGTTCTAATAAAATAGAGTAAGTTTTGCAGTTTATTCAGTATAATCCTACTTACTCATACATTTCAAAAGATCTATACTAATTCGTAAGAACAAAGTAAGAATATATATATATATATATATATATATATATATATATATATATATATATATATATATATATATAATTATTATTATTTATTAACGTCCACTTTTTGCAACTAAGGCTAATTGGGATGGGTTATCTACTGGTTACCACCCTTTTCTAGCCAGGGTGGAACTTAGGATTTTATTTAATGAATTCCGTCACTAAATAAATTCCTTTGCTCAGGCGGGAATCGAACTCTTCACTCTAGGTTTACCATATGAGATTAAAGGCAACGCTTTAGCTCACACGGCTAATCTGAGACCCATATATAGCTTTTCCAAGTCTGATTCACAATTTTCCAAACCAATTTCAGAATTTTCCAAACCATTTTCAGACTTTTTCAAACCATTTTCAGACTTTTCCAAACCATTTTCAGACTTTTCCATACCATTTTCAGAATTTTCCAAACCATTTTCATAATTTTCCATTTTAAATGTAGAATTGGATGAATAATAAAACATTATCATAATAAATTCAGCATTTTAATTTCGATATTTACAGATATATTTTTGTTATATTAAAAAATGTTAAATTTTTTTAAAAAAGGTAATTAATATTATTTAAAAAAATTAAGAAAGAGGGCGACCTGCTGCTGCATTGGGGAGCTGCTGGTACATATCCATGGCCCAGTTGGCACAGTCGGTCGGCTCAATTGTAGGTATTGCCCCTTCTATAATAGTCGGAAGGACGTATTGGTCTTGGCTCATTTCGCAGTCGGTTCCTTGTAAATAATTTAATTTTTGAAAAAGCCTTCTCTGCAGGGTTTAACTGTGGAGAGTAAGGAGGAAGATATTGGACATTGAGTTCAAGGCCTTCAAACTTCTCCCTTATTACAGTAGCTCTGTGAATGGCTGGATTGTCCATCACCAGCACTGCATTACTATTATTTTCAAGTTTTTCGTTAAGTTCGTCCAAAAACTCGCAAAAACGGGTTGCGTTGCAGTTCTCTGCTCTAATTATTTTGAAATGGACCACTTTCTGATAATTTATAGCAATAACCAGAGTTTGGTTTCCGCCTCGAACTGTTGGTACTGTTAATACTGCACGAGAGCCACTCCGGGAACGAGCTTGTGTTCTTCGAAGGTGAAGATTGAAACCGGACTCATCGATGAAAATTATTTTTTCCCTTTCAGCGGGAGCCCAATCTTTAAAATTCAGGGCATATTCCTTTCTTTTTTAAAGACTACCTGCGGAATTCATTCTATCAATTTCGATGGTCACTTTTTTTAAAGTAATTTTTAATTTTTTTAGACCATTATCAATGGTAGGCTTGCTCATGTCGGGATGAAAAAATATCCTTTAGTTGCTTTAGAGTCCTTCCAGGGTTTTCTTCCGAAATTTCTTCAATGAAACAAAGAATCTCTGGATTAAGCTTCTTCCATCTTTGGCCACCCCTAGATCGCTCTAAAATGCTGCCATCATTGAGATATTTTTTGTAAATGCAGTACGCAGTTTGCAGCTTAATCCCTGAAATTTGTGCGGCTTCCTTGAGTTGATGACCATCCTCGTATAACCTAATAAACATTGCTTTTTTTCCTTAGAATATTGATTATAGTTTCCTCTACTGGAAGAATGACGGCGAGACGTTGCCGAAGGCTGAGAATCTGACTGGGAGCTTGTGTCACTCACTATAACATTTCTTCTAGGTCTTCTGCGACGAAAATGTAGACTTTCAATAGGTGATGGATCATCTACACGATCACTTTCAGTATCGGAGTTCATTTTTGTTGCAATCACTTTGCCAACTGAATATTCGGAACTGAATTAAAAGTTCTCATTGATAAGTCAAGAGGACTAGAAAGAGGATTAATATCCTCCTCCTTCTGTTTACATTAATTATGAATGTTTATTTCAATGTTTTTCCCTGCCTATTTCTGAGTTCTGAATTTGAAATGGAAAATTCTAAATTTGAAATGGAAAATTATGAAAATGGTTTGGAAAATTTTGAAAATGGTATGGAAAATTCTGAAAATGGTTTGGAAAAGTCTGAAAATGGTTTGGAAATGTCTGAAAATGGTTTGGAAAAGTCTGAAAATGGTTTGGAAAATTCTGAAATTGGTTTGGAAAATTGTGAATCAGACTTGGAAAAGCTATATATATATACCAGTCATTTCCTTTTGTAATAGCATGTAGAAATTTGAATGTGTCTAGTTAATTTACTTCTTTAATATTTCAGGAAGTTCCATTGACTCGCTACCTGAAGCATGGTTTGGGAACATTTGGAAAAATCTTGTTTACAGGAAGAATAAAATACCTGCCATTGTCATTTTATATTAATATACAATCGACTGATGTGGTAAGACAACTAATTTCTATGGTGGAAAATTTTAAGTAAATATCACCAATGAGAGATGAGATACTCTTAATATCAGACTGAAATAACATTTCTCCTCTGCCCTATCAAATTGTTAATACACCAAAGTAATAAAAAAGGGACACAGTTTAGCGATGATAGGTACAGGATATTGATGTTTATACTCTTGGTAAACCTAGAGCCATGGGTTTGATTTCCACATGGACAATAGATCAAAATTATCATGTACTATAGAATTGCATGCTAAAAAACAACTGTTTGCTCACCCTGAAAACAAATTGGGTAAATATTATAAAATAGATGATATTTTATATTTGCAGCATTAATTTATTGTATTGTCGAGTTATTTATTTTTTCAGCTTGTTTATGTTTTACATAATTAATTATGCCTTGAAAGTTTCTTTAAAACTCTTTCACATTGAACGTAGAATTTTTAATGTTTAAAATGTTATGGGTTCAGATAACAGTAGGACAAAGGTTAAGTATGAAGTATAAAAGTAAATGAATGTCTCATTTTTGATCATTTAGTGATTGCATTCAGAATAGTGATGCTTATTCCATATTGTGTTCTGTGATATTTGGCTACCTTTGTAGAATTATGATCCCCTTATGGTTTTTGTATATTATAATTTAACATGAGATATTATTTTAAAAGACAATATATAAAAGAAAAATATAATTTTGTACTACAAATCAATGTTTTTCTAAATACAAGGTGTAATATTCTGAAATTAATTAATAAGAGTTTAGTTTACTGGTATTGGGTTTGTCCTTAATACTGTGAGGGAATTAGAGGGATTTAATATATATGTATGTGTGTATATATATATATATATATATATATGAATGAAAGGTAATTAGTTGTATACTATTAGAATACCAACAGCTAACTTTCCATATAGTATAGGTAATTTCACATAACAAGGGCGGTAGCCTGTAGATAATCTGTCCCAATTAGCCTTGTAGTACAAAGGGGACATTCATTAACAGCAATAAATAAATAAATGGAATAATGGTTCTCCAGTATACTTTTGCTCCTGTTAGAAAATTATGTGCCTTGAATGGTTTGTACTCACTCCAAGAAGCTTTCAGACATGCCTTGTGGCCACTAACTGCCTTGTACAAATCCATGGGCATTTCTATAGGACAAGAATTGTGAATGAAAGTTTTGTTCAATGAGACAAATTTTCCTTAGTATATGTTAAAGATGGAAGCTTATTACGTTTATCAAGAGCAAAGCCATTACCGCACTGAAACAGAGGAAAGATGTTCAACTTATTATCAAGTTGATAAGAGTGACCTCAATGGGGAACTGTTACATTTCCTGCAGTCTTCAAATTTAGTAATAACTCTTTTCATATTTATAATGTGTGCTGCCACAGAGAACACTATTTTACAGAAAATGCAAACTTACATTATAAAGATGTTTAGAAATAAAATTATTGATTTAATTTTTTTTTTTTTGGAAAAAAATGTTCTTCCTCGTTTTGGGATTTGAAATAAGCTGATAAATCTTAAATATATTTAGCTTCCCTTGTACATAACAGCACTCTGAAACTTTTCTGTCTGCTATACCTCTCTGACTGGTTTCAAAGTACATTTATTGTTAGTGAAACTAAATTTATTGTTCATTATATAAGCTCCTGATGAGATGGTTTGGGGGTGGGGGTGAAAATATGTACATCAAAATGAATTAAACTCAGTTTTATTGGAATATCTTTTATATATTGGTCACCAGCCTTCGACTTTGTATACATTTTTAAAGTTGATATCCCGTAGCAGCATTATATTTTAACTACTGTTGTTTGGAAGTATATTGCTCGATACTGAGGCTTAGTGAAATTTAATATTATCAGATAAAATGCATTTATTAAGTTACTAGCTAAGGTACCCGGCTTCGCTCGGGAAATCATTAGAGGCTGAATGATGTTTTTTTTTTTTTTTTTTTTTTTTTTGGCAAGGCTTCAATGTGTAGAACTACACTTCCCGTCTGGGCGTATAGTTTCCCCGTGAGGGTTAGGCATGGGACTTATGGGGGGAATAGAAAACTTAGGTTTTGAAGAATAAATGAAAATAAATCCCTAGGCAATTCCCTCTCCATTGTTTGACACACTGTGAATAATTCAATCATGGATATCTTTTATTAGAATTAAATATTATCTATTATGTACATATTTCCTGTTAGAAACCAATCTGAGATTGTGAGCTTAGTGGTATACATAATAGTAAATTTGAGTAGAATTCAATTCCATCATTTCACAGGAAATACGTTAACACAATTAACTGTGTTAGCCTCCCGAAAACTTCCGTCCCCTCTTCAGCATCAACATTGCGTTATTTAAATTATTTATTTAAAACATAACAAAGTTATTTTCTAATTAAAATAAATAACAATTGAGATGCGGAGGAGGCGGAGATTTGTTACTTTCAAATCATAGTTAGAACACTCATATAAATCTAAAAACATAACATGAGTTGTCATATTATGCCTATATTACAGACACTTTAATGAGTAATAATAAAATTGTTGACTCCCGCTATAGTTTTTAGCGTATATCTCATTTAATCTTTGGTATACGATAAAAGTGTAAATAACAAAAGTTACTTTGAATAACAAAATAAACAATGTTTGTTTTGTGTGTCATTATCGAAAAACCAGTTGGAAACGAATCATCCCAGCTTTTCATTTCGGGCTTACCTTAGAACGCCCACTCATGCTCGTTCTAGCAATCAAAGTTCATACAGCTTATAGTCATGGGGGTGTTATAACTAATTCTAATACTAAATTTTGTTTAGTTCGGTTCAGTCTTTTGTTGCCAAATATAATTGTTGACTCCCGCTATAGTTTTTAGGTTATATCTCATTTAATCTTCGGTATACAACTAAAGTGTATATAACAAAAGTTACTTTAAATAACAAAATAAACAACTTTTGTTATGTGCACATTTGCAGAAAAACCAATAGAAAACGAAATACCGATATTTTTAATTTCAGGCCTCCTTTACAACCCCCACTCCTGCTCGCCCCTAGAAATGTTGGCACGGCTTATTTTAATGAAGGCGTTATTACTAATACATATAACTAGTTTTATTTAGTTCGGTTGAGGCTTTTGTCCCAAATAAAAATGTTCACTTCCACTATAGGTTTTAGCGTATATCTCGTTTATATATCAGTATACGAAAAAAGTGTATATAACAAAGGTTACTCTAAATAACAAAATAAACAACTTTTGTTATGTTCATATTTGCCGAAAAACCAATAGGAAACGAAATATCGCTATTTTTAATTTAAGGCCTCCCTTATAACCCCCACTCCTATTTGTCTCAGAGAATATTAATTATAGCCTAATGTCTAAGTTGGGTTAGTAGTAATATACATACCAAGTTTCATAAAATTTGGTTGAGTCGTTTATACGTAAAAGGTAACAAACTAACAAACAAACAAACAAACTAAAATACACCTAAGAAACAAAATGCAGTTATGGTGTCTATGACATGTGAAACAAAAAGTTATCGTGAAATTTCGAGAAAAAAATCATTCTACAGACAGAGGTTACAATTTTTTTATATATATATAGATATAATAGGATTTTTTTAATTTCTTATAACTAATACTACTAGAGTTCAATTTGAATTAATTTCAGTAACATACATCTGTTCATAGATTTATCCTCATCCTAAAGTTATTTACCACTTGAACGTAAGATATACTTCAGAGGGATATATTGTTCAGAACAGCTGGGGTCTCCGAGGACAAGGATGGGATGAAGAAATAAGGTCACCTATTCCTCTGGCTCTGTTTCCAGGAAAAACATTCACATTTTCAATAATAACCACAAATGCCTATGTTCAGACTCGAGGTTCAAATTGGGACTTACCATTGTTCTATCATCGTATGAATCCTGATTGTGGAAAGTACATTTATGTTGAAGGAGATATTATTCTGAGTACCCTTCAGGTATTTCCTGACAATGACAATGAATCAGTATTTTAAATAATTCTTCCATTGTATTTTCAATCTAGGTAAATATCAAATTTAAAATTTTATTAGCTTCCACATTTATAAAAGGTTCCTAAATTTGTTTTGCTAACTTTTGAGACTTTTATTATTCGTTATTTGCATTTTTTTTTTTTGACCATATAAATTAGATATATTCCATTATGCACTGGAATAAAGAAATAATGATATAAAAAATGTTATATGTTATTGATTTGCAACTAAAAGGCTGATATTAGTCTTAATAAAACTTGTTGTCATACATGACATTTATAGCTATATTTTAAATATGTATTGGTAAATAAATAATTGTTATGTAATATAATAAAGACATATTGATATTAAAGTTATTATATATTGATATAAAAGAATAGAAATATTCTCACTAAAATAGTTGTATTTTGTATTATCTATTTGTTTATTACCTCTCTATCTAATATTAAAAATTTATCTGGATCCAGGGTAACTGAGAGTCTAAAGACTTTTATTTTTATTGTATTTCATCAATATTGATAACAAAAAAAGGTCCGAAATAAAAGCCAACTAATAACTAGCTCATATGACTTAATTAGTTTTATCATTAAATCGTGAGATTGATTCCTTCTGATTTTGGGAGTTTTATTTAAGTGATGGAATACATATATAAGGTCCTAGGCCTTATTGTTGCTGGAAAAGGATCGTAAACTATAGGGCATCAACATATAGAGTGGAGTAGAGGAATAATGAAATACATAGTGAAATAAATAATGATAAACAAGCGTTTCCTGTGCTCCACCCTGTGTAAACTCACGTTTTTCATCATATTTCCCCTAAAGGAAATCAGATATTGAGGTCGTACTCATGACACGATTTTTGAAAAATTTCCTCAATTCTCAATTGATACTACCCAAGAGATGATGAAAATGTGGTCTGTTCAAAACTGTGTGTATATATATATATATATATATATATATATATATATATATATATATATATATATGTAGATATAGAAACTCGATATATAAACGTTTTATATAAAACTAAATATCTAGTTTATTAATGACTGAAATCCGGCCAGTGGGAGGGGGGGTTTAGAGGGAGAATTTTGAAAAATTTTAATATCTGTTATTATGTATCGGATCAAAAAAATTGCAATCTTATTCTAAATAAAATGTTCTATAAGTGTTATGAATGTTTTTTCACTGTCTTGATTACTAACTGAGATGATTGGATGTTTTAGTTTTCAGCCTTCAGTAAACCCCCACTCCTACTCGTGTCATATTAACTAAAAGCTGTTATATTATAGAGCATTTTATTTGAAGTCTATATGCCAAATTTTGTTCTCATTGAACTTTTACGTTTTGAAATAAATGCAAATTCATGGGGCATGTGCTTAGATAACACAGCCCCTGTGTGACATGTTTTTTTCTAACCACAGTGGAATTAAGGATTTTGTTTTTAGGGAAACAAAACCCTAAGATCTAATAAACTTTAACTCTCATAGTCATCCTGAGACCTATTGATTTAAATAATTTCAACAAATGATGAATTGGCAAAATGATCCTTATTTGTTCAATGCCTGACTATCATTATACATACGACATGCAAGTCAAATTATAAAAAGACCAAAAATTATGTGATTTTATGTTTAAATGTTTATGTATTGTTATTTAATAGACAATGTTTATAAATTTTTCAACATTTTATTATAATCATTGGTTTTGTTATTATTTCTATAAATGTATATATATATATACATAACACCTGTATTTGTTATATATATATATCAGTCACTAGTATTTTGTGGGGGTTCCCTACTTGAATCCATATCTTGCACACTAAATTTGATTTGGCTCTTGAGGTAGTGCTTCTATCCACTCCCCTGGTGACTGTTCAGCCCTGCTAGGTAATTGAGTAGGTACTTGTATAAAAATGTAATGATCTGATGCCATAAAGAGAATGTAATGATCTGATGCCATAAAGAGAATGTAATGATCTGATGCCATGGAGAAACAACCAGCCATTTCGTCTTCCTGTCAAAGTCCTGTTGCCAAGGCCTTAATGTTGAGGTTGAGATTCTCATTTCTGTTAATGGTATTTAAAAAAATAATTGACCAAGGTTGTCTATTATTAGTCTATCTAACTGTCACTTACTAACTAAACCTTGTTATAAAGGTTATCTATGATTTTAATCATTATAATTTGCAATTTTATGCATTCTAGGTTATTAATATTAGCTTAATAAAAATAATATATCTTTTATAAATTTTCCTCTTTGTGATAATGTTAACATTGTTACAAATGTATGGTTAATAATAAACTTTATGATTCTATATATGGTGAAAAATTTCTTTTGCCTTGTCATTCTAATATTCTATAACTTTAGTTTATATAATAAAAATAAAGTAATATGTTGACTAATCCCCTTATGACTAAGAACACTACTTAAATGTAGAGTGAACAATTGGATAGGAGGAAATGACTTAGTCTCCTTCCATACCAGGATTAGTTTTAGCAGATTTCACTTAATCAAATGTACACACACACACATATATATAAACGGCTGGACCGATTTGAATGAATTTTTTTGGACGTGTTTGGGTGAAGCCCTAGATGGTATAGCGTCACAAATCAGCCCGGCAGATGGTGCTAAACGAGATATACACTAGCAAAGTAAAGTGGGAGCCAACAATTTTATTGGGCATCAACGATTGAACCGAACTTAACAAAACTCAGTATGTGAATTAGCATTAAATCTTCCATGATTATAAGCTATATTAAATTTTTTAGGTTCAAACGGAGTGGGGGTTATAATGGAGGCCTGAATAAGAAAATCGCGATATTTCATTTTCTATTTGTTTTTAGGCAAACGTGCAAATAACAAAAGTTGTTTTTTGTGTTATTAAAAATAGTTTTTGTTTTAAAAATAATATTATTCAATTTAATATCCTAATCGCTTGATATATCATGCAGGACGTCTGTTGGGTCTGCAAGTATATATAAGTTTATATATATACATATATATATATATATATATATATATATACTAGCTCAGATACCCGGCTTCGCTCAGGAATTCATTTGAGGCTGAATGGTGATAGTATTTTTTTGGCAAGGCTTTACTTTACACAATGTTTTGACATTTACCCGTCCTAGTGTTTAGAGTAAATACCCGACGTTTCTGTGAATTTGTTAATAATACAATTATTTTTTTACGTAAGACTTCACTGTCCTCCATATGGTCATATTTCCCGCTTCCTGTGCATTATGCATAGATTTGAATTTGTAGTTTTTAACGTATAACTCATTTATACTAAGGTATACGACGAAAGTGTATATAACAAAAGTTACACCAAATAACAAAATAAACAACTTTTGTTATGTGCATAATTGCTGAAACCCCAATAGGAAACAAAATATCACTATTTTGAATTTCAGGCCTCTTCTATAACCCCCACTCCTGCCCGTCCCTAGAAATGTTAGTATGGCTTATTATAAGGAAGGCGTTAGTGCTAATACAAATACCGAGTGTTTTATTTAGTTCGGTTGAGTCTTTAGTGCCCAATAAAATTGTTGACTCCCGTTATCATTTTTAGCATATAACGTCTTTATACTTCGGTATACGACGATAGTGTATATGACAAAAGTTTCTCTAAATAACAAAATAAACAACTTTTGTTATGTGCATGTTTGCCGAAACCCCAATAGGAAACGAAATATCACTATTTTTAATTTCAGGCCTCCCTTATAACCCCCACTCCTGCCCGTCCCTAGAAATGTTAGTATGGCTTATTATAAGGAAGACGTTAGTGCTAATTCACATACTGAGTTTGGTTTAGTTCGGTTGAGTTTTTTTGTGCCAAATAAAATTGTTGACTTCCGCAGTAGTTTTTAATGTATAACTCATTTATACTTAGGTATACGACAAAAGTATATATTACAAATGTTACTCTAAATAACAAAATAAACAACTTTCGTTATGTGCGTAATAGCCAAAAATGCAATAGGAAACGAAATATCGCTATTTTTAATTTCAGGCCTCCCTTATAACCCCCACTCCTGTTCGTCTCAGAGAATATCAACATAGCCTAAAGTCTAAGTTGGGTTAGTAGTAATATACATGCCAAGTTTCATAAAATTTGGTTCAGCCGTTTATGCGTGAAAAGGTAACAAACAAACAAACAGACACGAAAGAAACAAAATCAATGTACAGACAGAGTTTACAATTTTATATATATATATATATATATATATATATATATATATATATATATATATAACGGGCAGGAGTGGGGGTTGTAAGGGAGGCCTGAATTTAAAAATAGCGGTATTTCGTTTTCTATTCGTTTTTCGGCAAATATGAACATAACAAAAGTTGTTTATTTTGTTATTTAGAGTAACTTTTGTTATATACACTATCATCGTATACCTAAGTATAAATGAGTTATACGTTAAAAACTACTGCGGAAGTCAACAATTTTATTTGGCACATAAAACTCAACTGAACTAAACCAAACTCGGTATGTGAATTAGCACTAACGCCTTCCTTATAATAAGCCATACTAACATTTTTAAGGATGGGCAGGAGTAGGGGTTATAAGGGAAGCCTGAAATTAAAAATAGTGATATTTCGTTTTGTATTGGGGTTTCGGCAAATATGCATAGGTATAACAAAAGTTGTTTATTTTGTTATTTAGAGAAATTTGCTCAACAATTCTTTGGAACTACCAGGTACCTCGTGGGAAAAATTAATTCAAATCTATTTTAATATTTTGTGCTTAATAATTTAAATCTATGCATAATGCACAGGAAACGGGAAATATGACAATATGGAGGACAGTGAAATCTTACATAAAAAATTAATTTTATTATTAACAAATGCACATCAACGACGGTATTAACCCTAAACACTGGGAAGGGTAAATGTCAAAATATTGAGCAAAGTAAAGCCTTGCCAAAAAAATACCATCACCATCCAGACTCAAATGAATTCCCGGGGGAAGCCGGGTATCTGAGTTAGTATATATATATATATATATATATATATATATATATATATATATATATATATATATATTTGTCTGTTAACACTCTAGCAGTCGCAATTTTTGTTTGATTATTACCAAACTCGATATTTAATCGTTTTATGTAAAAAGAAAGATCAAGTTTGTTAATGGCTGAAATCCGACAAGTGAGAGGGAGGGGGATTTTTCGAAAATTCGAAATCTCCGGATCGAAAAATCGTATAGAACGAATCTTATTGCAAATTAAATGTACTATAAATATTGTTTTATATTTTTATTCTCTATCTTGAATATTAACTGATGTATTTGAATTTCCCAGCCTTCAGCAAACCCCCACTCCTACTCGTCACATAAATAATACTCTGTTATATAATAAACCACTTTACTTGAAGCTTAAATACCAAATATTTTTCCTTTATTACAATATACATGCAAATATGGTCTGTTGCCTCCCCCCCCCATCTTAAGTTGTTAGATTACTAAAATTTGTATGATTGAGATAAAGATTATACTGAGTCATTATAAATTACAGTGCTAGATATAGTAAATAGTTTTCAATAAAATCAGTATGTTGTATTAAGATATATTCAGTAATTGTTTTTCTTTTGGTTGAAGAATGATTCTATCTATCTGATCAGCACTGAGAGGTTGGGTAACCTGTTTTTTTCTAATTCAGGAGCTTTCCTTTGGAGGGTTATTAAAATTGACAAAGATGTCTCATTACCATTTGTATTTATTCACTACATGTTCAAGGTGTTGTTAAGTGTTACCAGTATGTAGATTTATCAATTGTAAAACTTCACGTCGGAAATCTGCTTAGTTTACGCAGGCCCTACATGACGGACTTTCTGTTTTATTTTTAGCTAGATATTCTGAATTTAAGAAAGAAAAAATATCAAATAGATTTAATAAGGAATCTTACCATGTTTAAGAACGTCTGTAGTCTTTAGAACTGACTCCATTATTGCTGATGCTTGGCAAACATCCAGCTGATAGACACGTTCATAGAATTCATTGGCCACGTAAAAGAAAAAAAATCCGTATCCGGAGTACTTAAAATCCTAGCTAGTAGATAAAGAAAATGGGGTGTATTCAAATTTATAGTATACTAGCTAAGGTACTCGGCCTCACCCGGGAAATCATTTGATGAACATAAATTAAAAATAGCGATATTTCGTTTTTTGGCAAATATGCACATAACAAAAGTTGTTTATTTATTATTTAGAGCAACTTTTGTTATATACACTTTCGTCGTATACCGAAGTGTAAATGCGTTATACGCTAAAAAATTATAGCGGGAGTCAACAATATTGTTTGGCACTAAAGACTCAACCGAACTAAATAAAACTCGGTATGTGTATTAGCACTAACGCCTTATTTATCATAAGCCATATCAACTTTTCTTGGGATGGGCAGGAGTGGGGGTTATAAGGGAGGCATGATATTAAAAATAGCGATAGTTATTTCGTTTTCTATTCGTTTTTCTGCAAATATGCACATGACAAAAGTAGTTTATTTTTTTATTTGAAGTAACTTTTGTGATATTTACTTTTGTCTTATAACAAGGTATAAACGAGATATACGTTAAACTTTAGCGGGAGCCAACAATTTTATTGGGCACTAACGATTGAACCGAACTTAACAAAACTCGGTATGTCAATTAGCATTAATTCTTCCATGATTATAAGCAATATTTCGTTGTCTATTTGTTTTTCGTCAAACGTGCACATAACAAACGTTGTTTACTTTGTTATTTAGAGTTACTTTTGATTTTTTACATTTTTTCGGGAACAATGTATGAAGCAATAAGCAATAATTTGCGTATAATATTGATATGCTCATCAATTCTTTCCAATATGAACTACCAGGTACCTCACGTGGAAAACTTAATTCAAATCTATGTTAATATTTTAACCTTAATAATTCAAAGCTATGCATAATGCACAGGAGACGGGAAATATGACAATATGGAGGACTGAGAAGTCTTACATAAAAAAATAGTTTTATTATTAAAAAGTCCGTCACGCAGGGGCTGCGTAAACTAAGCAGATTTCCTATGTGAAGTTTAGCAGTAGAGAAATCTGCATACTGGTAACACAACAACACCATAAGTAAATACAAACGGTAATGAGAAATCTTTCAGTTAATTTTAATAAACTCCCAACTGAAACGGCTTCTGAATTGTAAGAATAATTTATATTTTAATAACTCAAATTTTAGTAGTCCAAGAACTAAAGAAGGGGGGGGGCGGATGAACAGACCGTATTTGCATAAATCTGACAAAGTAAAGAAGGTTAGGTAAGGTTAGAAAGGACAGGTTAGGTTAGAAGCTTCCGCCAGAGCCGAGCACGGCCGAACTAACCCGAACAACACCCGACCACAGACTTCATAAAAATGCAAATATCTCGGTTAATATTCAAGATAGAGAATAAGTGTATATAACAATATTTATAGTAAATTTAATTTGCAATAAGATTGGTTCTATACAATTTTTCGATCCGAACAACGGAGATATTTTTAATTTTCGAAATTCCCCCTCTAAACCCCCCCTCCCTCTGGTACGATTTAAGCCATTAACGAACTTGATCTGTCTTTTTAAATAAAACGGTTAAATATCGAGTTTGGTAACGATCAAACAAAAATTGCAACCGCTAGAGCGTTAACAGACACATATATATATATATATATATATATATATATATATATATATATATATATATAGATATAGATATAGATATATATAATTTTGATCGGACCTCATTTTCGTCATCTCCTGGGTAGGATCGATGGACATTTGAAGAAATTTTTCGAAACTCGCGTCATGAGTACGACCTCAATAGCTGATTTCCCTTAAGGGAAATCTGCTAAAAATCCACAGCAACGACGGGGACAAACCCTAAACACTGGGACGGGTAAATGTCTAAATATTGTGCAAAGTAAAGGCTTGCCAAAAAAAATATACCATCACCATTCAGCCTCAAATGAATTCCCGGGCGAAGCCGGGCATCTAAGCTTGTATATATATATATATATATATATTTGTCTGTTACCGCTCTAGCGGTCGCAATTATTGTTTAATCGTTGCCAAACTTGATATTTAGTCGTTTTATGTAAAAAGACAGATCAAGTTCGTTAATGGCGTGACGGACTTTTTTCTGCCAAGGCTTTACTTTGTACAATATTTTTACATTTTCCCGTCTCAATGCTTAGGATTTACAGCCGGGTCAGATGTGCTGGGGATATGTTAATAATAAAAGCACTTTTTTATGTACTTAATTCTACAAAATACACAATATATTTATATTACCCATTTCCTGTGCATGTATTTATTTATATATATACATAAAACATAATAATAGATTATTGTATTAACCATATTATCCATATGGTTAATACGATAATCTATTAAAATAATTAATAGATAGATTAAAATAATTAATTAATTTAATAGCTAAAACAATTCAGTGAAATATAAGGTTAGCAGTGAGAGGACAGAAAGGAAGTCTCCCACCTCTCCTCACTACACTCACTGTTGCCAACAAACATCCTACTTTTTTAAGATATCTGTCCTGTTTAGATTAACTTATGTTAATAATTCTTAATGCATTTTCTTCACAATACAAAAGCGTTTGTTTTATTAATTTCCATACATTAATTAAATAAAGTATTAAATACATTTAAAGCGAAACTGAAATTTCTGATAAATTAATGTGTGGGAAAGAGAGGGGGGGGGGGCACGACATGCATACATACTCTGGTCTTTATTCAACCTGTTAAGTCTAATAAAAGTGTATTAATCCATCTAGGTACTAAGTTGAATAAATGGATACGCATCGATGACTACAACAAAACGTCTAAGCAAATTGCTTGCTTTATAAATTACTAAAATGATGTATTTAACGAAAGTCACTCTAAATATCAAATAAACGTCTTATTGCGTGTGTTTAATACGGAGTTTCGTTAATTTCGATTTAGTCTTTCGAGCCCCATAACATTGTTGACACCTTCTATAATTTTTCGTGTATACCCCAATTATACCTCGTCATATGGAAAAAGTCCATATATCAAAAGTTACTTTAAATAACAAAATAAACAACTTTTGTTATGTGCATAACTGTCGAGAAACCAATTGGAAACGAAATATCTCTATTTTTAATTTCAGACCCTCCTTACAACCCCCACTCCTGTTCGTACCTCGAAATTTTAATATAACTTATAATCAGGGAGGTGTTAATACCAAATCACAAACGGAGTTTCGTTTAATTCGGTTGAGTGTTTTGTGCCATATAAAATTGTTGACTCCCACTATAGTTTTTAGCGTATAACTCATTTATACTTCGGTATACGATAAAAGGGTATATTACAAAAGTTACTCTAAATAACAAAATAAACAACTTTTTTTATGTGCATATTTGCAATATAAGCCAATAGGAGACGAAATATCGCTATTTTTAATTCCATGCCTCCCTTATAAACCCACTCCTGTTCGTCTCAGAGAATATTAATATAGCTAGAAACCTAACCTCTTTTAGTAGTAATACACATACCAAGTTTCAATTCGATTCAGCCGTTTATGATTCTATAAAGGACATACAGACAAACATTCATTTATATATATATATATATATATATATATATATATATATATACAAACACATACATGCATACTCTTGCCTGTTACCGTTCTTGGGATTGTAATATTTATTTGATTGTTACTAAATAATCTGTTCTATAATGAACCACTTCTTTTGAAGCTTAAATACCAAACATTGTTTTCAAGAGATCTTTATTATGCGAGATACATTCAAATTCGTTGTGTGATTACGTCATCAATTAAGATCTTAAATCCTGCCTTGAAAATCTTTATTTTATCTGTCATAATAATCATGTTTGTTATTGGCTGAAATCGGACCTGGAACAGACGGGGGGGGGGGATTTGAAAATTCACAAATATGTTTGTTATAGTGAGTTGGATCGTAAAATTGTATAGAATCAATGTTTTTAAGCTATTGACGTCTACAATGGTTCTATGCATTTTTTAGTAATTCAAGTTTTGCTTAAGTTATTATTTGTTGTTTTCAGCCTTAGGTACCCCACCCCCTTCTACTCATCGGTTTTTACATAAGATAATCTCACAACATATTCTACATAGAAATGTAGAATATGTTGTGTGATGTGATCACAAGTGGGTTATACGAGCATATGGAAAATCTGCATAGTTTACGCAGCACTTGCGTGATGGATTTTTATACTGTTCTTTTTTCTTACGTAAATATAGGATGACTATCTTTTGATATGTCGTGATTTAAATTTTTGATAAGCCTAGTTTACAAAAGTCCGTCACCCAGGGGCTGCGCGAGCTAAGCAGATTTCCTTAGATATCTGCTAATAGATAATCTACATACTAGTAAACAACATGACGGTGACTATTAAGTGAATAAATACGGTAATGAAAAATCTTTCAGTCAATTTTAATAAACTCTCGACGGGAAACGTCTGAAATGTAAACAAACATACCTGCTAACCTATTACCGAAAAGAAAAACAATTACTGAAATATATCAGAAAGTAACATATTAATTTTATTGAAAACTATTAAGAGAAATCTCCTAAAATATGTGTTCGCTTGAACTCTTATACCTGGTAAGTACTCAATGGATACAATAATAATCATTTCTTTAAATAACTGTTATTTTTCGACCTTTGTTTTGTTAATATCGTGTTCTTTGTTAAAATTACTTATTTAAAACAAGAAACTTACACTCTGTGTACATTTTACTGTAACTAATTACTTAAAATACATGTATAACAATACTAATTATGAATCAGGACACAGGGCCGTTCATGTGTGTGGCAAAACCAAGCGTTCTATGGCTCTTAAGGCCGGTCCAGACGCTCCGTTTTGCACAACGTTTTGTCTGCGCAGTCTTAAGACGGAATGAAAACGTTGCAATTTGTAGAGCGTCCACACGGCACAGACATATCTGTATATTTTGCTCAGTTTTGTGTGAGATCGTCATGGAGGAGGTACTACTCTGGTCGATATTCGCTATGTGTCTTGTTTAAAAAAAGAAAAAAAGATTGCATCATCTCAGAAGTACCCAGCGTTCAAAGTGGTCGCGGAAGTGGCTTCTAAAAAGGATGCACTTTTCCCATATCAAGTTATTACGTGAATTACGTGATTAACCTACTTATTGGCGGAACTACTTGCGAATGGACGTTGACACATATACTTATTTATTGGAATTAGTGACACCGCATATCAACAAAGAAAATACTTGTATGAGAACAGTAATATCAGCACATGAAAGGCAATTATTGCCGTGATGAAGCTATGAAAATGATTGCCGTTGCATCAATTTCTTTAAATTCATTTGCTAAGCTTTCATACGCCTCCCCCTTCTTATCCCTATCACTGTATTCTTTTGATTTAACACGCCAAATGCTCGGGAAACTTTCATACAGAGAAATAAAATCTGTTAAAAACTCCCTAGAACATTGCCGAAGGTCAGCCATTGTCGCCTGACGAATTGAAACTGAGTATCAAAACGAATCGGAAAACGGTGCTACCGTCCACACACGTCGACTTGTCTGCGCAGTTCAAGGAAAACTATGCTCTCTGGCTCAGTTTTACTAAAACTGTACCGCCTTCGAAATGGGTTCAAAACTGCACAGTTTTCCAGTCCACACGCAACGTTTTATCTGCAACGTTTTGAACTGCGCAGACAAAACGTTGTGCAAAACGGAGCGTCTGGACCAGGCTTTATACTTACAAATAATTGCTAAATCCGATGGGCTATTAACTACGTTTGAAAATAGTGGATATGGTGGGAGAGGATAGGGCGGAGAGTAGTAAGGGATGACTCCATTGAATTATAATAAAGATTAAATAAGTTAATTTGTAACTAAAGCATTTATTTTGGGCTTTTAGATAAATACAAATTTGTAAGACAATAAATAGTGTTTTTTACTTAATTTACTCATAAGTAGAAAGTGATAGAAATAGTTACTTATCAAAAACTAAAATTTTGTATTTAGTCACATATCTCATACGTGTCAAATATTTTGCAGTGCTTCATTTTCTCCACTACTGCAACTGTGCTTATTAGTTAAACCTTCTTGAGTAATGATTTGAAGTTAGAAGTTGAAGAGCAGTAATTGGAAATATGATCGTGAAGTACATCAGAATGTATTACTTTTCTCTCGCGTGACTTCTTAATGTGTTATGATCATTGGATTGTCTGATGCTCTAGAAAAAAAATATATATACATTAGACACACCTCATAGATATTTTCGATATTAAAACAGCAATATACTTTGTGTAATTACAATTATACATTAAATAGTAGTTGCGTTATTGATAACATAACCATATGTGTTATTGATAACATAGCTATATGCGTTATTGATAACATAACTATATGATAACTAGCCTAATGTACCTGCCTTTACCGAGGAAATATTTAGAGGCTGAATAATGACGGTATTTTATTATACGTTTTTTGCTAGACTTGACTGTGAACACGAATTTCGTTTTTACTGTAGGGAATATGTGAAACTTCGCAAAAACACCCTTTCTCCACCCTTCACTTTAATATACCCCTACATATGTTACGTTTTTTACTTCAACGCCTCTTCATCAGGTGTACATTATCCTTATCATTGAAAACGGATCAACAAATGGTAGAAAATAGTTATAAGAATACTGGTAGAGGAGCCTTGCTTCAAGATAAGATCCAGTGATCGCCAATTGGATTAAGAAAATATGCAAAGATGTAGGAAATGTAGCTTGGACCTAAAGGGATAAAATGAGGAACAATTGTAGTACTTAAACGTCAAACTTAAATTCAGGAATTTAACTCAGACTATGATTAATTTAAAATAGGAGAGTTGTCTTTAGATTTTTATGACTAAATGTCTTTTATTAATTGTGCTCAAATTGAATTTCTATTTCTTGTTTTTATATACCATTATTTTATTTAATAGTCATTGAGACCACACGGTATTTTTTTATTTTTTTCAATTTTATGATCCGTTTCAAAACTTTTATATTATAGTTGTAGTAGGATAACTAGTTGCCAAAAATTTGCATGACTTTCCAATTGTTTGTATTTGGCAGGAGGAGGCTGATGATAGAACGGGTTCTTTGAAAACGCTTTGCCATTTGAATAAAAACTTGTGAAGGAATGAGAATTTTTTTCTCGATACTTCTCCGGGGTTAGAGTAAAATGAATGAATGTGACATTGTGTTTTTGTAAATTCTGGCCTATTGCTAACATAAGATTGTATTCTTTGGTCATTAGTATAAATATTTGTACACTTCGCATCTCAGAGTTTATATGTTTTTCCTACCTAGTGCCTGGTAACTACATCCAACTTAAGACACATAGGGCCGCTCATGATGGTGTGTGGCAAAATCAAGCGCTCTATGGTCCTTATACATAGTTGCTAAACACGGAAATATATATGAAGATTTGGTATTTAGAAGTATAGTCTATCTACATTATGGCATCATGTCACTTACAGCTATACCCTATAGTCACAATCAGGGCCGGCCTGGGTCCCTGTAAGGGCGCACAGGCCCTCGGCCGAAGGACCAGTAAACAACAGCTAAAATAAAAGCAACTGAAAAAATGCAACTGTGCTTTTATTGATCAACTAATGCTTGATGTGTATTTCGAATTAACTGAAGGGCCGGCGGGCCAGTATGGGCCTGCTCACACTGTTAATGTAGCTAATCTATATAAAAAACAATTTGAGTGAAACTTCCATGGACAAGCGTGTTCTGCATTATCGCTATATCCCATATAAATTAATTTGAAAGGATAAAAGAAAAGTTCATTCACATGACCGATGCTAACAAACCACACCATCCATTACCCGCAAATTTTCATCAAATAATAAATAATTTTCTTGTTTTCAGTCTACGGTACCCCCCCCCCTCTTTACCCATCTTTGAGCAACTGGTTTCCTGAACATCTCTTGCCCGACTTACATTCTAATACCTCTTTACATTGCCATCATAATATTACGCGAGACGGTAGAGAATAGATAGTGAGATGAGCTCACCAGGTACATTCCAACAAGTGGGAAATATGTTTAGCTTACGCTGCCATTGTATGATGTACTTTTATTGGTTGGATTTATTCCCCGTTAATAAAAAAAGAAAAATATCCATTCAATGTTATTAAAAAAAAAAATAATGTTCAGAATTTGAGCTAAATTTTAAAACTTTAGTTGCCTTGTTTTGAGAAATTTCATAAATTAATTCAGATATGGCGATACCAATTTTATCGAGAAAAAAATACAGTTTTTCTTATCGCGCAAACATCAGATAAATATTGTACGTATTCACTTGAAAATGATGATGAATTAGGATATTTTAGTAATTACGCAAAAAGAAGCGATTTAATAGACAAATGGAATGCAGTTGCATTTTAGTGGCACAAAAAGGTCATTACTACAGCATTACATAAATAGTTTACAAAATTAAATTTTCCTATTATAAATCACGGTTAGGCTTAGAGGATGGGGTACTCTCAGATTTCTGCCAGGAGTTGCCCATAACATATAATGTACTCCAGATTGAAAGAGGAACAATGAAATTCCTGATACTCTTTCTGATGAAACCCTTATTATTCGATGAATTAAACTAATTTTTCTGACGAGGACAATGATTCTTATTGGACAGCATTTAGAATAAACACTTTCAGAAATGTCTGATACTATTTCTGATGAGGCAGTTTTTCGAAATTGGGGTCTTGAGTTTAACTTCTATACCTGATTACCCTCAAGAGGAATCTGCTCACTAAATCAAACAAGAGTAACCACAATGAAGAACAAGCAAAGATGTGACAATCACTTGGTGAACAGAATATCAGATACTTGATCAAGTGTGTACCCTCCTTCTCATGTTCGTTCCCTTTGATCAGAGGTTAATTCAGATGCCCTAACTGGGTTGAGTTCTAAAAGATATAGTAGCTTATGAGATATCTCCTTTATAAAATGTTATATATCTTACGATATACCAATACATACATTATCACTGGACAAGGATACCAGTCATACCAAATCTTTTGGACACGGCATTGTATGTTAGAGGCAAATTTTACTTTTAAGTTGCTTTTTAAGTATTTACCCAAATTAGTTTGCAGCATTTCAGAACAAGTGGTGGTTATTGTTTGGTTCATAATTTCCAAAAAAAAAATAAAATCATAATTCGTGAAAACGAATTACCCCATATTTAATCCGAAACTAAGAAGTTCCGATTGTAGATATTTGAACTGTATTACATAATAATACTATAGTATTTTTGTTAAGTCCAGAATTGAAAGAAGAGTACCAAGGAATGGCTTCAAACAAATGCCACCCTCCTCCGAAACACCGAAATAAGTTATTTAAAGTGAAATCCAAATATATTTGGTAGTAGTGAAAAGTTAAATTTCTTAATTTTGTTCATCATATATTCTGTTTCCTTTTTTTTAACAGCCGAAGGTTTATGACCTGCTGATTCACGGACAGAGGTAATAACTCATGTTTAGTGTTCTCTGCCTTGAATAGAGCCTGTGTTTGGTCCAAAGCTTTAGTTTGCTTAACCGTTTTAAATTACTTACCAATGGGCTATTCATACAACTGTTCAAATGAAATTTTTCTGGGTTTAGTTTATAATGAAGCCAAATTATTTTGATTAAATTCAAACGCAGTTGCGGACAAATGCTATGAAGTGTTTTTTACACCATGAATTATTTTTACACTCATTTAATGTCAGAAGTGGCTGTTTTCATAATACTCCTCCATATGATCTTTGAAGTCTTTAAGGGACTCCTTGTCTCCAATTATATCATTGGGACGACTCCTATTTCACTTACCTTATATAGAAGTTCCCTATTTGAATTTTGTTGAGACCAACTGGTACCGGTGTTTCTACACCAACCCACATTTCCCTTGCTTCTAATTTCTTTTGTGTTGTGTTCAACTTTCACTACTAAATCCTCCAGTACTCTAGAAGAACGATTTTCCAAAGAGTATTTAGTATCCATACGTATATGGACATGTTCATTGCTTTTTTGTTTATTTTAGCAGATTTCTTTTAAATTAGTTATAATATTAAAATTGGCCCATGCGTCCTTTAGGACTCGCAGTACTCTATTTATACTTCGCAGTTTGCCATCAGTACATTGAAAAGGGCTGGTCTAATGCAAAGAACCGACTTCCTGTTAATCATTTTGTTTTTCGATTCCTTCTTTTTGTCTCTTTCCAGTTCATTCTTTTTCGATTTCGCATTTTCAGTGATATGGAACTGTTGAGGTGTCAAAGAGCTTGGCCTTAATTGTAGCTTTGCCTTGTCATTCGTTTATAACGAATTGTGTTGATCTGCTTTTTGTAAAGGTTCCAAATAAACCTCCTGACCTTCCAACCAATTTCTGTTTCTCGCAAATTGTCAAACCTCAGTTACTAGATAACGGGATTAAAATGTTTCTAAATGGAGACGCAACTCGTGTTTTTTTGCGTGTTATTTCTCTGATGTATTAAACTCTTCACGCTCTTCAGAATTGAAATCTAAATAGCTCTTCATCGGCATACCGTTTTATTATTTTCTTTCTGAGTCTATTTTTAATTATAAATACTATTAATTTAGGTTCTATAATTACTACTGTCCAATCTGCATTCCAGATTTAATTAATTATTGAATTAATATATATTAATTGATATCTCAAAAATTCCTCACAATACAGTTAAGTATTTTTTGCAGAGAACCAGATTTTCTTGTCAACCAGTACTTTAATTTGGTGATATTCAAGGCTTTTTGTCGTTTCTACATTTGTTATTAGACAATGACTATACTTCGGAGGATAATTTCTAAAGGAGCCAACAATAAAAAAAAATGAACAATACAAGTTAAACAAACTTTATTAAGCAATCCATACATTATCCATAAAATACATTATACAAAGCTAATAGCTTAATATATTAAACAATATGACTTTTGTAAGTCTTTAGAATCCATAACTCTGGTTCCTTTTAAAATACAATTCAGGGTACTTACATTCCATTACTTTTTAATGAACTAGAACTTGTGTAGGCTTTTTGAAGGCGAGGTATTGGCTTTTGTTATATATTTCCATATTATCATTGCAAATTTGCCACATACTCGTACTTAGACTAAGACATAATTTTTTAACGTCTCGATTTGTTATAACTTGCTTATATATTACTGTTTTTACCTCCTCAATCATAGATCATAATGCTATCTTAGTGTTAACAAGGACATGTCTTATTTTCACAATCAATACATTGTAGTAACAATCACTGACTTATTTTTTAGATTTTTCGGCTATTCATACTACTTATCCCACCGTTATCCATGAGGTGTTTGATGTCTTTCAAAAATAACTACCTCCTCTTCTATGACACATAACCTTTGTTACAAATACTTTTGTGAGAAAATTGTTGAGAACTACATGCCTAAAAAGCTTCACACTCCATTCTCAATGGCTGGATATTAATTTTTATTTTACTTACTTCATTTAAAATATTTGGTTTCTTTAGAAATCAATTTTTTCCGGTCAAAGTATCTTATTTCCATTGTTTCTAATATTCTCTTTTGTGATGAGTCCAGTTTCTAATAAAATAGCACACTCCAAACAAACGACTTTCAAAAGTATATATTAGCATCCATATAGTACATATCCATATAATACAACTTGTATAATTTTAAGTATATGTATATAAAGGCTTCTTTTAATCCAGTTGAAAATCAAGTTTCAGATAAAAGCTCTTTATAATTACAATTTGATTGACAAGTTTTTGTTCATTCGCGTGTAACTTTGACCTAGTGTTCAATTATATCTCAGCTTAGTTTTAGGAGATGCCCCTTGATTTGTTATATGCAACTATAATTAGTGGCAAGACAGAATTGAAGGTATTCAATAATCCATAGCTGAATTGAAATCGGTTGTTGTATTAATGACTCCTGATTCGAAAACTTTCTTCAAATGTCCATCGATCCTAGGGTGAGGATGACAAAAATGATGTCTCCTCAAATATACAAATATTTGTCAGCCACCCAATTAGGAAAGCCTGGTGAGGGGGGCGGGGGTTACCTGATTTTCTAGTTGAAAAGGACTATTAGTAGATCAAGGGAAGTTAGCTAATGAGATCGTACTCATGACGCTATTTTCGAACAATTTTCACAAATATCCATCAATCCTACCTATTAGATGACCAAAATGTGTGTGTGTGTGTATGTGTGTGCACTTGTATGTTAACGCTCTAGCGGTCGCAATATTTGTTTGATCGTTACCAAACTCAAAATTTAAATGTTTTATGTAAAAATAAAGATCAAGTTCGTTAATGGCTGAAATCGGACCTGTGGGAGGGAATGTCAAAATATCTCCGTTATTATGCGTCGGTTCGAAATATTGTATAGCACCAATCTTATGCATCTTATACATGTCGTTTAAAATAAATATGTTTTTTCTCAATCTTGATTATTAACCGAGATATTTGATTTTTTTTAAAATGTTCAGTATTCATTAACCCCTCACTCCTATCCATGTCATATTAAAAGTTAACTGTTATTTAACTGTTCCCAGTGCAGCTGCATGTTTGCGATCCGGACGCTGGAGAGAACGCAGAATTTACTGCCTTACTCTTTCGACATTTTCCGGAGTTCTGGTGGTCCGCTGATGTCCATGTCTGGGTTTAGCGACACTTCTACACTCTAGAAATGATTAAGATTTTCGAAAATGTTTGTTTGAGCCATACTATTCTTAATATTTAGCCGTTCAATTCAGCTCTAATGTTCATATTCATTAATGTTTAAAATCGGACCAGGAATAGGGGCGATTATCGACTTTTCTATAAATGCTCGGAATTCGTGCATTTATAGTGAGATGAGATCGTCAGTGTCATGCAGCGCGTGGGGAATCTTACTTTACGCGGCTCCTGTGTTACGGACTGTATTATATCGGTGAGTATGTTATCCAAGTGTACAGCGTAGGCTTTATGAGAATTCGAATTTATGGGACGTTTTCTATGACGTCAAAACACATACTCGTCAATATATGTTTCATGGAAAAAATGTTAAGAACAAATAGCGTTTAAAATACAGTTTTTGGATCCAAAAGAATATTTTAACTATTTATTTGGGTTCATACAAAAAATATACAATAAACCATTATCAATATTACAATATATTGAGGCTCAAAACAACTCCTTACATAAACTTGGTGCTCCCTAACCCCAACATTGTCCCAAGGGGATCGTTAACATTCACTTCCGACTTCCAGATGCTAAATTTAATTTATTTATGTTTCTGGGGAACCGATCCATAGAACTGAGAAATATCTTATATATGATTGAATGAAATGAATATTACCAATGTTTGCAATTTTATATTGTAATACCCCATTCATTTGGGGTTTATTTCAAAGCCAAAACGTAAATGCTTCTAATCATTTCATAATATTGGTTTTTCAAATATAATGCGAAGAACAAATTGTGTTTAGAATATCTTTTGGTATCCTAACACGTTGATTAGATTTATGCATTAAGATGTTTTCATTTTCCAATTCTTTTTTCTTCTCGAAATTTTTTTATTCTTTGTTTTAATAATTTTAAAGGGTTTAAATTTAACGTATAAAATCTCAAATACAATTTTTAAAAATTTTAGATACATTTTTTGTGTTTGGAAACTTAAACTTTTGCTGCTTTAGAATTATGAAATTAAACAATTTATGGGAATTTTAATTAAATTATTTATGGCTTTTTTATATTGAACTCCAGAGAAACTTACTTATTTGAAAGGTCAATAAAAACAAAAGTATATCGTTTATTATTTTAATTCATTTTTTTATTTGAGAATACAGTATCCCAGGTTTTCTTTTCATACAGTCTTGAATATGACATAGGTTAAATGGTGACCCCCATTGTGCATACACTGATTAAGTCGGTTTTTGAAGTTCTTCTCCACTCAGTTGCAGGATATCAATGGGTATGCTGGCAATGGCATAGCGAATGTTGTTCTTGAGGTGAGCTATGGTCCGTGGTCGATCGGTATTAATCAGGTATTTCAAATAACCACATTAAAAAAAGTGTGAAAGTGAGCCATGTTAGTGAAAAAAACGACCGCATCTTGAGGGAGGTTGTCAAGCATCACTTCACACGTATTTTGACGGGCAACAAAATCGCGTTCAGTTAATTCTTGCACAACATGGAGAATACTTCGAACAGTGGTGTCAGAAATTCCCTTGTGCAACTGCATGTTTGCGATCCGAACGCCGGAGAGAACGCAGAATTTACAGCCTCACTCTTTCGACATTTTCCGGAGTTCTGGTGGTCCGTTGATGTCCATGTCTGGGTTTAGCGACACTTCTACGCTCCAGAAATGATTTAACCCAGGACAGAATCGAATTACGGCCAGAACCGAGTCTGTGAGGAGGAATTTCAAAGCGTAGGAACAAGTAAACGACCTTTAGAAAAGCAGCTCCTGACAGCGAAGGCGCGCTACTACAGATGCTCACCGCTCGGGAGTTTATAAATAAATAAGTATCTCTGGAGAATATGGGAGGTGTGGATCTCCATGTCCATGCCATTTCTGACTTTAGAATTAGGATCAGAGGAATGGAAAGGTGGTGGGCCGGGCCCTCTTTACCTATGCCTTTGATTGTGTATGTTTCAATGCATGGAAATTTCATGTCATGTGAAAACGATGGCAAAAGATAATAACAAAATTATTAATAGTTCTCCTCGCACAATACAATTAGTTTACTTAACAAAGAAGCGAGTGGTTGGCCAACCCTTTTGGTTCAGTCCACACAGCAGTAATACTCACTAGCTCACTCACAAATAGTGCAAATTAACATACATGTACTGCCAGAGGGACAGATTCAGAGTAAGCACAGGCACAGAGGAAGGTTAGAGAGAGAGGAAAGTTTTCAAAACTCGCGTCATGAGTACATAAATAGCTGATTTCCCTTAAGGGAAATCTGCTAAAAGGTGGTATCCTGTAAATAACCCGTCCCAATTAGCTATAGTAGCAAAAAGTGGACGTTAGTAGTAGATGTATAATAATTATTATTATTTATTTATTTTTAATATATATATACTAGCTCAGATACCCGGCTTCGCCCGGGAATTGATTTGAGGCTGAGTGGTGATGGTATTTTTTTGGCAAGGCTTTACTTTGCACAATATTTAGACATTTACCCGTCCCAGTGTTTAGGGTTAATACCCGTTGTTGGCATTTGTTAATAATAAAATTAATTTTTTATGTAAGACTTCACTGTCCTCCAAATTGTGATATTTCCCGTCTCCTGTGCATTATGCATAGATTTCAGTTATTAAGGACAAAATATTAACATAGATTTGAATTAATTTTTCCAGGAGAGGCACCTCATAGTTCAAATTGGAATGAATTATTGAGCATATCAATATTTATACGCAAATTACTTGCTCCACACATTGTTCCTGGAGAAATGTATAAATCAAAAGTTAATCTAAATAACAAAGTAAACAACTTTTGTTATGTCCATGTTTGTCGAAAAACAAATAGACAATGCAATATAGCGAATTTTTATTTCAGGCCTCCCTTATAACCCCCACTCCCGTTCTAACCTAAAAATTTTTATATAGCTTTTAATCACGGAAGAATTGACGCTAATTGACATACCGACATTTTTAAGTTCGATTTAATCGTTAGCACCCAATGAAATTGTTTACTCCCGCTTTAGTTTATAGTGTATATCTCGTTTATAATTTGTTAAAAGACAAAAATGAATATGACAAAAGTTACTCTAAATAAGAAAATAAACAACTTTTGTTATGTTCATATTTACCACAAAACGAATAGAAAACGAAATACTGCTATTTTTAAATTCAGGCCTCCCTTACAACCCCCACTCCTGCCCGTCCCTAGAATTGTTGGTAGTCTTGTTATAATGAATGCGTTAGTGCTAATACACATACCGAGTTTTATTTATTTCGGTTGAGTCTTTTGTCCCAAATAAAATTGTTCAGTTCCGCTTTAGGTTTTAGCGTATATCTCGTTTATAATTCGGTATACGAAGAAAGTGTATATAACAAAAGTTACTCTAAATATCAAAGTAAACAACTACTATTATGTTCATATTTGCAGAAAAACCAATAGGGAACGAAATATCGCTATTTTTAAGTTCTGGCTTCCCTTATAACCCCCACTCTTGCCCGTCCCTATAAGTGTTGGTATGGCTTGTTATAATGAAAGCGTTAGTGCTAATACACATACCGAGTTTTATTTATTTAGGTTGGGTCTTTTGTCCCAAATAAAATTGTTCACTTCCGCTATAGGTTTTAGCGTATATCTCGTTTATAATTCGGTATACGAAAAAAGTGTATATAACAAAAGTTACTCTAAATAACAAAATAAACAACTTTTGTTAAGTTCAAAAACCAATAGGAAACGAAATATCGCTATTTTTAATTTCTGGCTTCCCTTATAACCCCCACTCCTCAGAGGATATTAATATAGCCCAGAGTCTAAGTTGGGTTAGTAATAATATACATACCAAGTTTCATAAAATTTGGTTCAGCCGTTTATGCGTGAAAAGGTAACAAACAAACAAACAAACAGACACCAAAGAAACAAAATGCATTTATGGTGTCTATGACATGTGAAACGAAAAGTTATCATGAAATTTCGCGAAAAAAAAATCAATGTACAGACAGAGGTTACAATTTTATATATATATATCATTTTGAACGGACCTCATTTTCGTCATCTCCAGGGTAGGATCAATGGACGTTTGAGGAACATTTTCGAAAATCGCGTCATGAGTACAACCTAAATAGATCATTTCCTCTAAGGAAAAATTTCTAATGAATTGGGATTACAATCTTCTGATAACAATATCTGTGCTGGTATGAATCATTGGGGCGTTATCATGTGGGATTCATGCACGTGGAAATCTGTATAGTACAACCATCCCCTTCCTCTTTATTGAACGTATTTTGTACATGTAATTAGAATATGATGTTATCAACTTGGATTATTTTATAGTTTACAGCCACTATGAGAAGGTGAGCTAAAATACAAAACTTAAATAATGTTAAATATTAAAACTTATATTCATGAATATAAGGTATTTGTTGATAACTAGTTTTTTTGGGAAAATGTAATGTAAGAGCGAATAATAATTTATTTTACAGGCCTAATACATTATTGATAAATTATTGATTTCAAAATTATGACTTCCAACCTCCGGTCGCCAAGTAGAAATTATTAGTGTTCTATGAGATCGACTAAATGACATTGTGAAATGTTTTGTATATTTATTTAAGAAATGAATTTTACAATGATCTAAAAGAATATTGTTCTTCGACAATTGACATGAGTCTAGGTTTAGGTTGAATAATCTTAATTATATTTCCGTCAACGTTTCGTCATTGATGGGTACCTAACACACAACTTCGGTCACCACTTCATAATTGTGTGGTATTACATAAATACCTGAGCACAAATTATGATAAGATGTTGAAATCCAGTTTTTATTCAAATGGAATCCATATTTATTTAAACTCATGCTGTAATATCTACAAGCTGCGCCTTGTAATTGTTCCCGTCCGGGGATGAAGAACACTAGAAAACATACATTGATTTCCCATTGCCTAATGTATCAGACCATCCAGTAATTAACGTCAATATTTATCCAATTACTTTTCACGTTTCGTGCTAAAATTGAATGATGTGATGAAAATGAATCTATTATTGAGCTTTAAGTTACGAATATTTACGGGTAAACAAAGAATGGATGGGGAGATGAGACTCCCGTGTGTCATACCAGGACGTGGGAAATCTGACTCGTTAAGGCCGCTCTTGCGTGGCGGATGTTTTAGCAGATTTCCCTTAAGGGAGAGCTATTGAGGCTGTACTCATGACGCGATTTTCGAAAAATGCCCTCAAATGTCCATCGATCCCACACAGGGGATGACGAAAATGAGGTCCTTTTGAAATGATATACACCTATCTATCTATATTTATTATTTATATTTAACCATTTATGTGAAAAGAAAGATCAAGTTCGTTATTGGTGGAAGTCGGACCAGTGGGGGGAGGGGGTTTAAAGGGGTAAGATTTCGAAAATTTGAAATATCTCTGATACTCTAAGTCGGATCAAAAAATTGGACATAACCAATCTTATTTTATATTAAATTACCTATAAATGTTGTTATTTACATATTTTCTTTTATCATGAATATATAAAGATATTTGGATGTTTTAGTTTTCATCCTTAAGTAAACCCCCACTCTTACTCATGTCGTATTAACAATAAGCTGTTATATCATGAATCACTTTATTCTAAGCTTATATACCAAATACTGTTTTCAGACCTTTATTGTGCAAGATATATCTAAATTTGGTTTGCGATGACGTCATCAACTAAGATTTTATGTTCTAACTCGAAAATGTTTATTTGATCTATACCTATCTTCGATAATTATATAACCTTTTCTGTCAACAGCAAAGATCATATTTATTATTGGCTGAAATTTTACCAGAAATAGTGGTGGTTTAGAGAGGGATTCGAAAATTCAAAATATATCCCTTATTATAAATCGGATCGTAAAATGTTGTAAGTGGAAATATGATTGGTTACGTGCTCTACGTTTTCTTTTTAGATTTTTTTTTAATGTAAGGGGGGTATTATTTTATCAATTTTTCGATAGCTATGAGCTCAGATAAACGTATTATCATTTCTATTACTTTACATTCATCTAGGATGAACACGAAGATGAACGAACATTAATTATAAACATATGCAAACGGATGATTCGCCACTTAAACACTGTAGTTCAATATCACCTTGTAATTAATCTTTTTTGCTGAATAATGCACAAGTATTATTAATTATATAACTTTGGAATGTAAAATGATTCTATGTTAATTTCAGGATCTCTTTAAAGTGGTATATCAGTAATGTTTTAAATAATTCAAATATCATAAAAAGTACATTAAATAGTTGCAAAATAGACATATTTACCATATAGACTGCTCTTGAAGCCTTTCTCCTCCGTGAAACACGAGACGAGGGAAAAATGTATCCAACGTCATGGAAGAAGACCCAAGAATAATTTAAAAGTGCGATATAGAATTGAGCTTGATTGAGCCACATATTTTATTCATATTGCACCTATTGAAATTTTGATGGACATCGATTTTTGCAAGAATTAGTTACAGGTCAGTCACGTTTTTTCGTAAATAACAGTGTTCATCCCTATTAATGACTGTTTGTTCCGAAGTAAAACTTATATTTACCTTTACCTGGTATTTTTAAAATTAGAGACGTACTTTCAGCGACATTGCCTTTCATTTTTTAGGCTTTAGTAACAAAAACTTACGTGTGATATTTATATATATTAATAAAATCAGATTTCACTCAAGGGAAAATTGTCTTCAAATGTCCTTTTATATATATATATATATATATATATATATATATAAATATAGTTCAGATTAACACACACCCTGCCGTACTCTGATGACATTATAGAATAAGAAATTGATACAAGTAGCTACAAATTTGCTTCGCGATGCTATTCGTACAGAGTAGGTGAAGGAAATCAGGAATTTTTATTCGATCGTTAACATACGTCGGTAGCATAAATGAAAGTGGACGTAAATAATAATAATAATAAACATACGTCTCATATCAGTTTCATGTAAATCGTAAGATGCTAAAGTCTGATATCGCAACTGGGAGTGTTTAAAGAAGGGACAAAATGTAAATTCTTAAATATCTAGGCTGTTATGGGTCTAAAGTTAATACACACACACGCACATACTCACGCACACATGCTAGCTCGCACACACACACCTAATATAATGCCTACTGATAATGCATTAAATAACAATTGTTAATGAAGTATTTTTTCCATTCCTTTAATCGAAAATAATTAGTTATTTGTAATACTCATCTTAAGGAAATATGTTATTTATCACATCATATGTATCTTATATATATATATTTTTTTTATTTATAACAAAATATGGATGTCCACAATACAACACCCCATCCCTGTTTATTTAATATAAAGATTCAAGATAAATATTAGATAGAAAAGGTACATTAACTATCTGATATTTTTATCCCCCCCCCCTTCTTCTTCAAGATAGTTTGAAATTTCACCATGGAGGAGACTTCATTAAGGAAATTTCATTCTATTTTGCGTGGCTAAATTATATTTCTAATGATGTATTTTGTTTAAATGTATTCGTGTATTGTGTGGAATGCAAGTTCGTTCTTTATTTTAAACAGTTCCTGTCATTGTTTGTGGCGTTAATAAATTCCAACATTGCCCGTTTTTAAACGTTACTTTTCCCATTTGTTATGTGTATATTGAAGCTTTTGATTTATTTCTGCTTTATTTATAACTAAAGAACATTCTTAAAATGGCTCATTATTTGAATCTCTCCTTTACAGATAACATATTTTTCAAGACTTGATACTGGGTTTGCCGTCCAATATTGTTTATGAATGATTTTGTATTAGAAGGAAGTGCTTAACAGGTTAAGTAATATTGCATTTTGAAGAACCGTGGAAAGAATTTCTTTTTAAATAATGGGAAAATTAATGGAAAAAGTGAGTACATAATTTCGTTTGACTAATAGGTATAGTATACTTAATAAATCATTTAGTTATTTTAAGATGATTTTTCACAGCCTATTCATTGCCAGTTTAAATACTATTAATTCCGGAATTGAAATTTTTCGGCAGAAAATTTTTTATATTGTTTATAAAAGATGATTTAGATATATAGTTCATTAGGACACTTTTTGGACATTGAACCTTTTTTCCTGTAAACAAATCTTTAAAGGTTATGCTTATGCTATCTTCAGGTAGCTAAGAATGATGTGGTAATCTGATTATCTTATTTTTTAGTCTTTGACAAAGGAACCAACTATTTTCTTCCTATAAGGAGTTTTAGGATATCAAATACATTCGTAAATGAAATAAATAAAATCATGTTCCAAATTTAAATTATCTGACTATGAACTCATGAAATAATTTACCTATGGGATTCAGGTTATCATTTTTTAATTTTAACTCAATTAACTATTCTTGATGTTTTCATTTATTAGACATATCTAAGTTACTTATTTAGAGTTTGTATTTTTGAGTTAAATTTACCTATTTGATTTATTTATCTATAGGAATAGTTATACAAAAACATCAATAGCATACATTTACTTATTATTTGAGGCTACAGTCCTCAAAGGTTTTTTTTTCTCTGACCCATACCATCTGACAAATCTCTCCTCTGATGCCACATCCTATATCTTTCACAAGAAGGGTCTAGGTCATCACAGTGCTGCGGTGGAGGGGGGGGGGGCTCATTGGACAGCTTGAACCATTTTCTGTTGTTTTGTGGTAGCATCAAAGAGAAATAATTCTTAATTCTTTACTCAAATAGCTACTCAATTATCTCACAATGCCGAGTGAGGAGTAGGGGAAAGGGTTGAACTGAAGCTTGGTAACAGTGCAGTGAAACTTAATTGAAATTTAGTGTGCAATTCTGGTTTCAATCTTGGCATCTTTTGGACAGTTGTCTACTCCTTAATAGTTAATATATAATAATGGGGGCTCAGAAGTCATGTCATACTCATGATTTTATATGGGTTGTCTGACTACACCTATTAGTTATTATGATTGGTAACCTAAACTGATTGTGCCATGTTAAAATAATAGGTCTCTGCAGTGTGGAAAGTATAAATAAATATTATTATCCATCTGGCAGGATGAAAAGTACAGGCAGAACCAGGCAGAGGTGGTTAGATAAACCATAGAGAGCCTGAAGGTAACCTGAGGGTTAAAGGTGTTGGCAGAGCTCTCTAGTTCTAGAAGAACTTTAATGCATTTTAGTTGGCTGTGTGAATATTCTGCTCTATGGCTTCAGAAATTAACCAAGTAAAATTGCATTAATTTCAAAAATAACTAGCTTAAACCACCATAAAAATACAGAAATGGGGCTTCAATGTTTGCTTAGCAGTACATCTTTAACTGTGTTATAGATGAGACTTAAAATATAGAATATAAAAATATTTCTGGTTGTATCTATAATGCAGTTTAATGATAAAACTTTGAATATGTCATTTCTGAAAGAAGTACAATTTGACATGGTTTAAAATAAATAAATAAATCTTAACTAATTGTAATGATAGTTGATTACAAAAAAAAAAAAATTTCTTTTTAAAATATTATTATTGTCTATTATAACTGACTTACCTTAAAAAAATAATGTTCTGCATATTAAAACTATTTTATTATTGTACCAGGAAGGTGATATTCATCTCTTTTTTTTCTTTTCTTCCAATATTTCAATATTTTTGTCCTATGACTACTATGCCTTTCATAAAAAGACATAAAAAGCTGTTTATTCTTGGACTACAGTATTTCAACAAAATTTGAATAAATTCACATAAATTTAACTTCTGCTCGTGGTACTATAAAATTAGAACTGTGCTGCTCTCATTTGGTGTAGGACCATTGCTTCGAAAGAAACAAGCAAACAGTTTCAATAGTTTATAAACATTAGATGTTAAATGATATATTAAGAAACAGTTGAAAAAGAATTTGACCCTGACAAAAGAACAGTCAAATGGAGAAGCCTGGCTCGTAAATTACGAGGCATGGTAAAAAATGGTGGGGGCGGAGGCCCAGGTCCTTCAAAGACTGTGTGTTGGGTAAGTGAGTAAGTATAACTATTATCCTGATATGGGTAGTATTAATTTTACAAAATGTGTTTAAAATTTGATATTTTTAAATAAAAATTGTATAGAAAAAAATTTCTTATGTGACAGAAATTGCAATAGATTTTTCTACCATGGTTGTGAGTATTGAAACCATTGAGCTACATTGACATACATTTTTTGGCTACAGCAATCAACTCTCTGAGGATTAGAATGGTATTAAATAACTTATATGTAAAAACTTTATTTAGTGTTTCTTTTTTTAAAAAATATAGAAAAATAATAAATTATATAACATTAGATAAAATATTTAGATAAAACATTGACTTAGTGTCATTACCAAAATTATTAATATTAACAATTGTTTTAACAATTATGTATCTTCTAATTTGTTTGCCATAATATTTGTGATATCTTCAATGCATTTTCACTCCTTTCAATACCGATACTCATTGTTAAACAATAAAAATGTGTAAGCAGTTTCTAAGTACTTGAGCCTACAACAAATTGTCTCATATTTCTTTAAATAGTCACAAATATTCTAAAATCAATAAAACTTCTCCCATCTTCTGTCACTTAGGACTTCTTAATTCTTCCAACTCATGTCAAATACAATACTAAAACTTTAGAATTTAAGACATCTCAAAGTTTATTTAACATTTTTAGGGCGGAGGTTGCTTAGAATGACTTCGAGAACGTGGCAAGTCTTTTCGTTTGGGTTTCTTCTTATCATTAACTGCTGATTTCCATCTTTTCCTGCATCCAAATTTATGATAAATAATAACTAATTGTTCAATATTCAAATGAAGAGAAATAAAATTATTATCATGCAAAATGCTTCATTCTCTTTTATGTAAATAACTTCACTGTCACCTCAGAATTAAATTCATTTGCCAAAAAATGATTTTGCAGTCATTTGAAATTTGAATTACTAATACTTTAAATTAGATTAGTTACAGTAACACTTAAATACTCGTACAAAAAGAGTACATTTTCTTTTTGGATTTATAAGATTACACTTTATTTTATCTCACGATTTGACTAAGGTTTGTCATGTAATGCCAAAATCAAATATAAGCAATTGATGTTAATTATTACAGAAAGCTCTTAACTACTATTTTGGACAACTCGCATAAAGTTCTTGATTTTATTTTCATTAACTTTTATCATTGAATTTCTAAATGATTTTGACACTACACTAAATAAAGATATGTCTTACCATGCAATGTCATACTAAACTAAGCTTAAATACTACACCCATTTCACATTTTCCTTAAATACTTTCCCTGGAGATGTATACCATTCCTGATTGATGCCTAGCATTGAATATTTGGAATAATAGTTTTGTTAAAGTAGTCTAAAAAGTAATTATATTAGTTCCACACAAAACACAGATAATTTTGGAAATATTGATATTTAAAAATAAATTGGACTATTGACAATGTTTTTTCAAAGGAGTGTTAGTTAATTCACTGTTATTTTATTTTTGGTTGGGATTATAGACCCTAGAGATCTTTAGTCACCCTTAAACGGGCTTTGAGAAGTTTGCCGTGGGACTTCACTGAACTCTTGCCATCTCACCAGCACTAAAACACTAGTTCACCCTGGCAGAGTCTAGTGAAATTAATTTTTTGCTTAATAGGGATCAAACACACACCCACCTATTTTTACCCTGAGCTTGCTGAGAAGATACGCCCAAGCCTTAACCCACTTGACCATTGGGTCTCCTATAACCAACACATATATGTGACATAAACATCCATTGATATAACTTGTGAGTGGTATGAAGATAAAATGAACTTTTCCTCCCTTATCATTAAAAATGAAAGGTCATCTGATAAAGCAGATCAAAAAGATATTTTATATAATATTTGATTGGAGGTAGTGATGGTAGAACTCTTTTTCAACATGGTTATTAAATCTCTGGTGACATTTTAGCAGATTAGTCTTAAGGGAAATCAGCTATTGAAGTTGTGTTGTGTCCATGACACGATTTTCAAAAAATTTCTTCAAATTTCCATTGACCCTATCTAGGAGATAAAAAACTATATGTAAAGTTTTTGTTTGTTAATGCTTAAGTGACCGCAATTAGTATTATATTATTACCAAAGTTGATATTTAAGTTCATTACAAAGCTACAAAGCTGAAATGATCAACCATGTCATGAATGGGGGGGGGGGGGAGGGGCCCTTTATAGACCTATAAATCTGGAATTTCTAATTATCTCAGCTACTGTGAATATGATTGAAAACTTGCATATAACCAAACTTCTTGAAAGTTTAATTTTCTATATATGTTTTATGAATTGTTTCTGTATCTCGAGCGTTAACCGAGATATTTCCATTTCTTGGTATTCAAACACAGTAAACCCACACTCCTTCTCATGCAATTTTCACTTGGAGCAATTGAGTCATCTGGTTACCTATGTGATGGACTTTTCTAATGTTCATTATAATAGCAGATCCCAGATAAATGTACTTAAGAGGGAAGTAAACCATCAAATGAAAGTCTCTATAGTATTGTAATAATTAGAATTGTTATTGGAAAATGTGATGTGGGTATAAAACATTCTATACTACTGTTGGTTTAATTTTACTATACTAATTTTGGATTGATAAATGTTACAAAATGTTGATTTCTTTAAAGATATGCTAATATAACTAACATACAAATGAAATTAATTAAAATGTATACACTACAATTTCTGATCCCTGCTACATTCAGCCCTGAATTGAACATTTAATCTTGAAATAGCTCATTGAGTTCAGTTTAGCCTTCGAAATGAATAATTATTACACGTATTGCTTAGAATAGAATAGGTTTGACAGTACTTTTTTGGCTATGCCTTACTGGACACTCATGAATGTTATAGGAGTCTTGAATACTTTCACCATCTTTACTTGTTTTCTGATAAGATACTCTAAGTAGCAAAAAATAAATCAAAAACTGGAGACCGATTTTCCCTATAACTAGTAAATATAATTTATTTTTATTTTTTTAATATATTCTTATAATTAGTTTCTTTGTTCTAATTTATTTAAACAAAGTTTCCTTAGACAATCATTTTTACCTAATAGTTTAAAAAAAGTTAAATATATGTATTTAGTTACAATTCTTGCAGTGTGTTGTGATTCATTATCTTACTTTAAAATGAACCATTGACCAATAGATGAAGCAAATTAGAACACAGCCTCCAAGAACTTCCTCTATGAACATCTATGTATTCAGAGCCCCAATGTCAATGACAGTTCATTATGAAAGTGGAATTTTTTTCCTTCTCTAACTATAACTATGTCTTGAGAAGAGTGCATCAAGCAAATTCCTCCGTAGTTTTCTCAAGACTGTCTTGACTGTTTAAATGGTACAGATCATAATGAGGTTCAGCCCCCCCTCCTTCTCCTTGTTATTAGAAATCCCTTCTAAATAAAGCCCGTCTCCAAATGAAATTCTGGTCGGTACATGATCTTCTTCCTCTGTGACGCCTTTCCAGGACTTGGGGTCCCATTAGATCATCAGGATTTGAATGTCTTTCTTTAAGATTATGCCCCCTTGCATGGTTTGCTCCATACTTTACATGTTTTAATACTCAGGTGCAGTTAATTAGTAATCTCTCGATACTGGTGGCATACTAAATTGATTGTCTGGTAAAATTCCCTCTGCCTGTAGTAGCCTGATTTTTGGAAACACGGGTGTGTCATGGATAGTGGATTTAACTATTTCAAGCATTGCTGCAATGATTTGGACACATTTATTGTATTGCTTATTAATGGCAGATGTTTAGTAATGACAATAAATGCCTGATTAAAAAAATAAATTTGAATCAACTTTTTAAATTAAATTAATCCCCAAGGCTAAAAAATATCCTGCATTGAAACATATTTCAGAGACATGAAGCACAATGTAACAATAAATAAAAACAACTTGGGAAACCAATTTGTGGTAGAGAACAGTTAAGTTCATAGATCAGCAGCAAGACGAATGAGTGAAAGCTAGAAACTATTATCACTGAAGGGGTTATTTTATTGGACAAAGCCTAAACCTATTCTGTGTTAATCAGATTACCTTTAAAACCAAACATGCTACTTATAAAACACCTTTAAAACCAAATTTGTGTGTCCATTTTTTTTCTTCTGCTGAGTGAATATATAAAAATGTAAAGCTATTTTATGGAATAATGGGATTGGGACTGGTTACCAGCCTTTTTGTGGCAAGAGAAAAACTGGATTTTATTTGGGAAGCTGTCACCAAATATACTCCTAGTCCTTCGGAGGAATTTTTTTTTTTTTGACAGTTTTGCATTAGTTTTCTAACACCTTAATACTAAGACAAACATGAACCTCCTATATAAACATATTTGTCTGCATTATCTCTATCTCGTGTCATGCTTTTATATGGCATAATTAACAAGAGTATGCTACTTCTGTTACACTCTGTACCTATTCCACACCTGTGAGCGAGCAATTTATTCTATTAATAATGTCAAAAAATAAATCTTTTCTCTGGGGTAAATTGTCTTTTTTCTACTAAAATTTCAAAATTAACATAAAATTTGAGAATTGATTATATTCTTTGGACTTGAGCATTGCTGGAACTTATTAACATACATATTTAAAATAAATTATCTTCATTATTTGTTGTTTTGTCATTATTTACCCCTAGTCATATTAATTTACTATTATTGCAAGATATTGCATTGTTGCTCTATTAATATTCTAAAAAAAGATAGAGAAATGTGTTATTCATTAATGTCCACTTTATGTTGCTCTGGCTATTTGGGACTTGTTATCTACAGGTTACCACTCTTTTCTAGCCAAGGGGAACCAAGAATTGTATTTAGTGAGTTCGTCACTAAATAAACTCCTGTTCACACTGGAATCGAACCCACGACTCTAGGTTAACCAAATGTTTTAAAACCAATGCTTTAACTTACACGACCAATCTGAGCTCTTACTAGTTTAAAGTATTAAATATTACTAACAAATAACTGAGTATTATCTGAGAAGATATCAGTCTCAAATTCGTTCTGTTTATTAATTCATCTTTACGTATACATTCTTATTAATTACATCTTTTAATGTCGTTTGTTTTATTTCTGTGAGCCGTAGTTTGAAGTAATATTGTTGTATTAAGGACATTGAGGCTCACAGTATCATTAATTTCTGCATTTGAATGCTTACAGTGTTGAGAAAATCTTTGGTGTGTATTTTGTCCTTTAGGAACACATTGATCAAGAATGTGGCTAATCTTAGTAGTTACAGCAAGCAATATGCGAAAATTATTCATGTTAAATTGTACTTGTCAAAGGCAAGAGATATGTGGCCAGTTTGAAAATTTGTTTTTCATCTCACAACACTGTTGTATGAAGAGCCTATCATTTCCAAAAATAATCTTAGTTTTCTGTCTATTTATCAGGTTCTGTAACCTTTCAAATGAAGGAACTTAACCAATAATGTGAGCCTCATCATAATTTTCATACACATTTCCTCACTATGCATTAACTCAATCTACAGCTTCCTAAAATAAAATAAATCAACACTTATAGTTGCAATTTTCAGTTTGTATCTTGCTCGTGATCATTGATTAATGTGCAGAATAAATTTATTCAGGTTTTTCAGTTATTCCTTAGTAATATTTTTAGTACGATGCCACTCATACACTCGTTATCTACTCTTCTTCGTGAAAGATTGCCTACTAATTAAATTATCAGTATTACCTTTGTTATGCATGATGATTCTTCACTGTCATTTATTGCAATTGAAGACACTATCATTATTTGAGGAACAAAAAATATTAAATTAATCTAGAAAAAAATGCAGTTGAACTTCTCAGTTATGCTGATCTAATATTTTTCGCATGACTAGACTTTAATTAGAAATACTCGAGTACAGAAATAATTGTGGAAGAAGACTTCATCAAAATTAGGTTAGGAACAGGAGTTTGGATTACTGTCAATATTTTCTTCTTTGGAACTGGTTTTTAATAAATTGGGAAAATCAATGATAATATTCAGCTTACTTAAAAATACACAATTGTTTGCTTAGTGGACTCATTCCAACAGTGAAATTGGAATATATTACTGTTTTATATAAAATAATGATTGCAGTATGTTTTAAATGCTCAAATAAATCATTTGAATCTTCAAAATTGCAACTTTTTATTGGTCCAGTTTGCAAATTTTAGTGGTGTTCTTATTTGTGCTGCTAATTATAATGATTTATATGAAAATAATATACACAATAATATTTTATAAGTTGTAGAATGTATTACAAAGTCTAACTAGGACAGGTTGTATACAGCCTCTTTACACGTTAGCACTCCTTCCATTTTGGATATAATACGGACCTTGTTTGGTGAAACCATTACTCAATAAACATTTAGTCCCATAATTGAACCATTCTAGGATTGCCAAGTGTTCCAACAAATGTTCTAAGCCCTTTAATGTTTGTAGCCTGCATTAAAAATACAGATCTGCCTATTTGACTAAGGTTCACAACCTAATTACTCATTATATCCTTTGGGAGTTCTAAACAGGCCCTGACTTCCAAATCTTCTAATTTGACATAAACATTTGGTCATCAAATCACAAGTGTGCTAGCTATTTAAAAATATAGTGCATACTGTTAATCTAGGGAAAAAACAGTTTTGTTTTATATAAAATATCTATTCCTGTTGACACAAGAATGATAGCTTATACACTTCAGCCAAGTAGTTGAGGTTCAGTCAATTGTGATACAGATTAGTTTTGAACAATAATATATACACTTCGCAAATTTGATTAGATCAAATTCTTAATTGGAATAAGTAGTTACTTATTATTGGAAAAGTACTTTTTTTTTGTCTTTAGAGGATATTCTCTCAAGCAATTTGATCACACGAATGAACCCCTAACTGCTTTCTTTATTTATACTTTGTATCTTTATCTGAACTTTTTATTCTGTCTTATTTCAATATATTAAAATAAAAATATGTATGTACAATCATTATAATAGTCTTTAGTAAGCCTTTTTTTAGGTAGTATAAAATCAAAATTAGTGACTAATTTTACAGGAGTCTTATTCCATTGTTTGTTGCTTCAAATCCTCCACATTTGTCACAAAGTCTTCCATCTTCATAAAATGCTCTAGAAATTCATACCCATACATAAATAATTTTGATAGTATACACTCTTTTTTACTAATATTTTATAATTTTTAGAATATCTTATTTTGAAATATAAGGTACTCACTCCTCTGGTCGAACTGGCAGTATAATTGATGGAGTTCAGTAAATAGATTATTTCAATAATTTTAACTGTTTCATGCAACTCATTATTTCAAACAATTTTATTTGACTTCATGAGATAGGTGATACCTGATATAAAAAGTGGAAACAATTTGGAGACCCCAATTACATATCTTATAGTTTGTAATTAGTTAATCATCAGTATTCTCAATTGCAGATGAAAGGGGCTCAAAGAGCAAAAATGAGGTTTTCCTAGATTAAGTCTAAAACAAATTAATTTCCAAAGATAATTGGATTGAAATGTTATAAAGTAAATCAAAGATTAAAATAAACAAAAGTGAAACAAAGAATTTCACTTTGAGCTCTAGTAAATTAGAAACTAACAGTCCATGAAAGGGGCAAGATGACATACATAACTTTTTGTCATATTTATCTTATTTCATCTTTATTATTATCTTATAGCCATCTAATCTTTATTTAAATCAGCATGTGCTTTATGCTGCTCTAGCTCTTTGGGACTGGTTACCTATCGCTCTTTTCTAGGCAGGATGAGATTAATAATTCCATTTAATGAGTTCGCCATAAAATAAATTCCTTTTGCCCACATGTAATTCAACCCACGTACTTAGACACTCCTTCCTCTGGCATGATTTAATTAAATCATCTGGTTAGCCATGAAAAGTATTTTGATCTGGTTTACCTTGTACACCCTGTATATAGTATACTCTACTAAAATTTGTTTGATTTACTGTTTAAATTTCGTTGGGGTACATTTTTTTTCACATTTCAGAATATTAAAAATTGAAACTCTAGTCTGTCTGTCCTTCTGTTAGTCACTCAAAAATGGGTCAGAAGATTTCTATGAACTTTTATATTTGTGAGTCTAACTATCCCAGGGTACAACATAGGCTACATGAGATTAAGTTGTTTTGATATAAATGACCCACACTATAAAATGTTGAATGAATATCAGTTAACATTACAGCTTTGATAAATATGAGTCCTTTGAAAACACATTCCTCCTTTGCTTAACAACAATAGCTGCCTAATAAAAATTATACATTTTTGCTGAAATCATTCCTTTAAAGTTTGAATTACAGGTTCAATCAATCACTCTACTAATATTTATAATTTTGAAGCTCGTTTTGTGGTATAGAACTATTAGGCTGTTCGGAAAGTTTCCGCTGATATTTGCAAGGCTGCACTTGCCTTGCTGTCTGTTGCCAGAATTTGAAGTCTCATGTTTTGTGAAAGAGAGGGTTTTCTTCAGTGTTATAATCCTATTACTATTAACACTAGCTTAAATATTTCCCTTGAGAACCCTGATAATCATAGAGAACAAGAGAGTTCATTTTCTTCACATGTTGCATTTTTGTTTGCACAAAGGCAAGAATGAAGCTCAAGCCGCAAACAATACACGTGTTGTATAAGGGGGACAATGCAGAGAGTGAACAGACAGTGCTTGAGTGGTTTGTGAAATTGAAGCATGTAGAATTGGGTTTTGAAGAGAAGAGAATTGGGAAATAGGAGAGAGGCTGGAAGCATCAAATTTAACCTTACATAACGTGGAGTTACTTGGGTTCGTTAGCCATCTTTCTGTTTGGGTGTCGCATGAACTGAAATAGAATTTAATGGACCATTTAGCCACATGCAATTTACTGCTCAAGCACTATGAAAATGATCCATTTTTGAAATGCTTGGTAAACGGAGGCGAAAAATGAATTGTTTACAATAATGAGTGAAAACAATTGTGGAACGATTCTAGTGCCCCACCATCTCCCACTTCAAAGGCTAAAATTCATGCCCAAAAAATTATGTTCTGTTGCTGTTGGGATTGGATGGGTATTGAGTTTTATGACCTACTGCCTAACAAGGAAACAATATAAATAAGGGAACTCTGGTAAATGTTAAAGTCAGTTAAACAAATTAAAGGAAACACCTGGCCAGAAAGGACCTCAGTTAGGAGATTGGAGAGGCATTGTTACCCACCATGATAACACCAGAATGCAGAAGTATTTAGCCTCGCAGAAAAAATTGTTGGACTTTGGCTGGGAAATTTTACTCATCCTTCCTATAGCCCTCTCGGACTATCATTTGTTTTGTTCCCTAAAAATTCCCTTAATGGTAGGAATTTTCATTTCCTAGCGGACTGCAAAAAGTACCTGAATCAGTTTTTCAGTAATAAGTCTAGGGAATTATAGGAAAATGGAATTATGAAACTTCCCAAAAGATGAGAAAAGGATTATAATACAAAATGGTAATTATATTGTAAATTGATTCCATGAAAATCGGTGGAAACTTTCCAAAGAGCCCAATGAATTCTTCCTAATTTTTTTTTGTATGGATATGTATTATAGAATTTCAGTAATTGATTTCCTCTTAAGAGTACCATTCCATCCTCCACTATTCTATTGAGAAGGAGCAAGTATAAATATAAACTACAACAAATATAAATAAATAAAATTATCCCATAACATTTCAATTTATGATGTGGCATATTTTTGACTAATAGAATGAATAATTTCTCATTCTCTATTCATTTCAAATTCTTTGACTCCAGTCTTCCTTAATGATTCAAAATACTTTCATCTCCAATAAGTATCAGATTTCACATTTAATCAATTTTGGATGTATTAACTTATGAGCTTTGTATAGGATACGGAAAAATTTATTCAACATTTGTGTAAAAGAAGCCTAAGATTTTTCATTTACCTTTCCCAGATATTATAACTACAGAGTGGAAGGAATAATACTTTTAGTTGTTATTTGTTAATGTTGGGGAAGAACAGTTGAATAGTTTGAAACCCACCATTACATTTTTAAACAATAATAAATTTGAGGCAGTATATACTTTAATAAAGAAGTAGCAATGTCTAGTTAAATATGCCACATATACATATGACAGAGGACAGCAGTGTTTGGATCATACATCGTCCCACCAAGGCCCCATCTTATATCTGGCCTGAGTCTATTAATGTACGCTTTTCAGTAAAGGTAGACCACTTATTTCTACTAACTACAATTAGTACGCTAAAAAGAATGGTTATAAACCTTAAGCATTTTGTAAACAAATACTGCCAGTATATCCAATATAACCTAAGTTTTTTTATCTCAGGTAAGAAAAAACGCCTCGTTCCTTCACTATTCTTAAAATGGATAAGTTTTTTTACATAATGCTTTATCTTTACAAGCATAAAATGTTAAAATACTGAAGTTTAAATGGTTTGACTGAGATTATCTTCAAAAATAGTATATCAGTTTTAATGTATCTTGTGGCAACAGATTTATTTAAACATTTAATCATAATGTGATACACATCTTACAAGACACCTCATTTAAACATTTTTTCCAGAAATTAAAAATTTAATTTAAAATCTGGCGTAAAGGTGTATAATTCCACTAATATATTTTATTCAAAAGTTGGCTTTCGTTACCAATTACATCTCTCTTCATTCATCTGTCAAGTAGAACTGATCAGAAATGAAGTAGAAACATTAGTTCTACTCGACAGCTGAATAGAGTTAGAATAATTATTGAAAATGTCATGTAAATGGTAACAAAAGTTGACTTACCAATAAAAATATAATAGTGGAATACTTCAACTACTTTTATTCTCTGTTATAAATGGATTCTACTTCCTGTGGAATGTTTCTCCTGGAATGTTATTTTTCACTCACTTGATAATGAATATTTTTATTTTTACAATAAATAAGTAATCCTGTTAATGAAAATTCTTAATATTAAATTATTATTAGGTCTGTGTCTTTTAATTTTGTCATTTTGTATAGTATATGTATTTGAAGACTTGACTAAAAGGCAAGAAATATTGTGACATATAAGGTTCCCAAAGGTCATAGCATCAGCATGAGATAACTATGTTTTCGTTTTCATTTTATACACTATATTCATTCCTCCTTTCTTCAGCAGATCTTTATACATCTATGTAAACGATTTTTGTCAGTTATTATATTTTTGTATCCATGCTACTATTTCTTTGTTCCAGACATTGGTCTAAAATTCCCTAATCGTTAATGCCAAGCCACTATAGAAATATTCTATCACCTCAAAAAAATTGTTATTTATATCAAACATAATACTTAACATTTTCATTACCTTCACCAAGCTGGAGAATATTAATTACATGTTATAATTTTGCCCCTTTTTGAATGTTAATTTTCTTCTTCTTTTGTTCCCCTTTTGCCATACACTTTTACCCATTTGCCTATAAGGTTGAATATACTTACATGAAATTTATTCCTTGAAGTTCTGATAGTAACTGTGCTTTAAGTGTTCGCCTCTTTGATTTCCCAGTGGGTGTTCTTGGAATGAATTCAACAAACCTTATTCCTCCACGAATTTGTTTGTTTTCAGACACTCTTTCTGTGTAAAAATTTTAAATTTTCAGTGTTTAAGTTTGGGATTTATTATAAAGTAAAGCAATGTAATGATGGATATGGCAATACCTGCTACATATTCCAATAACTGGTTTTCAGTAATATTTTTTTGTGCTACAACAAAAGCAGTAGCATGTTCTCCATCTGTTGGATGTGGAACCCCAAAGACAGTGACATCTTTTACAGCAGGATGAGAATATAGTACTGTTTCTATTTCAGCTGGAGCAATCTAAATTTATAAAATGTTTCAAATATAAAGTTAAAATGTTATAAAAAGCTTACTCCTATTCAATAATTACTTAACACAATTAATCTTAACATTTTTGGTGAGTTCATTTTTTATTTTATTTCTATTTTCATTTACGAGATTCTTATGATTTTCAAATCTATCTGTTAGTGTATTTATAGTTATATTTGTTGAAAATAGGTAGGGAATATCTTTCATAAACAGTTTTAGCAGATTTCCCTTGAGGGAAATCAGCTATTGAGGTCGTACCCTTGACGCAATTTTCAAAATTTTTCTTCAAATATCCATCGATCCTACCCAGTAGATAACGAAAATGAGGTGTGTTCAAAACTGTATCTATCTATCTATCTATCTATCTATATATATATATATATATATATATATATATATATATATATATTTGTCTTTTACCGCTCTAGGGGTCACAATTTTTGCTTGATCATTACCAAACTTGATATTTAGTCATTTTATGTAAAAAGAAAGATCAAGTTTGTTAATGGCTGAAATCGGATAAGGGGGAGGGGGATTTAGAGGGGGAGAATTTTGAAAATTCGAAATATCGTTTCTATACTTCAGATCAAAAATATATATAGAATCAATCTTTTAGCAAATTATATGCACTACAAATATTGTTATATATATTTATTCTCTTTATTAAATATTAACTGAGATATTTGCATTTTTGAGTTTTCAGCCTTAAGCAAACCCCCACTTCTACTCATGTTACATAAACAATACTCGGTTATGTAATAAACCACATCATTCATAGCTTAAATACCAAATATTGTTTTCAAGAGACATTTATTATACATGCAAATATGTTCTGTGGACCCCCCTTCTTAAGTTTTTGGACTACTTAAATTTGATTTATTGAGATAATTATTCTGATTCATTATAAATTACAGTACTAGTAGTAGTAAATAGTTTTCAATCAAATTAATATGTTATATTCAGATATATTACAGTATTTGTTTTTCTTTCCGGTAAGAAGTTGGCAGAACTATTTGTTTCATTTCAGATGCTTTCCGTCGGGAAGTTTCTTATTATTGTTTGTATTTATTCACTTAATATTCATGGTGGTGTTGTGTTATCGGTATGTAGATTTATCTATTGTTAAACTTCACGCAGGAAATCTGCTTAGTTTACGCCGACCCTGCGTGACAGACTTTTTTTATTTCTAAAGTTTACCCCTCTAAAATGATATTAGTTCCGATTAACTTACATGGTAGGACTTGTACTTTATGAGATCTTTTATCCTATCAACAATGTATACGAATCCATCCTCATCATAGTAGCCTATATCCCCTGTGTGAAACCAACCATTTTCGTCATAGCAGGCATTAGTAGCTTCAGGGTTGTTCATATATCCTAACATAAAAGTACCTCCTTTCACACAGACTTCCCCTTCTTCTCCGGGCCCCATGCTGTCTCCAGTTTCCAAATCTTGTATCTGAAACACATTTAATAATTTTGAGATGCGCATCTATTTTTTTTTTTTTTTAAATTTTTATTGCAGAGTTTTATTCCTTAATTCTTTTATACTTCAGAGTTATTTGTAGAGACTTATTCATAATTCAGACATTTGAATATAGGGTATATTTAAACTTTTTGAATTTCCCACCAAACAGAGAGCTTCTTGATTAAAAACATATCACACGATAAAATTATTCCACAAATATTATTATTATTATTTATTAATGTCCTCTTTTTGCAACTTAGGCTAATTGGGACGGGTTATCTAAAGTTACTACTCTTTTCTAGCCAGGGTGGGATTTTAGGATGTTATTTAATGAATTTCGTCACTAAATAATTTCCTTTGCCCAGGCGAGAATCGAACTCGTCACTCTAGGTTTACCATGTGAGATAAAGGTCAACGCTTTAACTCGTATGGCTAACCTGAGCCCCTATTCCACAAATCTACAAATAAAATCTGAGGTGAAATTGAGTATACAAATAACATGCCTGTTCACTCAATTTCACCTCAGATTTCTTTGTTAGTCACTTAAATCATTTCTAAACGCAGAGAAATACCTTTTTATTATTTTTTGTTATTGAATCAACCTAGCTATAGGTAATTGGTTTTGAATTTCCCGCCAAACGTAGAGCTTTTTGATTGGTCACCAGTTACCCAATAAAGTTCTTCCAAATATACTAATGACATCCCTCTTGCCTCCATTTCTCCTCAATGTTCCTTGGTAGCCATTTTTATCATTTCTAACCTCAAAGAAAAACCTTTTGATTAGTTTTCCTTGTGGAATCAGCCCAGCTGAAAGTAAGTTCTATTTGCATTATTTATTTTTCTATGCCTACATGTATATAAGTTCATTTAAGCATAATTTGTCATGGAGTTAAATTAAATGTTCTGAAATTACTCATGTATGAGCAACTCTGAACAGAATTGTTTATTTATGATTTTGAATTAAGGATTTTAATAGTTTGCACTCATATACGAGAATAAACCTTTGGTAAAATAAGAGTTCCCAGATCACTGTCAATATAAATGGTCATGTTCTATTGTTGAGATTTTCATACAAATGTATTAATTATCTTATACATGCACAAAGTCAAATCCGGATCCCCAGATATTTAAAGGAATTTTTATTTTTTGAAGTCTATGATTTTTTAAATGACACATCCATTACATTTTAAAAGATTTGCCTAATTCTTGGAGATATGGCAAAATTAAACATCACGTTTCATTGTTATTATACAGCCAACTTTGTCAAATTTGATATCATTTTAAGAATAAATGACTGGAATCAGATTAGCAAACAAACGAATGTGATATTGTTTTAATGTGGGTAATGACTTTAAGATTGTTAATTATTTCATCATGAAGGTTGTTTATTAGTATTATTTCATATTTTATTATAGAAATACCTCCCTTCTACAGGGTGGAGAGTTATTTGTCATCTTCACAATGTATGATGTGAAAATCTTAGAAATTTGATTGTTTAATGACCTTTATGGGTTGAGATTTGTAAATATGCTTTATCAATGTATCAATACTAAATATCAGTAATCTTTTTAGTATAAATCAAAGCCAATAATATTAGATATTCACATTAAAGTACTAAGTAATTAATTTTTAATTTGTTGAATACCATATTTTGCATTTCGAATACAACTAAACTACAGAAGTGTTATATTTTGGTCTTTTGAAAGTACATACTTGAATATTAGAAAATGCAATTGTAATTAAATATTTCTACAATGTCACAAATTACTTTAGATACATTTTTTATTGAACCAATAATTTCTAATCATTCTAGCTTTTCTTAGAATTCAGACTCAAATTTCCTGCTTTTTGTTTTTTAAAGATAAAAAATAAGTTTAATTATTTTTAGGGATTCAAAATTGTCAGAAAAACTGCATAACATACCTCTTGTTCTTCATGATGCAGGATGTACTCGTATAATGCAATTTAACTAATCAATGTTGGGTGGAATGATCCCTTCATTTTGTAATTTTCAATTATTAGTTTAATGGGCCATTTTATTGCTTTATATAAATCATTAATGTTATACTATTTTTTTGATATTTATTATAATGATATGACAATTTAATGAATATACTAAAAATTTATAAAAATATTATATTTTTATATTATATATTTTTCAGTTTTTTAATATATTGAATTTATGCACTTCTATATTTTAGTAACAAGTAAATACTTTAATAATTTAGAGGCACTTTACATACCAGATTAGGAATTCATATATAAACTATGTTTCCTTTATGACAAAAATCAACGACTGGTATAAATTTTGTTTAATTTGAAATAATCAACTTCAGTTTGACTAATGTTCTTTATTTAGAATAAATTTGGTATTGATTTTACAATTCATGAAAAGAAAGAAATTTTGCAAGTGCTCCTGGGATTTCCAGCTACCTTCAGTTGGCAATACTGCTTAGCCCAGTCTGCTCTGCAGATAACTTATGCTCATTCTCTTGTAGATTCAGGTAGTACTTGGTTCTTTGGATCTCCTCTCTAGCTGGTCAGTACTATATGCAGTTAATAATTTTTATAAACCGCTATTTTATATTTCATTAGCATTGCTTTCATGTCAATCGGATTTTTTTTTAAATCTTTCACTATTATAATTCATTATTATATAACATTGAAGTTTTAATTTTCTTTGGTAAACTATATTTACGAGTAAATATATTGAGGTCTAACAGTCATAGACTAACAACAAAAAGTTGACTATTCATTTTTTGTAGTTCATATTTCTCTATTATTTGTAATGATCTTCGTTGTGTCAATCTTATCAGTTAATTTGTGGTTTGTTATGTTTTTTAATTTTGTGTGATTGCAATTTAGAAAGTAGCGTAACATTTATATGTTCAATTTAATAATGAAACACATATTTAATAAAGGCTCATGAGCACTTTAAAATGTTACCCATTTACATTTTACTTTATGCTACTTATCTAACAGTCCCTTCCCTTTTCTTGTCATAATGAGTCAAAGTATTTTATTTAGTGAATTCATCACTTAGAAATCCCATTCCCCAAACCTACGGCTACCATGGTTTACCATAAGCATTAATATACAAAACAAACAAGTGCCCTGTCATTATTTTATGTTTCATTTCTAAATTGATCTGATGAAATAGGTTTTTGCAGTAATGCTTGCGTGCGTTAGTCAATGCCCTCAATATTTTTTTATAAATCCCCTCTAAATGTTCAAGAAAGAATCTTTAAAATAACTACTATTTCTTTCTGTATGCTTGGGTTATAGAATTTGTGAGTAAGACGTATTTAAGTTTAGATAGACAATTGATGTCTCAAGACTTCATCATTATTATAGGAATTACTATTGTACAATGAACATGAATTGTGATCCATTTGATTATATTCCAAAATTATGAGTATATATGTTTTTGTATAATTCATTTTAGTTTTAGTTGAATAATCTGTATTGATTTATTTTTATTTAATGTACCTGTACTTGGACTCCTCGTTTTACTCGTCCAACTGATCCTGGTTTATTGAGCCCTGGGCTTGGGGCAGAAAATGTGACGACGCCTATCTCTGTCATACCTTTAGGGAAAAAAAATTGTATTAATTCAAGAGTTGTGTTTTGAATTTTTAATATCTTCTATTGTAGTTGTTAGAACTTTTTATTTGTTTTTTGGCTTTTACCCTTTTGACTGTACAGATAAAGAGTAGGCTGAATTCCTGTTCGATGTCAATCCTACTTATTTCCAAGCATAATTTAAAATTGAATGTTGGAAACCCTTTTGTGTTAACAAAAAAGAATAGTAACCTGTAGTAAAGTGAATCCAATTTAGCGTTTATCATAGAGTGGGCACACAACTTGATTCTGTCTGAACTAAAAGGATTCCCAACTACAATTAGATATTCTTGATATATTTAGTAATTGTTCTTTAGGAGATGTGCTTTTACTGTAGGTTACATGGTAATAAAAAAAACAAAAACCTTTTTTTTGTTATCTCTACCATAATTGCCTTCGGTTAACAATAATATTATATTTGGGTATTAAACATAAAATGATTGATGATGTCACTAATCCCTCAAAGTTAATTAACTTTTTTCCGAGCATGCTTAGTAAATATTCGATTTAACTAAGCATTAAACAAATATTCCCCCAATTGAAACTTGATGAACTTAAAGAATATATACTGTTTCTGTTTATCAGGCATTTGTTCTCTAGTGACTTACTGAAACTTGTTTTTGCAATAAGGTTATTTTACCATATGCTTGGGTGACCATGGTTTTGTTTCTGAACAACTCCCTTTGTGCTCTCAATTGTGTTTCTGCACTTAATGTTGCTCCTCCTGATAGTACCCATTGGATGCTGGATATGTCATATGCCCCTCGATTTGGAAAGACTAACAGGGTCGTTAGAGTTGTAGGCGCCACCATCCATATATTGATCTGTGTGATAAAATAAAAATGATTTGAATTGTGTCATTTACATACTTATAGAAAAACCTGCTATAGCTAGATAGTTTCACAATTATAACTTACGTTTTTGACTTTTATTCCAATTAAAGAATACTTAGCACATTGCATTGAATCGGGATCAAGGGTTTCTTCTAGAATAACTTTGATATCATTAGATTTTTCTAAACGAAAACATTTATTTATAGAAGCAGCTGTGTTTAATTTATTTATATAACATTGAATGTAATAAAGTTGGTCTTAATCTCACTTGGTAAGCATAGAGTCTGAGTTTGATTCAAACCTGAGCAATAGGAATTTAATTAGTGAAGAACTCATTAAATAAAATCCTTAGTCCCACCCTGGCCAGAGAAGGGTGGTTACATATAGAGTACTCGCCCCAATAAGCTTTAGTAGCATGAAGTGAACTTAAAAATATCAATAGCAATTCAATGTCATAATAATTGTAAAAAATATAATTTAATTAATATAGTCTGTTACACAGTGGCTATGTAAACTAAGCAGATTTCTCACATCCTGGAACAACACATAGATGATGTCATCCAACATTCTATTCTCTATTTCTTCTGTAGTTAGAACCTTATATAAACAAAACATGCAGTTAATTATGATGCAAGATAATTAATGTCGATAGCTTTCAGTGAAAATCATAAGGGCATGAGTTTTCTGAAAAATGAAAATATAAGTAACCTCATTTATACATTGAACAACAGCTGTAGGACACCAGTTAAGACCAATGAGATTGCTTAAATGATATTTTTCACTATAACATAGATATAATAATAACTTGTAACTTGTAATGACATAGATTGTAACATTTTTTTCATGTTAGCTTTCTTGAAACCCCCCTCCCTCTCTCCTTTAAAGCAAAAGATCAAGTTAGTTAACAGAACTTCTGTAGGAGGTATATGGAAAGGAAAATTAATAAATCGAAATATCTCCATTATTATGAGTTGTATCAAACAGTGCTATTTAGTCAATCCTATTGAAAATTTAATTTTCTACATTTGTTGTTCTTTATGTTTTTCTTGAACTCTAATATAACCGAGATGTTTTCATTGATTATTAAGCCATTCTGTACTCGATATTTAACTGTATCATGCAAAACAGTTAAATATCATAAATACATATTCGTTAATTCAAGAACCAATCTTGTTAAATTATTGATAAATTTTTTTGTAACTCAAATATTAAGCAAGTTATTATTATTATTATTTATTAACGTTCACTTTTTTCAACTAAGGCTAATTGGGACAGGTTATCTACAGGTTACCACCCTTTTCTATCCAGGGTGGGACTTAGGATGCTATTTAATGAATCCGTCACTAAATAATTTCTTTTGCCCAGGCGAGAATCGAACTCCCCACTCTAGGTTCACCATGTGAGATTAAGGTCAATGCTTTAAAGCAAGTTATTAGTTCTCTATTGTTTCCAGCATGTAATAAACCCTCACTACTACTTGAATTTTGACTTGAAAATAGAGAATATATGTTGAGATGAAATTACTTGTATGTCTTTCCAGTAGGTAGAAAATCTGCTTAGTTTAAGCTCCTGCGTGGTAGACTTTTTTAAAAATTGTATATATTTGTTTAAAAAAAAGCCCCTCTGTTTTAAACAAAATAAACCTTTTACACTTATTTGTAAGGCCTAACATGAGCAATACATTGGCTCCCTACAGAGTAATAATTTAGGCATTAAGATATTAGTAAGTTCACATCATTTAATTCTGAATTGAACTTGAGAGTATGTTATGAATTAAAAAAAAATAAACAAGTAATTCTTTGTTCTAAAAGAAAAACATAAATCGAGGCTAGTTAAATTTTTGTTTATCATGGGAATAGAATAATGAAATTGTAACAGAGACATCCATTGTTGTCTCAAAGTTTGCACGGATCAGGTTTATGTTATTCCTCTTATCAGCTCCTACTCATTCTGATGTCCCAGGTTAGTCATTCGTTAGTCTTGTTCCAAACTGTTCACATTGCTATATAATGCTGCAATATTTCGTATTTTAGAAACAGGAACTACATACTTAACTTAGTATTGTTGTACCTTAGTTATTTGTTATCTCTGTTAATATTCATCTGTTCGATATTATAAGAAAACATACTGGCATTCTATAAGTAAGACATTTTTACACTTTTAAATATAACCTTATAAATTTTGTTTTATTTTTGTGAATTTATTTAGAAGTCTTAGGCCCATCTTTGCTATTAAGGGATTCTAGTATATAGGATACCTGTTCTGATTATTCTTAGCAAGATGAAGTAAAGTGAACATTGTCAGATAATTGAAGTTTACTCTAGAATCCTATGTTTTTAACCGTAAAACTGTAATTTTGTGTCTTACACCATCCTATCTGTCTCATAGTTGCACTAAAACTTCTGGCGTGCACACAAGTACATGAAGTGCAGAGAACAAAGCTTGTCATATGGTATTTTTGGTTTCCTTTTTAGTAATCACTCAGTCAACTTTGGAAGTAGTCTATATTACCAATAGCAAAATGTGGTAATCATGTTATGTACGATCATACTGTATATTAACATTCACTTTATTCTTTTGCTGTAGTTTGGAATATTATTATATCATATAATTATTGTTTGTCTTGAGAGTAGTGCTTATTTTGGAACTAAAGAATTATTCAAACATTTTCAACTTATGCAGCAGCTTTTAACAGTTATGTTCACTTTATCTGTTGTGTAGAAGGCCTAGCATGTGAAATACTTATGTTCTATTCAGTTCTCCTCGTCAGAGGTAATGATTTATGAATTAAAGTACTTTTAAATACGCACCTTATAATTCTGAATTGTACTTAAGAGTACAGTTTCCTTTGCAGGCCCTCTCAAAAATACTCTTTTGTATCCTCCAAGTGTGCTCATAATAAGTGTTGTAGCTCCACTCAGCCAGAACAATGGTGCTGTTTGAAATACGACTACCTCTGGATTGGGTGCCCTGTAACAAATAGGCATTTCAGTAATTATGAGAAATACAAAAAAAGATACATTCATACACTAGCTAATATATTTCGCTTTATTCAGAAAATCTTTATTATTATTACTAATGCCCGCTTTTTGCAACTATGGCTAATCAGGATGGGTTATCTACCATTAGCCACCCTTTTCTAGCCAGGGTGGTACTAAGGATTTTATTTAATGAGTTCGTCACTAAAATAAATTCCTATTGCCCAGGCAGGAATCGAACTTCCCACTCTAGGTTAGGGGTGGTTCTGTTCATATTTTCAACAAAACGAATAAAATACAAAATATTCCATTTTTTAAATTCTGACCACCCCCCCCCCCTCCCGACATCTTTCACTCTTGTTCAATCATAATAATATCAATATAGCTTATAGTCTAAGCAGGGTTACTGGTAATACACATACCATATTTTGGTTTATTAAATCCAGTTGTCCCCTTTAAAATTGTTGTCTTGAGGTATAGTTTTATATGCATACCTTGTTAAGATTTGGTAGTTAAATTTTTAAGTAAAAGTATATAAAACTAAAGTTAACTCTTAATTACAAAATGAACAACTTTTGAAAGTGTTAGTGCTTGTCAAAAAGGGAACAGGAAACCTATGTCTCGATTTGTCATTTCAAGCCTTCTCTACATCCCCCATTCCTGATTGTTCATAAGAATAATAGTAGAGCTTATAATCTGATAAGAGTTAGTGCTAATACAAATACAGATTTCAGTAAAGTTTGGTTGTTGCTTGTGCCCTTTAAGTTGTTGACTCATGCTTTTATTTTATAGAAAATTTGTATGTGACAAAAGTTATTCATATAAGAAAATAAGCAACTTTTGTTTGTGCAAGTTTGATGAAAAACTAAAAGTCAACAAAATTTTGTGCTTTTTCATTTCACGCCTCCATTACACTCCCACTTCTTTACATCTCTAAAGTTTTAGCTGAATCACAGGTAATACTTTTACCAAATTGTAGAAATGGTTTCAATTATGTATATAATTTTTTAGGGCTCTTCTCTACCTTACCTTTCATGTAATACTAAAGATCAAATTTGTTAACAACTTGAACCCTGACTAGAAAGAGGGGATGAAACAAAAATTAAAAATATCTTCACTATTATGATCACAAAATGTTTTATAATCAATCTTGTTGCAAATTTAATGTTCTATAATTGTTGGTCTGGTAAGTGTAACTTACCTGTTATGACTTAAGAATATTTTTCTTTTATAATTTATTCATAAATATTCAAGAAATAGTATGGTAGATAGTTTTTTAGAATGTTAAAACAATGGATGTACCTCTGACTGTATTGTTCAATCATTCATTGTTCAATTTTATTTATTCCTTGTGTAGAATTTTTATGATGTTAAATCTCATCTTTTTTTATTTCTCATAATTAGGAGCCTGTGAAAACAGGGATAGACATATAATCTGGATGCCAGATAGATTGTGATTCAACTCAAATGTGATTAAATTTTTAAAAGAATTGGATACATCGAATTTTTCAATCTGACCCATAATAAAAGAGTCATTTTGAGTTTTTTTATTTTATCCCTTCCTCTAAGGGGGTCTTACTTCTGCTGGTCTGATTTCTGCCATTAATGAGCTTAATTAATGAACATCTTTAGTTTTACATTAACTAAGGATTTTACTTAACTAATATATTGAATTACGCAATGATCAAACAATAACAGCCACTAGAGCAGTAACGGTCAAATCTCTCTTTCTTTATATAAATATATTCTTCCTTATCAACAAAAACGAAAATATCAATTTTTGATTGTCTAATGTGACAGGTAATCTGTAATTAAAAACGTCTCTGTAGGAATTATGATCATAACATAATTATTTTAAGTATTTCCCGTATAAGGCAGTCTCTTTATTTATTTATTACTTCAAAGATGCTTTATCATGTCGTTCAAACTACTAAACTTAAGGCTCAAGTCCCTCCGTTTATTTTTTTATAAATTTTCATCAATTGGTTTTGTTTTTTATGTTTTAATGAAGGTAGAATACTTGTTATAAATTAATAAAAACTGCAGCATTGAAGTAGCTTTAAAAAAAAAAAAAAAGTCTTATTTTGTAGGTAGAGACAGGTTTGATGCTCTAAGTAGGGGAAATTCTTATAATTTTGTTTCATTTTTATCCAATAAATACTATTGTAATACTTATTACTCATTTAAGAATTTAATTTAAAGGCTCACATCCTCATCTTCAAATCTAGTTTTGTTTTCTTGGAAATAGAATTATGGAAATAGTAGTACCCATTCATTCTAACAGTAATAGAGACATCCATTGTTGTCTCAAAGCTCTCAGGGGTCAGGTTATTGGTTTTCCTCTTATTAGCTTCCTACTCATTCCAACAACTTTCCAGGTTAGTCATTCAGTAGTCTTGCTCCGAACTGTTCACATCGCCGTATATTACTGCTACATTTTGTGTTTTAGTTTACAGAAACTACATGCATAATATTGCTGTACCGTAACAATTTGTGACGTCTGTTGATGCTCGTATGTTATGATATTATAAGAAAACTTACTGGCATTCTGTAAGTAAAGCTATTTTGAACAGGTATAAATATAACTCTATACTCGTCATTTTGTTTTTGCAAATTACAAATCTAGAAAAGAAAGAATTAAATTGCTAAAATATGGGTAGCTTTCTTTTTAAGTATCTCTTTTCTGATTGTTCACAACAACTTAATCAACAGATTTGAACCCAGTCATTTTCTATCTCTCTGTAAACATTTCCTTAATTTTAAATTTTCATGATTGGTGGGCTAGCCTTTCTAACAAATAAATAATGGCTGTACATTTTAGCAGATTTCCCTTAAGGGACACGTAGTCATGACATGATTTTTGAAAAATGTCCATTGATCCAACCGAAGAGATGATGAAAATGAGGTCCATTCAAAACTATATATATTTGTTCGCAGTTTTAGTCTGATCGCTTCCAAACTCGATATTTAAACTTTTTATGTAAAATTATAGATCGTGTTCATTAACAGCTGAAATTCAACAAGTGGTGGGGGATTAGAGGGGGAATTTCAAAAAATCTTAATATCTTTGTTATTATGCATTGTATCGAAATATTGTATATATCCAATCGTATTGCAAAAGTAGTGTTCTATTATTGTTATTATGTACTTCACTATGTTGATTATTAATGGAGATATTCGTATTTTTCAGTTTTCAGTCTTTAGTAAACCCCCACACCTACTCATGTCATATTAACAATAAGGTGTTATATTATGTAGAACTTTATTTGAAGCCTAAATACAAAATATTGTTCTCATTGAACATTTACTTTTTGAGATAAATGCAAATACGTGAAACGTCTGGGAAATCTGCTTAGTTATTGTAGTCCCTGCGTGATGGACTTTTTAATTGCATATTAATATCCACTTCAACCAAAAAACTGTTTTTTTAAGTCCTACACCACCCTAACTGCATTGTAGTGGCACTAAAACTTCTGACATGCTCACATATCTGCACTGAGAAGTGCAGAAAACAAAGATTATAATATGCTATTATTATTTTTTTTATTTTTATTTTTTTAAAAACTACCTCTTAGGTTTGAAATAAGTTTGTATTCTCAATAGCACATTAAGACATGAAGTCATATAATATTATAAATTAACATCACATTTATGCTATTATTGCTAGTTAAGAGTATTATTAATATTGGGGGATTTATTCTCAGTTTCCTGGAAATCTTTTTATGAGTAGAATATTTTTCTAAACGTTATAAAGGATTACTTTATTGGATATTCACGAATTTCCTTACTATCCCAATAATATCGATTTTTGTGATTGCCAAATTATCACTGAACTTAAATTTAAATATTTTGTACTTTTAGACACAAGTCTCTATTGTTGAAATAAAATTGGCTGAAACTCTGACTGATTCCAATTTTTAGAGATCTTTCTATTCTACGATTTGATATTTTCTCAATTTGCTTTTTGAACATTCTCATCATTTGGTACTGAAATATTAATGATATCAGCTGATTTATTTTCTTTATTTATGTTGAGAATGTCTGGCAATATAGTCTGCTTCATCCCAATATTTTTTAATATTATTCTTTTCAATTAACTTTTGGGGTTACATGCCAAGATTCTTTAAAATTCCTGGGTGGTTTATCTTCACTACATTATTGTGTCTCTAGAAGTACTCTGAAGCAGCCATCATCTCAAATCCTGTCGTAACATGTTGAATATACTCATAAAATTTGATGCAAAGCCTACATCTAGTGGAAATATTATCTTCAACAAATGTCAGCTGTAGGATATACTTTCAATTACTTGAACATTACAAACCCTTCAGCTTCTGAAAATAACTGTTCAGAAGTTAGCCATGCTACAGACGTTTTCATATTCATTTCCGACTGTATCAGCTGACTGCAATAATGGCTGTGGAGCTCTTTGTTTTCTTAGGAAATCTTTATTGATTTCCTTATTATTATTGTGCACATTTTTAAATTAAAAAATTATTATCGGTCATTGAAGTTAATCTTTGCTTCCTTCCTATCTGATTTCTATTCTTTTCAGCCTTAGATTTTGCTCTGCTCATATAAATTTCTGTCACTGGCCATTGCAACAATATTTTTATCCATTCTGTGTGGTTCCACTTTTAGTACATCCTTATTTGTCAGAACACCATTTTCAAGTGGAGGTTTTATAGAAAAGGATAATGGATCGCCTTATGTCAATGTTAACCATTAAATAATAGTCTCCATTAATCTCTGACAAATAGCCTATGGCAGGATTGTATAGACAAAGATAGGAGCTCGAAAACTATTCCAAAATAGAACATGATCTCTTAGCTTTCCTTTAGCATCATTCATCACAAGTGTGATAGTAGTGTTTGGCTCTCAACAGAATGTGATCTATTTTGTTCTCACTTTGGCCATTGGAGCTAATACATGTTTTCATTTGCTATGTATTGTTAGATTTTAGTATTCTTTCCTTACACCATTGAAGTAGCCTATTGCTAATGTATGTCTCGACCAGATTAGCGTAGACATATTCATTTTCATCATCATCTGCATTCTCACCAGTGTGGGGTGCACACTGATTTTGATATGATGATCCTGTAATACAATGATATGATATGATCATTGATGCACACTGATCCTGTGTCATTGATACAGTAATACCTCAAAAATGCATGCCACAGCTCTTTCGAGTTTGTTCCTTTAATTCTTCAGAGCCTTGGTGTTAGTACCACTACTTATAAGGAAATTACTTCAAAATGCCTATATATGCTACCCTTTTTTCAGATCTCTTGCTGAGCCACTACACCTACATTATATTGTACCAAGAATGAGACTCCTGGTTGCAACATGCTCTGTACATTCCATATCGAACTCTATAATCCTTTTTTTGTGCTATTTTTCTTGTTTTCTTCTTATTCTCTGAATGCTTAGCAAGACCTGGCAGTGGTCGATACAACCCCACCCCACCCAAAGTATCCAGTGACTATATGTTTGTTCATCACCATTCTTTCATAAGGCCCAGTAAAATCTGAGACACTAGCTGATCATAGACAGGAAGATTTTTCCTTGTGCAAAGTAAAGGACGTATTGTAATCGCAAAAAGGTTTTAGTTTTCAGATTTCAATGAAAATTGTCCATTTTGATTAGTTTTGGTGTGGCATCTGTATGTACTTATCTTGCATAACTCAGAAAAGGCTAGCCATAAAATGTAGATGTTTCATATGTGGGATTGTTGTAACTTCTAGTTATGCACCTTCTCTTTTGATTAAAATCAGTTGGAGGGGGGTTAGAGGAGGGCAAAAATATAAAATTTCAAATTAGAGATACAAACGATTTGAACAGGTCTTTTTTTATTAAATGATCTAAAAATGTGTTCATGACATTTTTCAATCTGATGCATTGGAATGGAGATATTGTATGTCGCTTGCAAATGAAATACTACCATAAATTTTGTTTATTTAATTTTATAGGAGTCCAAGAAAGTCCTATGTTACCCACATAAAATTTTTTTAGAGATGAGGATGTCTCTTCTTCACTGTAAATGCTCTTCTTATACCCAGGGTAGCGACTGGCAGAGATTATAATGGTTCTAACATTCCTAACAACTCCAGGATTAGCACATAACACAACTTTTCTAACTGGTACCCTAATAAGTCAGCTTCTATGACATACTTTTGGTGAATTCCAACCTCTACTCATTATTTAATGTGTAGACTAAATTACGATTAAATTTATATAACGTAGTTGTGCCAAGACTAGATAAAGCCTAAATTTCTAATAACTTAGGACTAATTACTATAAATTATGTTTCAGGTTTATTCAAAGGATTAGTTTTGCTGTGAATTTTGATTACAAACTCCAGATCAAAGATGGCAGAAAAACATCCAGCATACGCATCATTTTTTGGAGTTATGGGAGCAGCATCAGCAATGATATTCAGTGCTTTAGGAGCTGCTTATGGGACTGCAAAATCTGGAACAGGAATAGCTGCAATGTCAGTTATGAGACCTGAGCTGATCATGAAATCCATTATTCCTGTTGTGATGGCTGGTATCATAGCTATCTATGGCCTGGTTGTAGCTGTGTTGATTGCTGGCTCTCTTGATGAACCTGATAAATACTCCCTCTTCAAAGGATTCATGCACCTTGGTGCCGGCCTTTCAGTAGGATTCAGTGGCTTAGCAGCTGGTCTTGCGATTGGGATTGTTGGAGACTCAGGAGTCCGAGGTACTGCTCAGCAGCCAAGATTATTTGTGGGAATGATTCTCATTCTTATCTTTGCAGAGGTTTTGGGCCTTTATGGGCTAATTGTTGCCATTTATCTTTACACAAAATAAGATTTTATTGTTTCATCTTTATATTCATACTATTTATTGTTAGAAAAATCCATAAATAAATTGTATTCATTCTTGCTTGTATGTTCTTTAAGAATTGACTTTATTTAAATAAAGAAATTTTAGTATATTTTTTTTGTTTTTCTTAGTGTGAAAAATATAAACAATTATCTACCATTGATTTGGTATTTCTATATTCTTATAATACTTTAATACTTTGCAAACGTGATGCAATGAGTGGATTTACCGTTAATCTGTATACCTTTGGTCCTTTCTTTCATTATCAAATATGATCTTTATTGTGCAATAAAATGAATAAATATTGAATATAATAGAGATAAAATGTATATAAAAATTAAAATTTTAATTGATGATGTCATCATACAACTTATTTACATGGATCTCATGTAGTGAAGATCTGTTGAAAAAAATATTTGGTAATTAAAGAAAGAAACTTTCATGATATATTCGCTTATTGTTGAAGTTTTATGACTAAAAGTGGGGGGAGGGGCTTTATGGAAGGCTGAAAATTAAAAAAATTCAATAACCTGGGCTAATATTTATATACTTATCTCTATTAATATTCATACACTAACAGATTTATTAATACTATTATGACTAACAAAATTTTGCATCTACTCAATGTTTTTAATTTTTTTTCTCAAGAAATATGACCATAATTCAGGTAAGTCTAAAAATTTACTTACACGGGTTGAGCATTGACCAATATGTATCGGTCAGGTAACATGACGGCCTTTGGAAGTCCAGATGTTCCACTAGTGAATAGTATGAGGGCAACATGTTCATCAAGGTTAGAAACTGAAGGTCTGAACTCTGGATCTGTTGGCTGCAGCAGTGACTAAAATTAGAGTATAAGATTTGAATTAGGCCAAAAACATTTTATAAATTGTAAGTTAGGCAGTATGTTTTTTTTTTTCATACTTCAGTAATGTTAATGAGTTAAATATTTAGAATTAATGTCTAATTGGCTCATCATTGTATATGGTAGGATATTAATCATTGAAGGTCATGGGGTGTGATTCTTTTGTTTCTCGAATTGTTATGTTTTGAGTTTTTAAAATACTTAAGTATTTGCTTATAAAAAGAGCATGGTAATAATGATGCTTACAAAAAAGATCATAATATTTTATTTTGTGATAAAGGTGTTACTTTTGACATAGAATAGCTTGAGCAAAATTTGTGCTTTTCTTTCAAAACACATTCACGAACAAGCAACAGAACCATTCCTTATCTTCAGTATGCAAAATTATAATAATATAAGAACACAATTGGAACATTTGCACAACCCATACAATTTTTAAATCAAGAGATAAATTACTCTTATGATTCGCTGTAATATGATAGTGAGGATTATCAGTGTGGGATGGTGTATAGTAGTATACGCTACACCACTTAAGAGTTAAAGTTTGGACCCGAATAAGATTGGTTATAATATCCAAATGATGATCTTTGGAACCTTCACCTTTATCAAGAAGTTTACTGCTATACTGATTCAACCTCTTTTTATGTTGACAATAAAAGTGCATTATGCATGTTCGAAACGTGGGATGGTAAAATGACAAGTCATACCAAATATACAAGAACCCAACATTTTTTTAAATTGTAGTATTGTTTAAATTTTGTTTAATGTCAGTCCAGATAAACAAGTTGGGGACATTTTTACTAAATTTTTAAATAAAATAAAATTTAAAACTTTCTGTTCTACAAATACTGTGTTGTATATATGACAGACCTCTCTTTGTTACCTTTTAACATAGTTTAAAACTTCTTTGTTTTTTTGCTGGACTTTTTTCATGCTATAAACTAAAATCATAAGTTTCATTCCTTCTCATTTCCAGCACTTTATTGTCTCTCCCCTATTCTGTTCCGAAGTGAAAACGTTTAGAGAAATTATAACTCTCTTTCTATATTTATATAGAAAATTACTTAAAAAGATATGTAAGTTTACTTATTAGCCAATTATGGCGATAAAGGGACAAGAAAAATATATTCTGAATCAAAAGTGCATCGATAGTTGTACTATTTTGAAAACTACAATTTACAAATAGTTCACATAAAATAAAGTAGCTTAAAATAATTGGCCTCATGATATTGAAGTACCCTGAAATGTTTACAGTGTTTACATTGATATCAATTAGATACAATTATGCGGTAAAAGTAAATTTATATAAATTTTCTACAAGGAACTATTAGTGGTTTATTTTTGCCTACCGGTGAAAATATATTTCTATGTGTACATTGCAGGATTTATCAAATCTGCAATGGAATATTATTTAGTCCATACAATTCAAGCTAGAAGCAATGGAAACATTTTTAGCAGATTTCCCTAAAAGGAAATCAGCTATTGAGGTCAAACTCATGACGCGAGTTTTGAAACATTTCTTCAAATCTCCATCGATCCTACCCAGGAGATGACGAAAATGAGGTCATATATATATATATATATATATATATATATATATATGTTTGTTAACACTCTAGTGGTCGGAATTTTTGTTTGATCGTTACCAAATTTCATATTTAATCGTTTTATGTAAAAAGGAAGATCAAGTTCGTTAATGGCTGAAATCGACCAGTGGTCGAAACCCAGGGGGGTTTAGAGGGGGAATTTTGAAAATTCAAAATATCTCTGTTACTATAAGTTGGATCGAAATATTGTATAGTATCAATCTTATTTTAAATTCAATGATCTATAAATATTGTTCTATACATATTTTCTGTATCTTGAATATTAACCGAGATATTTGAATTTTATAGTTTTAAGCAAACCCCCACTTCTTTTCATGTTTAACTAACAATACTCGGTTATGTAATAAACCATATTATTTGAACCTTAAATACCAAATATTGTTTTCAAGAGACCGTTATTATATGACATGCATGCAAATATGTTCCAGTATGCAGATTTATGTATAATTAAACTTCACGAGGGAAATCTGCTTAGTTTACGCAGCCCCTGCATGACAGACTTTTATATTAGCAGGTACAGTTGTGTGTTATAGATAGCTGACCAGTTTGGAGCTAATATTAGTAGTAATCATTTCCTGACCAATTTGGTTAAAGCATTCCAAATTAAAAATATTTCATTTTACACAATTTTTGTGCTTTAAAATGCCTGGTTTGTAATTTGAGGGGTGCGATGCTATTTATTTATTAACATAAGATATAATCTTTAAAGTTTAAAAGTGTATGTTTTGGCTAATTTTCTTTATTCTTTATAAAAGTGTTTGCTTATTGTTGTAAATTAGTCCTAAAGAATGTAATGTCCCAGATCTGGTAGAAGACATGCCTAATTGAAATAGCATAAAATGTTTTGAACGAATAACTCTAGCCACTGAACATGTGACCAATTACTTCTCTATTCTTCAATTCATATTTTTCTTTTTAGCGTAGCATAGCAAGTTTATAAACATTCTTTTTTGCAGTTTTAGAGCTGGTTAGTTGAACAAGAATATGATTCATATGTATGAGTCCCGAGTGACATTTTTTAGGAGTATAGAATTAGACATTTTAAAAGGTAGATTTCCTTTCTTCTGTTTCTGAATTACTAACTTATAGAATTTCAAATTTTTACTATTTGTTTTCTTATCTGGATTTTTTTTTTTTTTTCCAATAGGAGCAGTGAATAAAATTAGAATTTTGGAAGTATAGCTTAACCACTTGACAGTTTTGCCCCAGTATGACGCATGGATTTTATTATATATTATAACATGCTTTGTCATCAGCCAAGCTAATATTTATTCTGAACACTAACATTACTCAGATAAGTTTTTTTTTTTTTTTTTTTTTTTTTTTTTTTTTTTTTTTTTTTTTTTTTTTTTTTCTCATTTGTCTCAAAGCATGATGTCTGAGAAATCATGAAAATCTTAAGCGGTTATTATAAGATGTCCAACAAACAGCCTAATGTGTAAGGCATTATATCCTCCAAGAATTTTGGATGATAACATTAAAAAACTTCGGGATAGATATAGACCAAAATTCAGAGTCTACCATCATCCGATCATCATGATCTAAAGGCTACGCTTTGTAGTTGCAACCATCATGTTTTTTCGGTAGCTACTCTTTTCATTTTACTATACTCACTGAAATCCATAAAATGTTAATGTCTCTAAAAAAGGATTTTCTAGGCCTCTCTCTTCTCCTTTGTCCAATGACCTTACCTTAAAATATATTTATGATGTAATTGTGAAAGGAGCTTCATGCTTTTTTTTCCATGCCCTTGGTAAGACTTTTACTTCCATTTATCTATTTTAGAACTTCCACATTTCCATTTCTTCAAATATTATATTCCATTTTGTGAAGAGTCCAACTTTCACTCCTACAATTCATCTGTTGACTCCAGCTCCACTATCATCGTCTTGATTGATGATGCTTTCTAGATTACAAAACTCCTTCACTTTTTCAAGCTTAATGTTTCCTATTCTAATATTTAAATTTTTGTGACTTTGTTTCTTCTCTACTATCGAAACTTGTTTCATGTGTATTTATCTTGAGTTTAAACTAATCTAGGGTGTCCTTTAGGACTTTCATTCTTCTCTTTTTTAGACTTTACCATCAGTGCATTCCTATCTGCAAATGTGATGCAATGAGTGGATTTGCCGTTAATCTGTATACCTTTGGTCCTTTCTTTCATTTTAGCAGATTTCCCTTATGGGAAATCAACTATTGAGGTTGTACTCAGAATTTTTGAAAAATTTCCTAAAATGTTCTACTACCAACCATATGGCAAATATAAAGTCTGTTCTAAATTGTGTGTGTGTATATATATATATATATATAAATGTAAAATGAATCTGATCCAGTGGAGTATTATGGATAAATAGTGGATCTAAGCTGAACCACAAGCAGCACTTTTATAATAAAGAAAAAATTTTGGCTTGGACTACCTGAGTACAAGTGATTCTTCATTAAATAATTAGTCTGTGTGTAAGGATTTTGTAAAGGAAGAAGAGAAGCAATTTATCTAAGCCTCTCTGCTCAAGGTAATGAAATACCAAAGTCCGACACCAGGTTAGGGATGGCTAATTTCATGCTTAGATAAGCAAAAAAGTGACATATATATCTACTTTTGGACAGCATAGCAAACATTAGCCTGCGAATGGTAATGGGTATCAAACTGTAGGGTTTGCTATATGCTTGTAAGGAGATCTACAAAGAAACATGAATAAGTCCAGATGGACAGCACAATGACAGTATTTTAGCCTCTGCCAAGCATTCTTTAGGTAAAAGGATTATTTATAACACATTATTACCCTTTATATAATAAAGGATTATTTACAGAAAATGTATTTGAGTGAGTCAGCATATGACATGTAGGATGCCATGAAAATAACTATACCTCCATAGATAAACCTACCAACATTCTGTTTGGAAACGGATCGATTTTATCAGCAGTTGTCAAAGATCTTAATAGTAGTAATGCATTTAATAGGACACAATGGATTGTAAACAACCTCAATGATCATGTTTTACATGATCCAAAGATAAAATGAAATTTAATATCTGCCAGTTCTGCGACCAGTATTTAAATGGTTTATTTTGATTTTAATCATCATTAACAAAAGTTCATGCTATGTTATCCAAAACAACAAAATCTTAATATTTGAAAATAAAAGTGTGTTTATAAATTAAAATTAACTACCACTCCAAGTAAATCGTCATCATTTTTAGGGAAATATAAAGAATATTGGGAGAATAATAAGAGTTTCTCATGAGATGTTAGCTCATAAGGATTATCAATACATGAAATATTCTTAAATAACAATAAAATAAAAATTAAAAATTGATAGCCATTGTTGTGAGTAGGATTCATGTATGGAAGCAATAGTTCTCTCTTCTTCTGAGAAATGTTAGGCTTCTGCACCAGGAGTAAGTATTCACATTTTTTACGGTCCAAATATATCTTCTTACTTAAGGAAGAATTATGAGATTACAGGACAGTAAATTTTGAAAATCATAATCGCAGGCAAAATTAAGAATAATAATTGCTTTTAAAGTTTAAGCTTTAATTAAAAAAAAGAATTCATTTACTTATTTATTTGGTTTCTCAAGAAACAACTTGTTCGTTGTTATTTGCATTTATATTTCATTTGAAAATATAAATGCAAGTAACATGAGCATGGTGTGTAAAATAAATAAGTAAAAGAATTTTTTTTTAAACTAAAGGGATTTTCCATCAAAAATGTATATACACCCCACAGCAAAATGCTGGTATCAAAAGGGAAAATAAATTCTAGCCGAAACGCCAAGGTATATGATTAATAAATAATTTAAATACAAATTTATGGGCTGTGTATAATAATTTTATATTTTATTAAATATTCAACATTTTATAAATTATGATATTCCTAGGAGCCTAATTCATTGTTTCTCACTTTTTGGTAATTCTGCATCTATATGAGGATCAACAAAATGTGAAAGTAAGTAATCATGCTTGCTGGATTGGCATAAAAAATAAAATGACACCTAATCTGTCTGTAAGCAAAAAGCTGAGACCTCAGAAATTTATTTTTTAAACCTTAATGTGACAAGAATTTATGTTTTAAACCTTAATCCATTTCTCCTTTTTAGCGAAATTCCGTAAGGGAAATCTGCTATTGAGGTCATACTCATGACACGATTTTTGAAAAATTTCATCAAATGTCCATCAACCCTACCTAGGAGATGACAGAACAATATTTTTTCGCATGCCATGAACAGATTAGGAGGGATGGTGTTCGTTTATGGGACAACTGAATTTTATGGAACTTGGTAGTATATTACAATTAACCCAACTTAGACTATAGGCTATACTAATATTCCCTGGGACAAACATGAGTAGGGGTTGTAAGGGAGGTCTGAAACTAAAAATAGCGATATTTCGTTTCCTAATAGTTTTTCGGCAAATATGCACATAATAAAAGTTATTTATTTTTTTATTTAGAGTAACTTTTGTAATACATACTTTTGTCGTATAACAAAGTATAAACGAGATATACACTAAAAACTAAAGAGGTAGTAAACAATTTTATTGCGCACAAAAGACTGAACCGAACTAAACAAAATTCGGTATGTGAATTAGTAAAAAGGTATATTACAATGTCTCTGAACGTACAGGAGTGGGGGTTATAAGGGAAGCCTCAAATACAAAATCGAGATATTTCGTTTCCTATTGGTTTTTTGACAATAACAAAAGTTGCTTACTTTGCTATTTAAAGTAACTTATGTTGTATGAAAGTTTGTCGTACAAGTATAAACGACACATGCGCAAAAAACTTTAGTGAGGCGCACTCAGCTTCACTTGACTTTGCACCAACTGCTACTAAATTATAAGCTATATTAACAAAAATGCTCATATCAAAAACTGTTCCATTGTTATTTAGAGTATCTTAATACATATATATGTTGTAATCTTCAATTCATTCCAATGTTTGAATATGTTATACCTTTCGATGTTTTAATTTAATTTTACCTCACCATGATAAATTATCGCGACAAAATAGAACAAATTTCAATTGTATGATGCATTTTTAAAGTAAGTAACTGATTTCATGAGGAACAAAGTATATTACCCCCCCCCCCTCTGTTTTTCACCCGAAAATTAATTAATCAGAAGTAAGTAATTTCTGCCTTTAATTTGTTTAAAAACTCAATAAATTTACAGTAAAAACGAAATTATTTAAACATAAATATTTAGAATTGTAAATAGAATGTGAACATAAGCCAATGTAAGCAGAATTGAGAGTTTTAATTAGTCATGTTCTATTGGTTAATCTGTCGGGTAGGAGTGGGCATTCGCTTGTTTTCTAGAACCTCTCTCTCCCTCTTTCTTTCCCTAGCTCTGGTTTGTGCAACATATTTGACAATTTAAGCTATATTTCATCAGTTCCACTGCGATACTATTCATTCAATTTTTGGATTATATTTATGCATATGTTTAAAACTATAGCATTTGAATACTGGAAGGAATTAGAGTGAAGGCATTTCTTTTTATTGAGGTTAAATTATAGACCTCACAGCGCCAAATGTTTGCGCCAGCCATATTTTTTTGGGAATAGAGGATTATTAGGGTTTACATTTTGTTATAATTCATTCGGCGTTTATTTAATAATTTAATGTGAAGTATTTTAATTTTGGAAAGTAATGTATGTATAACGTTGTAGTTATTATTTATACTGGGCTTCATAAATTAATGTTTTTTTCATCATTTACGTCTTAATTTTTATTTTTAAGCCCGCTTATCTCTCTCTCTCTCTCTCTCTCTCTCTCTCTCTCTCTCTATATATATATATATATATATATATATATATATAAATGAATGTTTGTCTGTATGTCCTTTATAGAATCGTAAACGGCTGAACTGAATTTTATGAAACTTGGTATTTATATTACTACTAACACAACTTAGGTTTTAGGCTATATTCTCTGAGACGAACAGGAGTGGGGGTTCGTTATAAGGGAGGCCTGAAATTAAAAATAACTATATTTCGTTTCTTATTGGTTTTTCGGAATATATGCACCTAACAAAATTTGTTGATTTTGGTCGTAAACCGAAGTTATACGCTAAAAACAATATTGGGAGTCAACAATTTTATATGGCACAAAAGACTCGACCGAACTTAACGAAACTCCGTATGTGATTTGGTATTAACACCTCCCTGATTATAAGCTGTATTAAAATTTCGACGTACAAACAGGAGTGGGGGTTATAAGGGAGGTCTGAAATATAAAATCGCAATATTTCGTAACCTATTCACTTTTCGGCAAACGTGAATATAAAAAGGGTGTTTGTTTTGTTATTTAAAGTATCTTTCGTGATATGCACTTTTGCCGTATAATGAAGTATAAATGAGATATACACGAAAAACTATAGAAGGGGTCAACAATGTTATTGGATACGAGACTAAAACGAAATTAACGAAACTCCGTATTTTTGAGTATACGCTATATTAACATTTTTAGGGACCAACCAACCAATGAAATGAAAAATTGTCATATTTTGTTTCCTATTGTTTTTATTGGCGAACGTGCATATGACAAAAGATGCTTAATTTGATATTTAGAGCAACTTGTGATATATGGGTACATCTTTACCATAATCTAGTATTTCAATCGATGACGTAGTAAGCGCGCAGGGTATAGCTAATATAATATATTAAACTGTAACCTCTGTCTATACATTGATTTTTTCTCGAAATTTCACGATATTTTTTTCGTTTCACATGCCATGCCACGATATCTGCAATTTGTGGTTTCGGTGCCTGTTTGTTAGTTACTTTTTCACGTATAAACTACTGAACCGAATTTTATGAAACTTGGTATGTATATTACTACTAATCCATCATAGACTATAGGCTATGCTAATATTCACTGAGACGAATAGAAGTGGGGGGTTATAAGGTAGGTCTGAAATGAAAAATAGTGATATCTCGTTTCCTGTTGGTTTTTCGGCAAATATGCACATAACAAAAGTTGTTTATTTTTTTTATTTAGGGTAACTTTTGTTATATACACTTTAGTCGTATACCGAAGGTTTACTCTTAAAAACTCTAGCGGGATTCAACAATTTTATTGGGTACAAAAGACTGTACCGAACTAAACAAAATTCGGTATGTGAATTAGTAAAAACCCCCCCTTGATTATAAGCTGTACCAACATTGCTAGGAACGAGCAGGAGTGGGAGTTATAAGGGAAGCCTGAAAAACAATGTCATGCTGAATTCTCACCACGCTTTTTAGCGGAAGTTTTGCGGAACCAAACTCTGAAATTGTGGTATATATTATTTTATTTCCTCCGATATGTTGAGGTTATTGAAATGACTATGTACTATCTATAACTATTAAACGATACTAGGTAATGTCATTATAACAAAAGACAATAAGCGTTTAAACTCAAAATGATCCCACCCTGGCTAGAAAAGGGTGGTAACCTGTAGATAACCCGTCCCGATTAGCCTAAGTTGCAAAAAGTGGACGTTAATAAATAAATAATAATAATAAACTCAAAATGATTTGAGGTTGTAGGTAGGGATACGATCTCTTTCTCTCACCTCACTTTTAGAATATAAATTCAATTATTTTTTGGGTAACTCTGTTATTTACACCAGTAAAATAAATGACTAAAAAATTCGAATTATTAATGTTTTGAATAAGTAATTTAAGTAAAGCAAAATTGATAACACTCAAGCGGGGGCGGAAGTTGTTGAGAGGCTAACACCTGTGACATGTTGTAGAAGCTTTCTGCTTACATTTATGCATAATCGGATTAGTTTATGGCAGGAAATATGTACATTATTGATGATTTTTAATTATAATTAATTCTATCCATGATTATGATTTGAATTATTCACAGTGTGTCAAACAGTCGAGAGGGATTGATTAGGGACTTATTTTCATTTATTCTTCAAATTAAAATTTCTTTTCTATAAGTTCCTCAACGGGAAAAGTTGTACACATTGAAGCCTTGCCAAAAACAAAATACCATCATTCAGCCTCAAATGATTTCCCGAGGGAAGCCGGAACCTTAGCCAGTGTTCTATAAATGTTGGTTTTTTTTTTACGATTTTTCACTATATTTATTATTAACCGAGATATTTGCTTTTTTTTTTTTTAATTTTCGCCCTTCTTTAAACCCCCACTCCTATTCATGTCATATTAACAATAATCTGTTTTATTATGAAGAACATTATTTGAACCATAAATACCCAATATTGACCAACCCTTGGATCTGGTAAGTGAACGTGGGCCCTGGGTGACGTAATTTTACTTAAACATTAAAAGTATGGGGAATTGCTTGTTTGATAGCAGTACGTTTCAATTAATCATTAAATAAGGTGTTAGTGATTTATTGGGTTCTTGGTAATGTGAGATAAGAAGTTTCGGTTTATTGATGACTGAAAATTAGGAAATTCAAATATCTCTGATAGAATTTGAGTATGAATAAGAAATGTCTAGTCTATACAATTAAATTTGGGACATGTTCTGATATAATGTTTTTTTTTACTCAGAATCACGGAAATATTAAGCTCTTGAACTACTTTCAGTCGTTAACCAACTTAATTTTAATTTGACGTAAATACGCTCAAATGTCCAGTTTGGTTTTGATCAAACAAAAATTAAGACCGTTAACAGGCTGATATATCTAAGAGTACGTAAATGTCTACCTACTTATTTATCTACCTCATTTTGTTATTTGAATAGGATTGATATAGATATGGAAAAATGTTTCGAAAGTCGTGTCATGTGTACTAACTCAATAGCTGCTTACCCTTCAGGGAAATCTGCTAACGGGGCTTGAGAAGTTATGAGTTTTCTCTGTATGGTAAGGTGTTTGGTTTGGTGTTAAAAGTACGTTCATTAAGGAATGAAAGAGCTGTTGAAAATGCTCAGAAATATTACGCAATTTCGTAACCATCGACTTAACGGTAATATCGACCTGATAAAATGAATGTATTTTGTGGAAAACATCTTAGTGTATCAATAAAAAAGTCATCGTTTCAGAACATTTGGCAAAACTCATAAATAAACTGAAATGTTTCCATGAAAACTATCGATGTTTCTGGAAATTAGGTTGCTATAAATAAAATTATATCGTGCAACCATGGCAAGTCTAATATTTTTTCCCGGCCAAAAGAACGTTTATGTTCAGTGATGCTTAATATTGTTTAGTGATAAAACATACAAGGACTCATGTTAGACATATGTTTAAAGACACTGGTCTTTAAACAACTAACTAGTCCCAAGACAACTGAGTCTTGGGTCGATTCCCGAGTTGGTAAAGTGAATTGGTTTTGTGAGTGACTCACTAAACCAAATCCATAGTCCTAGCCTGGCTACAAAAGCTGATTTTTAAGTAACTCGTCAAATCAGCCTTGGAAGTATACCCGTATAGTTGACGTTATTTTTTGAAAGTATGCCTATTTTAAAAAGTATGTTTACAGTAAAACGTTTCTACTGTTTCTTATACTACCCTTGTTTTCAGCTCCAATGAAGAATACTCAACTCTGAATATCATCTCCAGACGGGTAATCCATAAATCATGGATATTTGATAGCTATTAATATTAATATAAGTTCTCAAGAGTTCGACTTGGAATGTTAATTCGTCATAATGTTATTTCATATTGATGATAGATGTAAAATAATCTATTATCAAGATGAAATAATCAGCCAATGAGGTCAACCCTATTTCGCCTTACCTCAAGGTACTGGTGTCTGCTATTAATAGGTATTCTGTGGATAATTTACGCGTGTCTTTAAAAATGATGCCCTACATTTATGTCCATAAAGTACCATAAATCATGCAAGCCCATTGTACAATTTCACTTGGAAAATCTTCAGAAACACCAACCACAATGTGAAATAATTGATTATAATTTCATATCAAATAAATATCCATAATTTCAATTTTTTACTTGCGCGAAATAGATAAACGCTCATTTAAATTAAAAATCATAAGTAAAATCTTGGTTGGAATTGGACGGCACAGTAGGGGTCACCTAACTTTCATTCTATTATCATTTTCGTCATCTTCCTGATAGAACCGGAGTTCATCTTCATGAGTCAATTTGCTAAAAGAGTAGTCCACAACACCATCACTCGGATCGAAGGGACACACTCAGACTTGGGCATACTCAGAGTATAAAAATGCCGTCACCTGCGTAAACAAAGCAGATTTCCCACGTGCTGGTAGAACAAACTAGTGTTCTCATCTCATTGCAATTCTGACTGAAATCAAGAAAATATGAATAAATTGTTTAATAGTTGAGTTACGAAAAAATGCATAGATCAACTATTGTAGAACATTAATAGTTTCACAAGAATGGTTCTATAACATTTTACGAAGCCACTCATTATAATGGAAATTTTTTGAATTTTGGAATCCCCTTCTCTAAACCCGTCTTATTCCAGGTCCGTTGTCAGCCAATAAAAAATATGATATTTAGTGTCAACTGTAACGGCTAAATATTGAGTAAGGTATAGATAAAATAAATATTTACGAGGATAGTAAAATCTTAAATGATGACGCCATCGCACAAGGTATTTGCATGTACCTCACACAATATAATTTCAATGAAAACAATATTTAGTATATAAACTTAGAATAATATGGTTCACGATATTGCTACTGTGACATAAGTAGGAGTAGACGTTTACTGAAGGCTGAAAACTAAACAATCCAAATATCTCGGTTAATATTCATGATAGAGAAAATATGTATATAACAGCATTTATAGGACATTACATTTCCAATAAAATTGGTTCAATACACTTTTTCGATTCGACGTACCATAGCTGAGATATTTCTAATTTTCGAAATCCGGGAACTTAACTCACGAAAGCCCTCAAGATGGCAAATTTATTATTTTAAAAAACAAGAGGAGAAAAAAAGTGAATGCCCTTAGATTGTTGCAGAAGATCATACGGTCAGCAGGAAATCGGTTTCTGTTGCTGTATTAAAACGTAGACTCAGGGAGACCAACTTATTGGAAAAACTCGACATCACTGAAACCTGCTAAAACCATTCCAACAACTTGCTAAAACCATTCCAACAACCTGCTAATTAGATGAAGAGGTATCAGGTGAAAATGCTCATAAGGATTAACCATTTTAAGACTAGTGAAAGGTATTAAATGTCCCTAAAGACGTCGGGGTATATCGGATCAAATTCGTCTCTCAACATTGGAAGAATTTATTTCTCAGTGCATAATTCCAAAAGTAATGCATAGGAGTGGTTCAAGGGCTGTTTCAAAAACTTTTGGAAAGGAGCTATTCCATAATCTTGAAGAATACCTAGCAAAAAGATTTATAAAACAGTTTGGAGGACTATATAATTCCCTCGGGTATTCGGTTTCATTATACAACAATATAAAGATTCTAAACATCCATTTAAACTTCGTAGATGGTAGAAGAAGAAGCCATTCTGAAAAGCATGAATTGGCCTGCTCAGTCTTCAGACCTCAATCCGATAGAGCTATTTCGATAGGAAAGTTGGGGATCACACTCCAACTTGACACCCAAACCTTTGAGAGCTTCTGAAACGTTATTGGGAAAGAAAGACAATTGAGATGGCAGGCAAGTTTATTGAACAATTGCCATAGGCATTTAAACTGTCTTGAACAGTAAAGGGGGTTCGTTTGATGTAAAAAGTACGATTTTACGTTTGAATAACTCTGTTACAACCACAGTAAGTGATGGAAGCCTCCTAAATTTGGCTATTTTATTATGATATAATAACTGTTCATACTTCACAATTAATTTATGTCGATGTTTAAAAAAATACAGACATACATGCTTAATTCAGTTTAAATTAAAAGTAATTCTTTATTAATAGAGCAACAATTATTTAATTTTTTTTTTTTATAGTTATGGATGTTATTATGCTTTGTAGATTAATGATTGGCTGAAAGTGACTCTTATACTATATATATATATATATATATATATATATATATATATATATATATATATATATATAGCCTAGGGAGCCTAGATTAACTTCAGTTTCAGTTGGCCTTCTCTCCTCAGTTTCCAATCACAGATAACAAATCCGGAACTGTTGATTGAAGAACTTTAATGGCTAAGGTTAGTACTTTCACTTTCAACCCTAAGCCTTTCTTTACCAAGCAGGCATAGTTAGAAAATACACAAGGAAACAATTACTCGCTATGTGTTCAGCACGGTATTTACTCCTCTTCTAGGTATCTCTTCAGAGATCTAATCAGTAAGATCTTCTGCCTAGAAATAATTTAACTCTGACCTCTCATTCAATACATGCTGAGTCAAAAATCATTGTGTACTGATTTTTCATGCTTTCATAGCTCATATAATATTATACGTACGTAGTGCAAATTATAGTTTCGTCTTTAAGAGAGTAGGTAATTCTAGCTGCTGTAATTGTTGGGGATGAGCTGCAAGCCAATTACATACAGTAACAGACCACTCTTACAGGAGTAACTAATGAGCAGAATAACACTAAATGAATAAAGCATTCACTTTATAAACACTTTTTTAAAGAAAGGTTAAAGTCTGTCACTTTTTGAACCGTATAAAGTAAGCAGATTTCCTACGTGTAGAATGACATGCTGATGATGTCATCTCGAAATCAATTTCTTTTCTTTTCAGTAATAAGAAGCCTTGGTTAACTCGACTTGAAATGTAAGCTGGGCTAAAGATGGTCATTGATATAGTTGAGATAATTGACATAATGAAGGCAAAAAAAAATAATTGATAGAAAAACAATTATAGAAAATTTAATTTTACAAAGATTAATTATTTTAGATTTTTCCGTCCGACTCAAAATAACGCAGATATCTTCAATTTTTTACTTAAAATCAATGGCGGAAGGTCAACAGAAAAGCACAACCTCAAATAATCAATATCATTTTTATTCCACTATTAGTTTCACTTCAACATGACGCCGCATCAGGAGAAAGTATAATAAGAGGTAACTTACACAACGGCTATACGTATCACTCTTTATGACCCTCCACTGGCTTTGCCAGTCAGAGAGTGGTTTACAAAGTATGGCGAGTCAAGTCAGCTGATTTAGATCGATACGTCTCGAAATAAAAAGATCGATTTCCCTTGTGAAGTGTAGGCTAAATAGTTAAGGGGGGAAAAAATTGATTATTTGAACAACCGTTTCTTCATAATTTCTAATATATATAATTCACATGATTAATCTCGGTTTTTAGCAAATTTCTCCTGGGGATAATCAGCTATTAAGACGTCGGATCGAAAAATTGAATGGAAGTAATCTTATTGCAAATGTAATACTCTTTAAATGTTGTTTTATATATATATATATATATATATATATATATATATATATATATATATGTTTCCTCAATTTAAATATTAACAGTGATATTTCCATATTTTAGTTTTCACCCAACATTAAATCCCCTCTCCTACTCATCTCGTGTTAACAATAAGCTGTTATATCATGAACCAGTTCAATCCAAAATTAAATACCAAATATGGTTTTCATTGAACTATTATTTTCTGAAACATGCAAATACGTCATGTGATGACGCCATCAATTAAGATTTTCGTTCTTTATTCATAAATGTTTATTTGATCTATACCATACTGGATATTTAGCCGTTTCAGTCAACACTAAAAATTTTTTAATTGGCTAAAATCGGACCTGGAATTGTAGTAGTTTAGAGAAGGGTCCTAATATTCAAAATATCTCCGTTTTTATGAGTCGAATCATAAAATGTTTTAGAACCAATCTTGTTGAACTTTTGATTTTCTGCAATTGTTGGATATGCATTTTTGGTAACTCAAGTATTAAGCGAGTTATTCGTTGTTTCTTTTTATCTGCCCCTCCTCGCAATTTTAGTCATCGTTTTTTTTTACATATAAATAGAGAATTCGTGGTGAGATGGGGTCACGAGGGAAATCTGCTTAGTTTACGCAACCCCCGCGTGACGGAGACTTCAGTCCTCACAGTTGATTTTGTATATATTATATTTGGAATCTTTTGATATATTATATTTGGGATCTTTTGATCACTGTTTGGATTTCCCATGTGATTTTTCCAATAACTTTACATATCGTTGTGATCTTGCTGGCTACTGTGGGGTTATAATGAGTACTAAATTTTTGTTACACTATAATTTTTATTTGCAAAGTTAGATTCCTTTTGGGATATCTTTATTTATACTTTCCTTGGACGCTATTTTAATTTTAAATACATAGTTTCATTTTATTGAAATTAGTAATAATGTCTGCATTTGTATCGTCGTCAATACGTTTTACTTCTCCCGGACCTGACCAAGTGACTTATAGCATGTTGCAAAATCTACCCGAACGTGGTCTCACGGTCTTTCTAAGCCTTTTTAATAAGATGTATAAAAACGGCACCTATCCTAAATCATGGAATGCATCTATTATTGTTCCTATTCTTAAACCTGGGAAAGATAAAAAGTTAAAAACTAGTTACCGTCCCATTTCATTAACAAATTGTTGTTGCAAGCTAGCTGAGAAAATGATAAATAAAAGACTCATTTGGTGCCTAGAAAATGAAAATCTTATTTCCCCTTACCAATATGAGTTTAGACCTCAGCATTCCACACAACATCATATAGCACATATGAAAAGTGCTATCCTAAATGCCTTTTTAAATAGTCAATCAGTATTAGCGGTCTCCTTAGGCATCGAAAAGGCCTATGACATGGTGCGGAATCGTTTAATTTTAACTCAGTTAATAAATTGGGGCATACAAGGGAACATTTTACTTTTTATCAAAAACTATCTCACCCAGAGAACATTCCAAGTTAAGATAGGTACCGCTTTATCGGATGCATTCCCCCAGGAGACCGGAGTGCCTCAGGGAGGAGTACTAAGCACAACCTTGTCCAATATTGCTATAAACTCAGTCACAAGAAGTATCATACTCCTTGTACGCCGACGATTTATTCATCTACACTACATTTAAAGACCTAAACACAGGTCAGCAAGTCATACAGAACACCATAAATGAACTAGAAAGGTGGTCTGACAGAACCGGCATCAAATTGTCAACAAAAAACTAATTGTATTATATTCTCCAAAAGTAGAAGAAATTTGATACCACATATAACCCTTTCTAACTACACCATCACACATACAGATACAATAAAATTTCTTGGACTACACTTGACAGAAATTTAACATGGGCGCCCCAACTAAAAAGTCTTCTCACTAAATGCAAAAAATCACTGAATTTACTGACGTAACACGAAATGGGGAGCTGACAGATGCACTATGCTAATGATTTATCGCTCCTTTATCAAATCACTACTGGAATATGGCAGCATAGCATATTCATCTGCAAGGCCAAATACCCTCCGACTGCTTGACTCGATACACCACACAGGAATACGAATAGCAACCGGAGCATTTAAAACAAGTCCTGTAGATAGCCTCTGTGCAGAATCTGGTGACCCACCATTGGCATACAGAGGGCGGATGACAAATTTAATATTTTTAATGAAGTCTAGGGTACTAAATAAGTCTTGTGTAAATACTTTTTTAAATAAACCTTTTATCGTCACATATTCACAAAAACAACCTAAACAAAAACCTCTTTTAATAAGACACATAGAGAACACAAAAGATTTTAATATTCTAAGCACAGCTCTATACACTTTATTTATTTGTCTTCACAGACGGATCAAAAACTGAGCCTGGGACCGGTGCAGCAGCAGCGATAGGAAATGCAGGTTTTAAAGTACGATTGCATAATAAAGCCTCTGTATATTCAGCCGAACTTGAGGCTATAATTCTTGCTCTATCAAAACTAGAGCAATCCCCCACCACCAAAATACTGCTGCGTACCGACTCTCTTAGTTCCTTACTCTCCATAGAAAATTTTTACAATTCACACCCACTTATTACACAAATCTACACATACCTACACAGTATACAGAATTATAACGTAATTATGATGTGGCTACCTGGACATACAGACATAAAACAAAGTACTGACATCAACAGACAAGCTAAATTATCAGACAGAAAAAGAACTGTGGGCATTGACAAGCTGGCTGCACAAGACATGAAACGGGTAATTAAAACAGATGTACTCAATGACTGGACAACCGATTGGCTCCAAACTGACAACAAACTCCGAGAAATCCTAGACAACCCAAACAAAGGAAAATCTCTGGAAAATCTAACTAGACGAGATCAAGTGGTGTTGACTAGATTTAGAATCGGACATTGACTACTTACACATTCATACCTTATAAACCGTAAAGACCGACCCACATGCCCTCACTGTAACACAGTTATTACTATTAAACAGCTCCTGACTGACTGCAGACTACGTAAACATTTGAACTTACCGAACGACTTGTACGAACTATTAACAGAAGGTAGCCCACATATAAAAACACTTTTAAACCACTTGAAAAGAACTGACATTTACAACAAACTTTAAACCTACCCCACTCATTTCTCTACGTTTTATATCTCTGTATAATACATTTTTAAACTTGTGCCTTAGACATCCATCATCCTCATGCCAGGATTAATCTCAAAATTTATAGTTTCACATAGCTTTATTTTAACATTTCCTTAATTTTATTTCCATATATTTTATACTATGTTTTAATAATTTTGAAAACATTTTTTCTTTATTTTAAAATTTTAATTTAGAGAATTCAAATAAATGGTACTGCGCGACATCGCCTAGTTGCGGAGCTCTTCAAATAAATAAATTTTTTATCATTATGTTCCTTTATTCTAGAAAGGTTTTGTATTTTTGGTCGTTAAATGTTATAATTATTAAAACTATCGCCATCTCTTTTTCTCTTGTATTGGTTGTACAAATTTTCACAATTAAATGATTTAGTTTACCTTTAAACAACTCTTCCTTTTGGGCCGATTAAGCGTTTAACAAATTTTAGCTTCAGTTTTACACTTACACGTATAAATCGGCTGTTTATTGAGTCTGGACTTAATATTAACGTTTCTAATAGATGTTCATTAATGACGTCACAACGAATCTTGTATTAAAGCAGTGAAAAAATAAGTGGTGGATGGTAAGAAACTGTCCTGATTCCATCGTGAAGTTGATTTGTGAATGCTAACTAATCATGAAATGGAAAAAAGTCTTTCTATTCAGCAGTCGTATGTGAGCAGAAAATGAGACAAACATCCACGTACCTGGCTGTAAATTTATCATTTTTTGACTGTTTTTCCAGAGTCTTGGATTCTTTAGCTCTTCTATCATGAGATTAGTAACTATAAGGCACCTAGTAATATATAAATCGGTTTTCCAACGATCTAACTAGATGGCGAAAATGAGGTCCATTCAAGATTTTATATATATATATATATATATATATATATGAAAGACTGAAAGAAGGGTGGTTTAGAGGGTGAGAAAATCGAACATTCAAAATTTCTCTGAGTCACTATGCGTCAGATTGAAAAGTTATATTAACCAATCTAGTGGAAAATTTAGTTTACTATTTATGTTCTTCTATACACTTTTCCTTAACGTGAATATGGACAGAGATATTTGCATTTTGTACTTTTCAGGCACTTTTAGTCACCTTTCTTTAACAATCATTGTTTTCAACAGGTGTTTATTAGATGAAACAAGTGCAAGTATGTTGTGTGATGGGTTTATCAATTAAGATTTTATTGACCGCCAACTTCTGCTCATCTGATTTTTATTAGTAAAAAGAGAGTATATGTGCTGAGATTAGATAACTACGCGTTGTGCCAGCACTTGGGAAATCTGCTGAGATTACGCAGCACCTGTGTGAAATATTTTGTTGTACATAAGCTGGATTGATATTTAAATAAATTTTCAAAAACGGCGACTTTTTGGTCCGCCGTTTACCTTGGTAGCTTTTTTCCCTGAAAATGTTATAAAAATAAAGAGTAGAATTAAAATGTTTCGAATACAACGTAGTTTTAAAATGTGAATGAATCCATGTTTCTAATCATGACGTTGAGGATTAGCTTCAAACTAGTAGATAGATATTATTTATGACTCAGAATGTAGGGCATAGTCTCAAAACTGAATAGAGTAGGGGAAGTAGATTCGTGCAAAAAATTAGTTGGCACTCACCCAAATGCTGATATTACATAAACCATGGAAACTTCGGTTTATAGAAATGGAACGCAATTAGGGATCGTATTTCACTTCAATATCAGCTGATTCCACTCCATTAATCTAAGTACTAGAGAATAATCTGATAATCTCTGCTGTGTATGAATAAATGAAAATTCAGTTTCCTCGCGGCCTCCCCTCCCGTCACATTGGCAAAAACGTCTCTCTCGTCCAACTATTTAATGGAGTTTGAACCGCAAATGTTACAGATGACATAAAGTGAGTTGTCTATGTTTTACTTATAGCTATGGATTTGGTATGGAATGTATTACATATATTTATTTTAAAAATTTGGGTGACTTGTGATTTAGTAATTGGAAGATTATATCATGACACTAGAGGATGTCTTTATAACTGAGTTGATGGAATTATCGCATAACAGACTTTACAATAATAATACTTACCTCACGCCATTTTTGCACGCAGGGGCAGAGTAAATTAAGCGGAATTCCCATGTGCTGGTATAACACTACTAATTTCATATCTCCATTTACTCTCTATTTCCATGTCAAAATTCAATATGTAGTAGCGTGGGTTTACTGAAGGCTGAAATGAAGAAACCACTAATAACTCGCTTATTTCTTCAGTTATGTTAGCAATATTTTATGTTTAAGCTTTCAGTAAAGTGATTCATGATATAACAGCTTATTGTTAATAAGCATATGGAGTGGAGGTTTACTGGAGGCTGGAAACTAAAAAATACAAGTATCTACTTAAAGTATCTAATTAAATTTGCAATGAGATTGATTCTATAGAGTTTTCAATACAAAAATAATGGAGATCCCTCCTCTTCTCGGACCTGAATGGATACATAGAATTATTCTTGACCGGAAAGAAAAACAATTACTGAAATATATCTGAATATAACAAATTGATTTGATTGAAAACGGTTTACTGTAGCTAGTGCTGTAATTTATAATGAATCAGAATATTTTATATCTCAATCACTGAAATTGTAGTAATCCAAGAACAACAGAACGGGGGGAAGGGTCAACAGAACTTATTTGCATATATCTCACAAAGTAGAAGTTCAATGAAAACAATATTTGGTATTTAGCCTTGTAATGAAGTGGTTAATGATATAACAGCTTATTATTGATGTTACACGAGTAAGACTGGGGTTTTACTGAAACCGAAAACTATAAAATCCTAATATCTCTGTTAATATTCATTATACAGAAAATATGTATAGGTGAACATTTATAGGCCATTAAATTTACAATAATATTGGGTATACAATTTTTCGATCAGACGTACAATAAGGGAAATATTTCGATTTTTCGAAATCCCCACCTCTAACCCTCCTCCCTCCCGCTTCATTTCAGTATCAAGTTTGGTATCGATCAAACAAAAATTGCGACCAAGAGAAAATTGCAAGAGTGTTAACAGACATATATACTCGTATATATATATATATATATACACACACACACACACACATATATAAGTATATAATTTTGAGGGGACCTCATTTTCTTCATCTCTTAGGTAGGATTGATGGACATTTGTGGAAATTTTTCGAAAATCTTATGTCATGAGTACAACCTCAATAGCTGATTTCCCTTGTGGGGAAATATGCTAAAACGAATTTAATACCAAATAATCATAAGATTCTTTGATTCAATTATTTTTTTAAATTACACTTATCAGTTTTCCACCTGTTCCACATTTTAATTAGTGACACTCATAGGCACTTTACGTTTTAACTTTAAAAACAAAATGATTCTTCCATGCACTCCACACAGAAAAAAAACTTGGGCGTCTTGGCATACGTGACCGATGTTTGACATTTATTGCGCAACATTAAATGCTTATTAACTATCAGTTTTCGTTCTCGGATAGGTACTGTTTTAAGAGTAAGATAAGAAATAGTATTTATTTAAACTTAATTTTGACCATAACCTTTGCGAATAGGAGTACTTATAGACACAAACCATTTTTACTAAATTGGTACAACCTTAAAAATATAAATAAAAATGTTAGTGCTTAGTAAGAGATATTTCGTAAAGTCAATAAACTCCCTTACCTATAATTTAGGGTTAATGACTTCCCTACTGAATATTTCACAGATATTATCAAGGACTGATTGTATTAAGATATCTCTCAAACTACACTTAACAGCCCATTATCTGTTAATCATCTCAGCTGGTAACAGATATTTTAGCTACAGAACACGACAATTGTCAACACAAATTATACTAAAACGACTATTACTAGGAGAATGTATACACATATATATATATATATATATATATATATATATATATATATATATATATATATATATCATTTTACCCTATTGTTATCAATCATGCCAAACTAAACATTTAATTTTATTTTTCCACTTAAAAGTAATGGTCAATTTATTTACAGTCCATTAAGCTATTTTTAACTTGCGATTGACTAGAGATTTTTATTTATTTAGCGATTGATTAGTGAGTACGTCTCTAAATAAATTTCCATTTCCTTCCGGTAATCGAACCATCTGCACTAAATATAACGATAGTATTAAAACCAAAGCCTTAAAAAAAGGCTAACTTTATGAAATCCCAAAAATTGAAATTAGTTCATTTCAATATTAATAATCCAATTAGCATTAATAGTCCGAGAAGTATAAGTATAACACACGAAGAGAATCTACGCCGAACTACTGGTTGTTATCGGTGTTTTTCAGAAGGCCAGATTACGATGCTCAGGTCAAGTTGAAAGAATGTGAAATTGCATTAAAATCCGTCCACCCTTTAAGGAGTAGAATAAAATGGGTTGAGAGGTGTACAAGAACCCCAACTTTGATAATTTGAGTTAACAATCACCAAAAAAAGAAAAAAAAAATGATCCCGATAAATTATGATAAAATAAATAGTAGTTCAGCCAAACCACCTGATTCTCGTAGATAATGATAAATATAATCGTTGGGATTTCAGCGTGATTTGTCAGTTTTTGAAGGATATCTTTAATTCATACTGAAGATATTTCAAATTTCATGGGTTATACAAATAATAAATCACGTATGACTGTTAGAATTAATTAATATTACATTTGAGATGGATTAAAAAAAGCTGGCTTTAATCTTAATCCACGGTTATGTATGGAAATATTAATTGGCGCTTTAAGTGTTTACAGAGTATTAAATGCAGAAGTTACATAAATATGTAACTGAAATGATTGATTTGCAGCAGCGATAAGATAATTATTGTTCTTTATACACTTTAGTCGAGCCACAGTTTTCTTTAAGGAATTTTATACCATGTATATACCATTTACCAAGTATAAATGTTTGTCTTAACTCAGAGAAAAAATGAGATTTTTTCCAAGTGGTACGGATTATTACAAGTATTCCCTGACCACAACACGTTGTGGTTGAGTGAAGCAACTACTCCCACAGTAAAACAATAATAAAGTAATAAATTAAATTTAAAAAATATGATACAATTAAAATAAGAATAATTAATAATATAAATGCTATAGTCCTGGATAATCAAGAAAATAGCCAAGAAAATGGATATAAATAAATTAATAAGTACTATGGAAATAGGAATATAAATTAAATAGAATACTTGATTAAAATAAGTGAATAAATATGTAGTCAGTGGTTATCGGGAGAGGAGAGCCTACCATCATAGTATCTTAATTTTCAGTGTAAATATGTTTTAACACTATTTACAAGATGAATAGTTCCCAATTTTGTCCCGAGGTGTTACTCGAAAATTGGTGTTAAAAATAATTTTAATCCAATAATTAATTATATTCATTTCGTAAAACCACTTTCTTAGGTAATTTAGGGGAAAATTTTAATTAAATTGTTAAATTTATGTTGGGAATGTTATAGCTGCAAAATTATGCAGCTTGTTATTGGTGGCTTAGTAGTGAACAACTACTTGATTATTTGGTTTTTGGATTGGGCTGGGGTCGTAGAATCCAAGATTAAAGGTTGAATAAATGCGTGCCTTATCTTCTGATTAAATATTTAATCATTAAAGTTTAATACTTTTAATATGGTTTTAGGCTCTAAGATTTTTGATTGCATGAACTTAACTAGCAGAATATTAAAGGACTGTTGTGCATTATTTATGAAGTTAATGCATGTTGGAAGGTTTATTCCATTATCATTATTTTGTCTTATAACTCTGAGGTTACTGAATTTAATTATAGCTGGGGTTGTAACCAGACACTATTTATTTATTGTTATTTTTTTTAATGGGGATTTAAAAACTTACTAACAATTCATGTGGTTTCTAAGAGAATTGCTTTCTGTGACACTCTTATTAACTGCTCAGGTAAAATTAGATAGAGAGTTAAGTGCGGTTTTAGCAGAATTCTCCTAAGGAAAATCAGCTATTGAGGTCGTACTCATGACGTGATTTTCAAAAATTGTCTTCAAATGTCCATCGATCTTACCCAGGAGATGACGAAAATGAGGTCCGTTCAAAATTATATATATATATATATATATATATATATATATATATATATATATATATATATATATATATATTTGTCTGTTAACGCTCTAGCGGTCGTAATTTTTGCTTGATCTTACCATACTCCATATTTAAGGGTTTTATATAAAAAGAAAGATCAAGTTCGTTAACGGCTGAAATCGGGCCCGGGGGAGGGGGTTTAGAGGGGGAGAATTTTGAAAATTCGGAATACCTCCGTTACTATACGATCGAAAAAATGTATAGAAGCAATCTTATAGCAAATTAAATTTACTATAAATATTGTTATATACATTTATTCCCTATCTTGAATATGATCCAAGATATTTGCATTTTTCAGCCTTCAGCAAACCCCCACTTCTACCCCCCCCCCGCTATGAGTAGAAGTGGGAACTCATGTTACGTAAACAATATTTGGTTATATCTCTGGAATATGCTGGATGGTAGAGGAACAAATGTATAAGGATCAATAATGTGAACAAATGTAAAGGAGTTATAATAGATAAATGTACATACTGGTAACATAACACCACCGAGAATGTTCAGTGAATAAATTCAAACTATAATAAGAAACCTCCCGCAGAAATCTTTTGAAATGTAAACAAACAGTTCTGCCAACTTCTTACCGGAAAGAAAAACAATTACTGTATTATATCTGAATATAACGTATTAATTTGATTGAAAACTATTTGCTATATCTAGTACTGTAATTTATAATGAATCAGAATAATTTATATCACAATTAATCAAATTTAAGTAGTCGCCAGAAATATTTGCATGTATCTCGTATAATAAATGTCTCTTGAAAATAATATATGGTATTCAAGCTTCGAATGATGTGGTTTATAACATAACAAACTATTATAAGGATCAATAAGAAGGCCAAGTCCTCTACTGGTTTTTAATATTATGCAGAGGGCACTTTCGGAGTCAACGCTCCATCCTCAGTGCCTGCAGACAAACACAACCACGAGCTAATTTACCATTCATAGCATGGCACAAAAGCAAAATAAACAACAGTCATAAAACCAGACACAAAATAATAAGTAAAACAATGGAAAATCTTAAAACTAGTCAACAAATAAAACTAGAAAATCTAATAACTAGTCAACTATTAAAAAATTGAAGCCAAAACAATAAAAAATCTACTAACAAGTCAACTAATAAAAGAAGCAAACAACGATAAGCATATGTCAAAACTATAAATAAAATTAAAACTATAAAACCTACACAAATTACAGATGTATATGGGAAACATATCACAGTGGGTGGGAACCTCTGAAAAACCCCCAGAGGAACTGTAAGAGATCTCTAAAAAATAAACAAACCCCATACTAATAATAGAGAGGAGATGTAGGAGGTAATAGCAGAGCCCATGATCAATCACCGGTTCATCTTAAAACCTTGTTCATATGAATCCGCTCCCTCCACTATTGTATTGCCTACCGAAAATCCATAAAGACGGTTACCCGTTTAGGCCTATTGTTTCTTTTAAATCGGCATCTTCGGAAAAGCTGGCGAAGTTTTTTGTACAGACATTTAAGAGGCTCACGAATTTTAAACCCAATTACACCGTGGCTAACAGAGAAGAGTTTATATCAAAATTAAGCGCCTCTAAATTCGGGGAGAACCGTATTTTAGCTTCGTTTGATATAATTAACATGTTCGGAAATGTTTCCCCCACACAGGTCATTTGGGTTTTTGAAAAGTTTTTCGAGACCAAAAATTTTAATCCGGTGGTGGCAAAAGAATTTATAAACTTATTGTCGGCCTGTCTGAAACAGAATTATTTCACGTTTGGCGGAAAATGTTTTAAGATGGACCGGGGATTGATCATGGGCTCTGCTATTAGCCCACTTGCCGCCGACATGTTTATGAATTTCTTTGAGGAGAAATTCATTTTATCGGCACGCAACCCATTCTATAAGTGCATCGATTTTTGGGCCCGGTATGTTGATGACACTTTTGTCAGTTTTTGCGGCACTAGGGAGGATTTGATTGGTTTGCTTTCCTACCTTAATAGCTGCCATGAGACAATTAAATTCACCTTGGAGAACGAAAAAGCTAAGAAGCTATGCTACCTAGATCTGGAGATAGAGAGAGATGGAGGGGGTCATAAATTCGGTATCTATAGGAAGGCCTCATCCACCGACTTATTAATACCTGCTGATTCATTTCATCACCCAAGATACAAGATGGCGGGATTGCTTTATTTAGTGGAGAGGCTGATTAGTACCCCACTAGCACAAGATAATTACGCCAAGGAAGTGGTCTGCATTAAGCATATTGCTAAAGCAAACGGGTACGAGGAACAGTTGGTGGACAGGCTTATCCAACGCCGATTGAAGAGGAAGCTAGCCTAGGAGCTGGAGGATGCCACGGTTGAAGAGCGGGCCAAAAAGAAGAAAAATAAGTCGTTCCCTGTCTCCATCCCGTACTTGGGCCCGGTTTCAGAAAAGATAGGATCCAGGTTGAGGAAAATTGGATTGGCTACTGCCTACAGGAGCAAGCGGTCCCTGAAAAACTGTTTGCCCCGTGTTAAGGACTATGTGGACCCCCTGGATAGATCTGGCGTGTATAGGATCTCGTGCACGGGATGTAATGCCTCTTATGTGGGACAAAGTGGTAGAAAGATATGGACGCGTCTTAAGGAGCACATCACTCGCGACACTGAGTTTTCCGCACACGCCAGGAAAGAGGGCCATGACTTGTCCAGCATAAAATATCAATTGCTGTATGAGGAGAAGAAGGGCAAAAGATTAAATACGGCTGAGGGGCTGCATATAAGGCTGGACAGACAGGCGAATGAAAATCGGAATATTAATAAGAAGGAGGAGGTGGCAAGGCTGCGACATGTTGGTGACGGGGCCCTCTCTTCTCTACGGGGACAGAGGTTCAGTCGCCCGGCAGTCGTGGTCCAGGCAACGCAGCTTTAATCAGGTACCTCCTACATCTCCTCTCTATTATTAGTATGGAGTTTGATTATTTTTTAGAGGTCTCTTACAGTTCCTCTGGGGTTTTTTTTCAGAGGTTCCCACCCAATGTGATATGTTTCCCATATACATCTGAAATTTGTGTAGGTTTTATTGTATTAATTTTATTTATAGTTTTGACATATGCTTATCGTTTTTTGCTTCTTTTATTAGTTGACTTGTTAGTAGATTTTTTATTGTTTTGGCTTTAATTTTTTAATAGTTGACTAGTTATTAGATTTTCTAGTTTTATTTGTTGACTAGTTTTAAGATTTTCCATTGTTTTACTCATTATTTTGTGTCTGGTTTTATGACTGTTGTTTATTTTGCTTTTGTGCCATGCTATGAATGTTAAATTAACTCGTGGTTGTGGCCTTCTTATTGATCCTTATAATAGTTGGTTATGTTATAAACCACATCATTCGAAGCTTGAATACCATATATTATTTTCAAGAGCATTTATTATATGAGATACATGCAAATATTTCTGGCGACTACTTAAATTTGATTAATTGTGATAAAAATTATTCTGATTCATTATAAATTACAGTACTAGATATAGCAAATAGTTTTCAATCAAATTAATACGTTATATTCAGATATAATACAGTAATTGTTTTTCTTTCCGGTAAGAAGTTGGCAGAACTGTTTGTTTACATTTCAAAAGATTTCTGCGGGAGGTTTCTTATTATAGTTTGTATTTATTCACTGAATATTCACGGTGGTGTTATGTTACCAGTATGTACATTTATCTATTATAAACCTTCGCGTGGGAAATCTGCTTAGTTTACGCAGCCCCTGCGTGACGGATTTTTTTTTAAATTAAGCCATTTGGTAGTGCAGTGACAGTGACAGGGCCTGGAGTCGAACTTGCGGAGGTTGGGCATCCGCTAAAGAGACTTACCACCTGGAAGGTATTTAGACCCTTAAATGTGAGGTAACGCTTCCTTGAATCGGGACAGCTGCTTTATAGGGGCTTTTGCTAGTAGCTGATGAAGCAGCCCAATCCGTAGAAACTAATCCTTGTACGACATCCTATTCTATAAGTGTGCTTCTTCATGGCCTATATTGGAGAGATTTACGAAGAATCGATTGATGCGAGCAGTGTCTAGAATAAACGCATGAGGGACACCGCCACATTAGAAATTTAGATATGAACGTCATTTACCTCTGAGCTTCTGCCAGCTGAATCGATGCCTATCAAAGCTATCGAATTGCTTTGATAGGCATCAATAGCCTCAATGCTAAAATCAAAATTGACATATCATCCCTAAATAAACGACAAGACCTAGAGTTATTATTTTGGCTCAATGATTTAGCAAATAATGAATAGTTTTCAAGCATTCGTAAAATAGTCCATGACAGCTGAATAGTTATAGGTAGGTATAAGCAAAAATGAGAAGTATTACTACTAATGGTAGGTAAATACGATATTGGTAATGATTGGTTATTATTAAGGCAGCATTAGATTTTTGCCTCTTTATCTAGGGTTTCAAGTTGTTTGCCTGCTTTGAAATATATTGTAGGGCCCAAGTGGTCATTAATAAATAACAATATTAATAATAGAATTCAAGATAGTGAAAAACATTTATAAAATGTTACACTCGCAATAAAATCTGTTCAATCTAATTTTTCGTCCCGACGGTAATGGATCTAATAATGGATATATTTTGAATTCTCGAGGTTTTCCTCACTCAACCCCAATATAGAATTAAATTAATTAACTCTTGTCATAATTAAAACCTATGCCTTATTTGATAGATAATAACATCATATGCTTAATGGGAGAGAAGAGACCATTTAATTATATACCAAAGCGTGTGTGTTGCGTTGCTTATAAACTGTACCATTTACTTCGAACGGTGACACTTCGGTAAAGTGTTTGAGCTGTTAAAGGTCAAAACTGCCCTTCCATATTGGGAAGAATGTCAAGTGGTGTAATGCACTTATCATCTGCTTTGCGAGCACCATTTCCCATTTCCCATTCAAAGACATATATTTATCTACACAAAAATAGCTTCAGAGGTAGCGTGATTTTCTAGCGAAACGTGGTGGGGATAAAGTTGTTTCCTGTTTAGGCCATTTTACGAAAAATGTCAGCAAAATGGAAAATCTGGCCTGTCTGGATCTGTACTTGTACTAAATCACTTAAAAACGGCTTGAGGGAACTTTCATAATTTTGAGTCAACCGACCTAAGGTACAACGTCTACTATATGAGAATTCGAATTTTCAACTAGGAGGGTTACTTCCACATCAAAACACCACGATGATATTCGTCAATATCATCGTCGGTTAATATTGGTTTTATCGAAATGACCCATAGAATAAATTATGCTAAAAAGTCAAAATCTCTTCTTTATTATGAGTTGCCCAGAATTATTTCAAGCAACCAATCTTATTGAAAATTTAATTTTTTGTATTGTTGAGTTGTACATTTTTTTCTACAAAAATGTACAACTCAACAATTCAACTCAACATGTACATGTATTGTTTTAATCGGACAAGAAGGAGTAGGGGTGGGGAGGGTTAAAGAGGGGGTAAAATATAAAATTCGAAATATTTCATATGCTATGAATAGGATTGAAAAATGTTACTCACAAATATTATTAAAAATTGAATTTTTAACATTATTCTTCTATCGTTTTTCATTAACTGAATGATAACCTCTACTAACTGAGAGATATTTGCATTTTTTAGTTTTTAGTTTTCTGAAACCACCATTCCTAACTAATGCCATCGTCATTTGGAACCTCTCAACATCTCATTTCCAGCATAAATTTCAAGTCTTATTTACACAGATTTCCTATAACGGGAGACATGGACGATGGAACGCGTGACGGAATTATTATAAATGAAGTTTTTACCTCATAACAATGTGTTCAAAGGGCAGGATTACCCGTCTTCTAGCCGTCCTTTCAGAGATGTTAAAATGTAATCTTTTCTGCCCTTCCTGTCTAGAAACTATTCTAATCCCTCAATCAATCCATGGTGAATCAGAAATCATTGTATATCGATTTCTCATGCATTCATAGCTCATATAATGATAAAAATACGTCGTGTAAATAATTGTTTCGTCTCAAAAATTAGGAAATATTCGGCACTGAAATAGTTAGTGATGAATTGCAAGCCATATACCATTTTTACTAGTTAGTATATTTTATCCTATAAATCATGAAATGCCCAATTCGTTCAATTTGAGTACGATGGCGTCGGCATTGTGGTTAGCGACTTGCCCTTCTATTACACAAAGTAACAACTGCGTAACAATGCTAAATGAATGAAGCATTCTTAAGGGTATTCAGCAGCCATTAGGAGACGTTTACGTAACTAAAAGAAAAGTTGGTCACGCATGTACTGCGTACTAAACCCCTGCGTGACGAATCTCATTATTTTTCCTGGGTGAAGCTAAAAATATTCGGGAAAATTAAAGATACAGTATGGTTTGGGAGTATCAGAAACAAATATAAAATAGGGAACATAACTCCTCATTGCTTTGAGACAATTTAGCATTGAGTCTAGGGACTCTGATTAGCCCTGCGATTTACAACTTGATATACTAGGTAAACAAAGAGTCATGAGTTTTATTTCGACTATAGAAATATATTATATTTAGTATTGAATTTACAAAATAAAATTCATAGCTCCACCCCGCCTAGAGAAGAACCATTACATGAAGATAATCGTTCCGTTTATCGGTTGCAGCGTAAAGTGGAATTTTCTTTAAAAAAATGAATAAAATGCGAGTTTATTTACTTAAGATGGTCATTGGTTTGTTTATTGCAGATGAAAACATATAATATTGCAAAGAGAACTCATGTTATGATATATAGAAGTAGCTTCAAGAAATGATGCTTACATAAATCAGCATTATACTTCTAACGATGCTTAAGATGCTAGTAGACATCATTTTTCTATTTTACACTCGTTCCCCTCACTTTAAAACCAAAACGAATGTCATTGGTATGAAAAAGAGTACAGATAAGACCTAATTTACTGCCTCCATAATGTAGTGGGACTTTCATTTCTCCTCCCCAAGTAAACAAACCCTCCATATTATTAAGGGTTTTGATGCCTCAGAAAGTAACCTTGTGTTTTCCTATTAATTCAATTTTTTAATGGTTCTTATCAGCTGGAAGTAGTAAAAACTATGATTGTTTTTTTAGTAGAATATCTTTTAGCAATTTCTTCTTTTATTTTTATTTTTAAAATGAATTTGTTCTACTTTTTGCTTAATCTAACCCTTAATAGCGTATTACTTCCACTAATGGCTTCAATAATTAAGGAGTATAAATATGATACCTTTTCCTTCCTCGAACTACTTATTTCCAAGCATTTCACTGGATCTTTAGGAAATGGCTTAATTCAGAGCCAGGTTTTAATTAACTTTTAAAATAAATGTTTTTACAAGCAATAAAGTAACTACTACCTTTGGGCATTTAGTTGTATATCCATCTCTATTCTATTTTCTGCATTATCCTAGAATCAGTTCTACTCACAATGAGTTATTCTAATGGTGAAATCTAATATATATATATATATATATATATATATGTATGTACTACATATATATGCTGGAGCTAAGCCGAGTTTTCGAACCCTTAATGAATTTTCCTTAATGAAGGGTCTTGAAAGGAATATTGCTGAAACATTGATCTGGCATTGGATTTATTAACAAACTAGTGAAATCTAGAAGTATCAGTTGAAATGGGTATTGAAAACATTCATGGAAGAAGACGAAACATTCTCCAAACCATCTTATTGATAGAATTATTCAGACTATGGTTTCAATAGAGATAATAAATATTGAGTAAGAAAGCCTACAGATGATAGGCCGGCAACGATTTAATGGTTTAACGAAACTACAATAATGCATTTAATCAAATAGGAAACTGAAAGCAAAGACGGAAACATGTCTAATATAATACAAAGAATATATTTCTTACTTCCTACATAAAAGTATTATATTCACTTTTTATTTAAGTATTTTTCCTGAGTCCTGGGGCCTTAAAACATTTTAAGAAAAATAAGTCTAGGCCTACATTGCAAGCAAATTAAACATTATTTAGAGTGAATTGATTAGATAAAAGAATACTAAAAAGAAATATATCTTATCTCTTTCCCCATCTTTTGAGAACTAAATTTCCAATTTCAATCATGAACATGGACGAAAGCTATCCATTGTCATTCCTTCATTGGGAGAGGTCTCTGAGAGGACCGGGGGCAAGTTGAAGAGTCTAGATTTGGCAACAGATTGTAAATGCAGACACTTCTTTTACCACTGCTCAAAGGCTATGAAGAACCGCTGGACATGTCCTGGGCTTACAGAGTCTCTTGCACATATCACGAATACTACTGAGGCCAAAGAGGAAGAAAAATCAGGACCAGGTTAAAGGAGCGAATAACTTGCGAGACCGAATACTCCGCACACGTAAAGCAAGACAAACACAACTTAGCTATCGAATAACAGTTCTCAAGCGACGAAAGAGCAGTCACCCTACATAGCCGGCTATACATGATGCTGGATAGAGCTGAAAATGGCGATCGGAACATAAACAAGCAGTGCGATCGAATGAGGTGGAAGCATGTCTCAAAAGGTTCCCTCACCCCTTTCACATCCCAGAACTTTAGTTACAGGTGTACTCTGATCATGACTGGTTCACTCTAAGATCTAGTGCCTCTATGATACTTTTTTTTTATGTTATATTTTCGGCTCGTTTGGTTTTCTCAGATTGATGCATTATGTGACTATGGTTCATTGATAAGACTGTTCTGACGGTCTATATTTAACATTTAAAAAAAACAATTCTTTAACGTCCAAAAACGAACTATTGTTTATTTCATCGACCCAACTTTTTTATACCAATATCACGATATTATTGCCAGTATAAACACCAAGTATTATTTCGGCGGTCATTTACTATGTGAAGTATGTGGATAAATTTTCGATTTGAATGTGCTCTAGATCAATAAATTGTTATTGACCGTATCATACTCGATATTTAACGTTTTCATTTTGTAAATTAAAGATTACGTTGAATAAGGGCCAAAATTGGCTTTGATATGAATAGGTTTATAGAAGGCTTAAAATGAAAAATAAAGAATTATTCAGTTATAACTTCTTAGATTAAAATTTGATTGTCAGGACTCATAAAAATGTCCGTCACGCCAGGGGCTGCATAAACTAAGCAGATTTCCCACAAGCTGGTATGACACATATGCCATATCACCAAATATTCTCTATTTCTATATCAACATTCGAGTTGAAGTGGGGCGTTACTGAAGGCTTAAAACAATAAGTCGCTTAATATTTGAGTTAAGAGAAAGTACTTAAAATAACAAATGTAGAGTATGAATAGTTTAACAATATTAGCCCTATATTATTTTTCAATCTGACTCATAATAACGGAGATATGAAATTTCGAATCTCCTCTTGAATTCCCCTCCCATTCTTGGTCCAATTTAAACAAATAATAATAATAAGTTCAATGAAAACAATATTTGGATTTGAGGTTCCAATAAAGTGATTCTTGATATAGTAGCTTAGTTTTTCATGAAACGCTTAAAGATCGAGTTTGGTAACGATAAGAGAAAAATTGCGACCGGTAAAGCAGTAACGGACAAATATATATATATATATATATATATATATATATATATATATATATATATATATATATATCCATACCTCATTTTCGTCACCTATTAGGTAGGATCGACGGACATTTCAGGAAATATTTTTGAAAAATGCTACAATTGTTGTTCTGTAGTTGCTTCTCTAGCTGAAATATTGACCGCGTTTTTTACAACCTTCAGTTACCATCCAGCCTTCATTTCTGGTCCAACTTAATTATTGAGTGCGGTTCACAAAGTTCTTCTAGGGATTAGTAATGAAGAACAGAATGTGAGATGACGTCACCAGCTAGTCTTTCCAGTAATTAGAAAATGTGCTCATGCTAAAGCAACCAACTCCTGACGTACATTTTGGTTGTGGCTACGAAATTTAGGTGATATTTTCTAATTATGACTATTCTAGATACAGACTAGGAACCTAGAGTAGATAGGTACTCACTGTAAATGTGGTGTAAGGGTGTTTGTTCTTGCCCGATACTACGAGCATAGGTTCTTTGTCCAAGAGCGCCAGGGCTGTTTCCACCTTCCTCAATGTCTTGCCGCCTTCCGTGTAGACAACTGTCGGCGAGGCTATCTCGAACAATGCGGCCATTTCCTCTGCGGGGACAAAATAATAAATTGAATGATGTGTTTCTGGAGATGGAAGTGAGGCTTATGCCTAAAATCTAAAACGTCTTTAAGCTTAGGTGGCACCTTATTCATATTTACTATGTATCTGCTTATAGTTCTAGTATCGTTGCTTACTGATTTTCATACGTGGTACAAACGAATCACAGCCTCCAATTACTCCTACCCAACTTCTGCAAACCTCCCTCTAGATTATCTGCCCTTGCATATGCTTACCTTTTTTTCCTAAACCATTTTAGAATAACATATTGTATCTTCCGTAGATAATTAATCTCATCTCACCATACATTCACTATTTCTAAATGAAAAATCCTATGAGTTGAAGTGGGGATTTGATAAACAAGAAAGTACGTATGACTTGTTTAAAATTTAAGAGTTCAAGAGTTAAGTGAAGAAAAATGCATAGAACGAAATTGTAGAGAATCAATACTTTAATAAACTGGTTCTATAACATTTTTTGATTCATAATAACGAAGTTACTTTTAATTATGCAATCCATAAAGAACGTAAATCCTTATTTAATGGCATGACATAACGTACTTGAATGTATCTCAGAAAGTAAAAGTTCAATGAAAACAATAACTGGTGTTTAAAAAATCCCATTATCATTCGGCTTTTAATTCCTTTTGTAGGATAGACAAATTTTGGTTAAAATCCTATCATGAGTACAACCTCAATTGCTGATTTCCTCCAAGGGGATTTCGCCCTTTGGACTTAAAGATCAAAAAGTGCTAACATTTTGTTCTAAATTCTTCTGAAGTTATTTATTTATTAATTTTTTAGGTAGGTCAAATAAAATGCCAACAAGAGGAGATTTGGAACATTAGATTTTGAATTCAAATTCAAGCAGTGAATTTTACAACCAAATCCTTATTAAATACAATTTGTCGGGAAATCAACACATAGAGACAACTGGGCGTATTACACCATAATTATTTAGTTAGATGGAGAAAACCCTACTCCATAATGAAAGGTTGTACTGTAATACAGCCCCTACTCAGTATATTAACGCAAGTGTGGAAACACATGTGCGTTGCATGTTAAATACGGAAAGGAATAAATGCAATTAAATTTTTATTTAGCTGGAAAAAAATTATTATTTATAATTGTATTTCATGGACTAATCAGAACTAAGGTTTATGTTCGTTATATGCAATGCTATTCGTACGGTTATGTAGGGAATCTGAAATCGTTCATTGCAAATCCTGGAAACGTGATGTGAGTGAGTTACATGGTTTGAAGGGAAATGCAAGATGATATTCGAATACTGTACATTCCTCTACTTCAACAACTAACCATGATGCATACATTTCTTCAAAACTTTTCATTGAGGAGTTGGGTTTTCTCCATTTAACTAAATAATTACGTGTAATAAGCTTAGTTGTCTCTATGTGTTTATTTCCCGACAAATTGTATTTAATAAAGATTTGTTTGTCAGCTGTAGCTGAATTCAAAATCAAATGTACCAAATCTCCTCTAGCTGGCATTTTATTTGACCTACCTAAAAAATTAATAAATGAATAATTATAGCTACACAGACAAATATATTGCGTTTTAATTACATCTAAAGAAAGGTAGTTAATGAGCAGTAGAATCTCGTCATATAAATTTAATTTTTAGTTCTACTAATTGTTACTTACAGCGTTGTTACTAATTGTTGTTACAGTTAATTGAAAGTATTATACATATCTGTATCATTATAAACGTATAAATAAATAATAAAAAATGCTTCAATATACACAAAAATTGATTTCAAACTCGTTCCACTTAATTACACGGAATACCCATATTTAATACACTTGCAGGATGAATGAGTGGACGCTATGATAGGTAAAACAGTACTAAACGTTTTGCAATTGTTCAAATGTAAGGTAAGGTTTACATAGAGAACGATAGCAGGTATCTCGCCCTTCGAGACGTTATCTCATAGAAACTCTTCTCTTGATCCTAAGGCTAACATTTCTCGACTGTGAACATTACACCATTAGATTTTCAGATGGTTCCTCTAACATTTGGTGCAAAAATCCTAGCGAGCACTCGTGAGCTGACCTTTTCACATCTTCCCAAACGTGAGTAATAGGTGGCAAAAAGTGTTTGTATTTAAAAATATATTTCTAGTTCATATGAATGGATATTACAACTGTTAGGGATTACCTACATTGTGTATTCCATGTACAATCAGAGAGACATAAATGAAACTGATACATATTATCTTCGTCTGATAGGAACTTGATTAACATATACATATAAGGGTGTTGGAAACTTGCAACTTTGAATTAACGTAGCTCCCAAAATATATTTTCAAGGTTCAGGATGGAAATAAAGAAAATATACGTGGTTGGATTTTTTGTGCCATGATGTGGGAATCGGGTCTCTCTGTCCAGTGGTTTGCCGATAACATATTGTGAACCCGCAATACAGTTATGATGTCGCATATAGCGTTCAAATACTTTGAAGGGGTCTAACTGAGAAACTGTCATCCAGTAATAATTTCTTTAAACGGATAGTTGTGACTAAATTAATGATAACGTAATTTTTAAGTGCTAAAATCTGTATAATCAAGTGTGGACACGATATTTTAATGATTATGAGAAAACAAATTAAATAGGACTTCAATAAAATAAAATAGTATTACAATTTTGCCTTCCATGACAAAGAGAATATCTTGAAATGAAATGAAGTATTTTGTTCCCCTCAGTTCATTATCACTGAAATGAGAGAGTATATTTATATAATTCTCCACTTGTTCCATCTTTCGATAATACGTACAATGGAGGAAGTTGATTGCAAATAATTAATTTTGTTACATGCAATACGAAATAGTTTTTCTATACACAACTGCGTTATATAAATATAAAATCCATTTAACAAATAATATAATGAGGAAAAAATACATTAAAAACCAAAACAAATTAATGATAAAAAAAGGAAATATAATAGTTATAAATGATATTTTTATCAAGCAATCTAAATATTGTAATCCCGTAATGTTAATGAAGTGTATTTAATCCATTAAATTTTAACATATGGTAAAAGGATAAGCCAAATATTTTAGTTTTCTATAAAATGTTTACTAATGATTTGTCAATTACTAGATATTATTGATTAGCATTTATACTTATATAATCCAAACCGATAATATTAGCACAAATTCCATGAATACGTTTTATAAGTCTATCGATTTAATAATTTTATATAATAAATTAATTTCGTAATAAATTAATTCATTTTTTAATTTATTGGCATGCAAATATATTAAAGGATGACAAGGTATATAGGTGATGAGATATTTTCCCCGCCTTAAAGAGACCATGTATCTGATTATAAATTATGTTTTGATCAATTTTTATGACAAATATTTTGTAGTTTTGTTTAAAATTCAACATTTTTTGTAGTATTAGTCTTATGTATAAAACTATCCTCCGGGCAAAAAATTCTTTAGCTTATTATTGAGCCGAAGAATATTTTTTAGTAGATTTCACACTTTTGGGCAGAGCGTCAATGAGTTTTTCTCCTGAAAATGATACGCGTTTCTAGATATATTTATGTATGTCTTAAGTACTGCTTGCTATGTCGAAGGAGTTTCCTTTTATGGAAATGAAGTTAGGTCTTTGTGTTGGCCAGTACATGAAATGGTAAATCTAGAATGACGAGTTCGATTCCCGCCTAGAAAATAGGAATTTATTTTATGAAGTACTCGTTAAATAAAATCCTTAGTCCCACCTAGCTAGAAACTGTAGATAACCCTCCCCAATTAGCCATAGTAGCATAACGTGATAAATATTAATAAAATGATTATATCCTTTTCCTACAGTTAGTAGAACATCAGCTTTAAGAGCAATTATTATTTAAATCTAAATAGACATAGAATCTTTTCTAACATTACATATATTGTGAAAGTAATTCCGATCGCCATAGCTATGTGGCAGCTATTATTCATCTTTTTTTGCAAATAAATAAATACGTTTATGCTGTCCATATTTTTTAAATATTGTAATTGTTGAATGAAGCTATTGAGTTCTACATTTATTTTACATTAGCGTACCCAGTACAATCAAATCTATAGCAATTTGATAACTGCAGTGCTCTCCGCAGAATTGACAATTAATTATAGCGAATTAGATTTTGAAGTATGTATTTTCTTTTATAGTTGTAACGGTCGACATCGGTATGTTTACCGCTTATATGAGATTTACTTATGAAAGAGCTCCTACCATTTTAAATTTAGTAAGCAGTCCGTGACAGGATGGAGTCACATTAAAGTAGTGATTTGCATACTCTCACTAGTTATTACAGACGATTAGGCAACTCTGTGCAGAATCCAAGGGGAAACCATGGTATGCCCTACCTTTGTACGTTTCAGTAACTATAAGGGAATTCTGATAAGGAGAAGTGGAAGCGAAATTTACTCATTAGACGCAACAACAACTATATTATAAATGAAGTAACAGCCTTTAAGGTCATCCAGGCCTTTCAAAAATTAAATTCCAATAACGAAATATCAATGAGGCCAAATTGTTAGAAACTAATTGTTGGCGGTGAAAGAGCCATTAAAAAAAAACCTCCGCCGCTCCGAGAAAACAACAAAGTAGGCTAACGGAATAACATATCGACCTTCAAGAATCAATCGATATTGGTTTTAATTATTCTGGCTTTACCATCTTGCTCCACTGGCTTGTTTATTTATTTACCTATTGAGCAAACTCATTAGGGCCTTACAACTATGATCATAATAATTCTAATTGAGTGAACATCCAGTCTTCTTCAGATTCGTAAATTTAAAAAATGCATACTGTTGTTCATGGCAAAGTTATCTTACTGAATTTTGAAATGCAGTAAAAAATGTGTTACAAGTTAAAAATAGTAGTAAATGTCTATGTTACCTGTCATTACCAAGTTGAAATGAGTAAGGATTTCGTCGTAAGATACATATTGGATTAATGTAACATTGGTAATTACTTCTTGGATTCCATACTGTCGGCATTCGTTTGTAATGCTAGTAAAATACGTAATGAGAAGTGGGAAGAGAAATTTATGAATTCAATATACAGAAACGTTTTCAATTCTGAAAAGCATTTTTAAAAACAATGCAGTTTGTTGTGTTTCGTGCACAATATACATTTAAGAGAGTCTTGGAAATTATCTATTTAGGTTGTACTCATAACGAGATTTCCAAAAGGTTTTACAAATATTAACCGATCTAGGATACTACGGAAATGAGCTTTACATATATATATATATATATATATATATATATATATATATATAAACAAACAAACTAACTAAAAATATATATATATATATATATATATATATATATATATATATGTTTATAATGCCTGGACAGAGTACTATCTTATTATTTCTTTAAAAGCAAGGCTGATGCAACCTTTATTTTTTGATAGGAAATCATATCTACCATATTTCTATACGCCAACAATGGGTAAAACGGCTAGCGAGTCAATATATGACCATTCCTGGTTTTAGTCACTTCAGCTTCCTTCTGGCCTATTTCCCGATTGTCATAAAACTAACTACTAGGATCTTGGCCCCGGCAACTATCATACGCCATAAGTGAGATCTATATTTAGGATCCTCATGTTTCGGACTCCACCTTCCACGTATCATAGGCTATCCTTGTAAAAACTTTTTTCATTATAAATATGCAGGTATTTTTCGTTATAAGTGGTAGTCCTTGCTTTCTACACATCATTTAGCTTACTTCCCTTTTGAAATTACTGAGAACTAAGCAGTTTTGCCTGTGTGGCCCAGGTCAGCTTGACCTTAGGAGTTGGCAGGGAATCAAGAAACAAAAGGCGACTGTAGCAAATTTTAAGAAATGTATTGTCCTCCATTCTTAAGAGTATGTTTCCACCAGGAAAGGTTACTCTAAATAATCTGCAGTAGATATTTTGTGTTTTAAGGGGAGTAAACTTACGCGCTGTAGATTTGGTAAAACATATATATTTATATGAGAAAAAAGTTACTATTTTTAAAGTGAAAACATCACTCAAATATATATATATATATATATTCTCCTTAGAGTGCCGTGAAGATTTTTCGTCAAGTTCTTCTGTCAATTCCAGCACTTTGTAGATCTTGAAAATCTTGTATCCCGATCCATTGCCTAATATTTCGCAACCAAAAGACTTTCTTTCTTCCTATTCCCTCTTCCTTCCTTCGACCTTACCTTGCTGGCTAAGACTCTGGAATTCATAACATGCTCCTCTCATAATATGTCCCAAGTAAGAATTTTGTTTTCTACGTTTTATTACTTCGCTAAGTTCGCGATTCTCTAATTGCGCTCTACGAAGAACTTCTTCATTTCCTATGTGATCTGCCCACGTTACTCAGCATATTTGGCAGAAACCAGATCTCCAATGCTTCCAATTTATTTATAGTTTGTGTTTATTGTTCAGGCCTCAACACCATACAACACAACTGACCAAACATAACATTCGAGAGTTCTACATCTTTGTTTAAAGTTTAGATTCTTATCTGGGAGGAATTTCCTGAGTTTAAGATATCTCCTTAAGGGATATCAGTCATACTCACAACCATAAACTTCGTTCTTTTACATTAATTTTTAGGCCCAATCTTGTACTTGTTTCGGTCACATGAGCCAACCAGTTATGAAGGTTTAAGGTTTAGCTGCAGCATTCGTTGTCACTGTAACGAATGCTGCAGCTGAGGAGTTCACTGCCGTGGTAACGCGGAGGGCGTTGTCATGGCAACGACTGCCAACCAGCTGGGAACAACAGAAAGTTATGAAGGCGATTGTTTCTTCTTCTTTTGACCTCTCATACTGAGAATTTGTCGAACTACCTGCTTGACTGTTGCTGGGTTTAATATAAGTCTCATCAAGATTACAAATAACATTTTATTTAAGCTATCATCTAGATCATGCAGTTTAACATTAGCTGCAACCGATCTTAACCTTTGCATTTATAAGTTGGATGGCAATGTGGAATGACTGATCGTTTCATTGAAGTCAGGATCAATACTAATCCAGGCAGAAAAGTATCTCTTGTCTCTGGTGAAGAAACACCTACTGCCCTCAGTAGCTCAGGGCTATTGGTACTGATATGACGAGCTCTGATAAAGCAGATTTAAAACTATTATCTACTGTGGCATCTAAAAGGCTTTGGCGCTGTCCAGAGACTTCACTGCTCAAAGCCTGAACAATTTCTGGAAGCTATGAAGATCCTGAGACATCTGCAAAGAAAGAAGACTGAGGGTAGGATATGTTCTCGAGAAGTGAAGTTTCATCGGACAATGGGAGCTTAGCGTTGCTAGTCAGTTTATAATCACTTCGTCCACTTTTGTTAATATTAGGTGTGACATTTAAATTCTCTTTATTTTGCTGCATTTTTGCATATTCAGTCTTTATTGAAATGGCAGAAGGGCCAGCAGAGACGGACGACAGACTATCTGACCAAGACTCACATATTCTCCATTTCGATCTACCGGCTAATGACTACACTCAGCTTTACTGCTTACCAAGAGATGATCCTAACCTCGTTGTAGGCCTTGCTAGCCGGTTAAATATCAAACCTTCATTTTTGACCGGTCATTTGACTGAAGATGACACCTCGATCAGGTAATCTAATCGATTCACGAGCATGTACAATACCAAACAAGGATTTTTAGACTACCTAAGTTCATATACTTAGGAGAAGGAAATCTTGCTATAGTGGAGGGTCTGGAATTGACAATTCAAAAGTAAATTTTTTTTCCGCGACAGCTTATTATTATGAATCTAATTGATTCATGAACATGTACAATACTAAAGAAGGATATTTAGTCCACCTAAGTTCATATTCTTAGAAGAAGGATATCTTACTATAGTTGAGGGTCTGGTAATGACAATACAAAAGTAAAACTTTTTTTCCGACCCAACTTATTGTAAAAGGATCTGCATAAGACCTTCTTTGTTTGTCATAAAAATCTTTCAAATGTGCATGAAAATCAAAACATTTACTCAGTTTTGACCTCTCTTCGTGCCCACCTAAGGGTGGGTGAATATTTTGTACCGATTCCTTTGAAAATATTGAAGTATTGAAATTGGTGAAGTCAGTAGGAAGCTGACTGAATAAGCAGGTATCCTGTGACGTGAGTACCTTTATTTTGTGCTCAATCAGTTAAACTACTACTGTTGTTTAGTAAGTTTCGGGAGTTTACTTAAGACTCATTGTTATTGGATATAGTTAAAAAGACAAGTATGAGGGGTAAATAATATAATTAATAATAACTAAATAGGCCCTGGTGAGCTCAGATAAGCGAATAAAGAGCCACGTAAACACATATATAAATACAAATTATTATAACAAAATCCGTTCTACCTCTAATGCATTCTCCCTGAGAGAAACAGCACTGAAGGGTGAGAGAAACGAAAGGAATAAATGACAAGATTTAAGGAAAATAAGGAAATTCGCAACAAATCACAGCCTGGATAAAGAGTAAAAGCAAGCACAGGTTATTAGGGCAAGTAATAGCACATGGAAAATAAAATTCAGCTTGTGTCGTCAAGGGGAAGTATTAGATTCCCTGATCGAGGTGTTATCTTCAGTCAAATGACCTGTCAAAAATGGTTTGATATTTAACCGGCTAGCAAGGCCTACAACGAGGTCAGGATCATCTCTCGGGAAGCTGTAAAGCCAAGTGTAGTCATTATCCTGTAGATCGAAATGGAGAATATGGGAGTCTTGGTCAGATAGTCTGCTTTGTCAATTCCAGACCCTCCATGAACTTAGGTGGACTAACTATCCTTCTTTAGTATTGTACATGTTCATGAATCAATTAGATTCATAATAATAAGCCGGCGCGGAAAAAAATTTTACTTTTGTATTGTCAATTCCAGACCCTCCACTATAGCAAGATTTCCTTCTCCTAAGTATATGAACTTAGGTAGTCTAAAAATCCTTGTTTGGTATTGTACATGCTCGTGAATCGATTAGATTACCTGATCGAGGTGTCATCTTCAGTCAAATGACCGGTCAAAAATGAAGGTTTGATATTTAACCGGCTAGCAAGGCCTACAACGAGGTTAGGATCATCTCTTGGTAAGCAGTAAAGCTGAGTGTAGTCATTAGCCGGTAGATCGAAATGGAGAATATGTGAGTCTTGGTCAGATAGTCTGTCGTCCGTCTCTGCTGGCCCTTCTGCCATTTCAATAAAGACTGAATATGCAAAAATGCAGCAAAATAAAGAGAATTTAAATGTCACACCTAATATTAACAAAAGTGGACGAAGTGATTATAAACTGACTAGCAACGCTAAGCTCCCATTGTCCGATGAAACTTCACTTCTCGAGAACATATCCTACCCTCAGTCTTCTTTCTTTGCAGATGTCTCAGGATCTTCATAGCTTCCAGAAATTGTTCAGGCTTTGAGCAGTGAAGTCTCTGGACAGCGCCAAAGCCTTTTAGATGCCACAGTAGATAATAGTTTTAAATCTGCTTTATCAGAGCTCGTCATATCAGTACCAATAGCCCTGAGCTACTGAGGGCAGTAGGTGTTTCTTCACCAGAGACAAGAGATACTTTTCTGCCTGGATTAGTATTGATCCTGACTTCAATGAAACGATCAGTCATTCCACATTGCCATCCAACTTATAAATGCAAAGGTTAAGATCGGTTGCAGCTAATGTTAAACTGCATGATCTAGATGATAGCTTAAATAAAATGTTATTTGTAATCTTGATGAGACTTATATTAAACCCAGCAACAGTCAAGCAGGTAGTTCGACAAATTCTCAGTATGAGAGGTCAAAAGAAGAAGAAACAATCGCCTTCATAACTTTCTGTTGTTCCCAGCTGGTTGGCAGTCGTTGCCATGACAACGCCCTCCGCGTTACCACGGCAGTGAACTCCTCAGCTGCAGCATTCGTTACAGTGACAACGAATGCTGCAGCTAAACCTTAAACCTTCATATTCGACCTTGACTTCAAAGAAACGATCAGTCATTCCACATTGCCATGCAACTTAAGTAATAAATTCTTACTTGGGAGATATTATGAGAGGAGTGTTATGAATTGGAGTCTTAGCCAGCAAGGTAAGGTCGAAGGAGGGAAGAGGGACTAGGAAGAAAGAAAGTTTCGTGGTTGCGAAATATTAGGCAATGGATTGGGATACCAGATTTTCAAGATCTACAAAGTGCTGCAATTGACAGAAGAACTTGACGAAACATCTTCAAGGCACTCTAAGGAGAATATATATATATATGTGCAGTGTGTGTGTGTGTGTGTGTGTGTGTGTGTGTGTGCTTGTGCGTCTGAGTGCATGTGTGAATATATATGAGTTATGTTTTCAAGTCATTTATACGAACTTTAATAAGCAAAACTGCTAAATAAAACTTGTGCAGCCGAAATATATTAAGAAGGAATAAATCAGACTTCTCAGAATCAGAAGTAACTTTTACGTTGTGATGAACACATTCCTTTTTTATGCCAGTAATTTGAACGATTTTCTCTTAGGTTCCAAAAATGTAACTATTTTTTTCTCATATAAATATATATTTTGTTTTACCAAATCTACAGCGCGTAAGTTTACTCCCCTAAAATCACAAAATATATACTGCAGATTATTCAGAGTAACCTTTCCTGGTGGAACAAACTCTTAAGGAGTGAGGACAATACATTTATAGATATATATTCTAATAACCTTGAGTGAAATCAGCTATTGAGGTTGCATTCATGTTATCAGTCTAGTGGTCCTAATTTTTATTCGATCGTATTGTTTTCAAACTCGATATTTAAAAGTATTGCGTAAAAGCAAAGATCAATTTTGTTAACGTCTACCAACGGGGTTAGCGAATCCATATCGGACCATGAGTAAGGAAAATTTAGAGTAAGGTAAATCTAAAAATTCGACATACCTCCGTTATTGTGAGTCGGGTCGAAAACTTGTATAGGACCAATCATTTCAAATTTAATTTTCTATAAACTCTACTCCACACATTTATGGTCTATCGCGAATATTAGAGCGATATTTACAATGACTAGTTTTCAGTCTTCAGTTCTGGGGAAATATGCTAGAAGGATGCCTGTTGTTATTGTTCATTCGGCGTCTGACAATCAAACCTGAGGGATCTCATTAAGTGAGTATAAACAAAACCTACACTGACGCAGCATTTCATAGGATAATTGGGGTCTTTGATCTTTTCCTACTTCCGTGGAATTAATGTTTCAAATAGTAGTGCTTCCTAATCGATATCTCTTCTTTGTCCTGTTTAGTTTGCTATTTTTGTTTCACGCCTTCCTGAATAACAAATAGCTCTTGACACTTTAAATTAATCATTATAGATCCCCTTGCTGTATTGCACGTGCCGGTATTTAATATGTATTTATATTTCATTAGAATAAAAAGCTTGAAAATAAAACTAGCATGAAATGTCAATTTTAATGTCCCTCCAGCAGGGCTGTGTTGAATGATGCTGAGGTATTAGATTATTTTCTCTATTTGCTCCTTAGTAAGAATGCTTTCTAAAGAAGTCTTGAAATTTAAACTGAACATCAGATGTTTACTGATAAAATAGCTTTAATTGAAAACTTTGAGTGACAGTTCCTTGAATGCTGCGAACGGAAAGATACAAAGAACTAACTCATTTAATATTGTATCAATTTCAGAACATTACTCGAACGAGATAGAACATTTTTGGATTGAATAATAATGAAAAAATTACGATTTAATATTTTGCGTCTTTCCTGCTTCTTAGGAAGCTAAACTCTTTAGTTTTACATGAATCTCTTAATAATCAAGTATTTAACAATTGAAACGTTAGGACGTTACTATGCTCTGTTCTTTTTTGATGACGTCATTTAAAAATCTATTTTTTATAGTCCCCCTACAGAAGACTATAAACGAAACTTGAAATTTAAACTAAAAGTGAGATGGTTTGTTGTTCAGTGTCTTGAAGTAAATATCGCATGAGTTTTAGTGGGACGTTTTTGATTGCTGAAATCACACTACTTTCACCGTTCATTTTTGAGTAAAATAAAAATTCATTGAATACTAAATTCATAAAAATATTGGTAATACAACATTTCTTGGAATGTTACATATTGAGATCTATGATTTTATCCTGGGAGATCTCCAAAGTTTGATTAAGTAATAGAGCTATTATAATTGATTACAGCGGTTATTGAGTCATAGGATTCAGGAGGGAATTGTAGTCAAGTGCTGAGCGCACTTCAGTTGTGCAGGTGGACTGTGACTGCTTACTTGACTGACTTTGCCACGGAATTTGGTTACGGGATAATGGTTTTCGGTGAGTGGAACTCCAGCTCCTAGCTTTGCCCATCTCTCGACATTGTTGGTTAAGTTCTGAGTTAGGATAAGTTTGGTAAAATAAGTAGATTAGGGTTAATTCAATATACTAGTTTCTATACTATATTATACTTGATTTATTGTACTAAAATCTTTAACCTCAGCCAGCCTCCTTTTACCTCCACTCCTGGTCCATGTTCAGGCTTTAAGGAACTTGCCAACAGTTTCCCTTGAATATACGGATTTAAAATTGCGAGCACTAGCTAATTAACACACTCATGAATAAAGAAAATAACTATGAATTAACATAATAATTCTTTCTCTAGAATCAAAATGTTTGATTTTCTCTGAGAAATAGGTTTCTCGCTGATTCATTCCTGAACACGTTTTATTTTACAAAAAATATACTAAGGCTTTACATAAAAGTCAAAACCAAGAAAATGTTTTTGGTACTATAAGTGTTACTGAAAATGTGTAAATAAAGTTGAGTGGGGCATAATTTTGTCTAGAGCTAGATAGGATCGATTGACATTTGAAGACATTCTTTAAAAATCACTTCATGAGAACAATGGTACATATCGGCCAATCAAGACCTTAAAACAAAGTGGATGTAGTTGTCACATGGGGGTAGGTTTCGTCAGTATAAATAATCCATAATCTTTATATATAAAAATGAATGTTTGTTTGTATATCCTTTATAGAATCGTAAACGGCTGAACCGAATTTTATGAAACTTGGTATGTATATTACTACTAAATCAGGTTAGGTTTTTGGCTATATTAATATTCTCTGAGATGAACAAGAACCGAGATTTATACCGAAGTATAAATGAGTTATACTCTAAAAACTATAAAACAACAATTTTATATGGCACAAAAGACTCATGGCAAGGTAATATAAAAATATTGTGTATTTTGTAGAATTAAGTACATAACAAATGCTTTTATTATTAACATATCTCCAGCACGCTGGACTCGGGTGTAAATCCTAAGCAATGAGACGGGAAAATGTAAAAATATTGTTTAAAGTAAAGCCTCCATAAAAATACCATCATCATTCAGCATCAAATAATTTCCCGGGCGAAGCTGGGTATCTTAGCTTACATTATTAATAAATCCGTACTTCAACGACAAAGCAGTAATAAAGGACTCCGTCTATAGAAATTATATAAAAGAAGTAAAGGGGTTTATGTTTGGAGTTGACAGTTTCAGACTTACTTTCATCAGAGAATCATACTGAATAAAAATCCAACATAAACAAAACACATAGTACCGTGAACAAAATATAGCTCTTCTTACTTGCTGTTCTATATTTAATCCCCAAGAAAGAAAACATGTATGTACCTAAATTAAAGTTGGACATGAAAATATGAGGCTATTATAATAGCTTTAAGGAAAAATCATAGTTTATTTAGGGTGTTTCATTTTAATCCTTTACTAAAACCTCTCTAAGGGTTCCGGTGGCCTTGCGGGTGGACGTGTGGGATCATCTACAGCTATCCTTAGTAAGCTGAAGGTAAAACAAAAAGTGCATTTTCGATACCCGCCAAGTATGGTACAATAGTTCAAGTATTCGCTACCAGTGTTGCAGTGCTTATGGATCAGCGGGAGTCTAATGAGTATATGCGCCAGACTGTCCTTCTGGATGCCTAACGATTATGACCCATAAGTTAAATAGACCAAAGACCCTCCGGATTTAAGAGGCCCGTCTGATCATCAGACGACTCATTCCGCCTGGGGTAAACATGGGCTGTATGTCGAGCTATTAACTCCCTACGTAAAAGTCTGATCACGAATCGCTGGGGGTGGCTAAATATCTCTAAAGAACACGCACACAATAAATACACACACACACATTCCCAAATTATAACTAGCTTAATTTCTATCAAATTTTAGATAGAATTGTAAGGAAAATTGAAAACAACTTTTTAGAAAATAAGTAGAATTTCAATAGGTGATTTATCTCAAGGTCCTTAATACTCAATGAGACGAGTAACTATTTAGATTCCAAGGAAAGCACTAGTTGACCATGCAGAATCGATTTTAATAGGTAGCTTGGGATTCTTAATTAATATTACTGAACGCACTAAAAAGTTAATAACTTTTTTAATTTTACTCATCCACTTCGTTCCATACTCATTACCTATCTATCTAGGTATATCTATTCAATACGTTATGTGCTCGTTGATATTTTCTATACAATCGAAATTCGAGTTTTTATTCAAATAGAATGATTAAAGAATAAAATTTTCAAGTGTTTGTCATTTTTGCGCCTACTACTCTGGCAAGATTAGACATACAATAATAGTTTTAACTATTAAATTTGTAGCCAATGATATCACAATTTCTGTAAATCAGAAACCAAAGATATAAATTGATAAATGTGACAAGTCCACAATGGTTTGAGCGATTCACTAGAGATTGAGTTTATCTAGAGATTAGATAAAAGTGCTTTACCTTTTTAAAAAATAAATTCGTTTTTCAGTTCACTGTAAACATTTTCCAGGGATATCACAATTTATTGAATGTGCAAAATTAAATGCATTTTATACCTGTGTTCAGGACTAAATTTTCTACATTGACTTCTGTTGTCTCTTGAAAACCGGTAAGTTACATCAACTAACAGCCCAATTTGGTTGTCTTGTGTTAACATTCTCTTTTTTTTCTATCTTCTTATATAAATTGCTCAAAAATGAATAGGGATATTGGTTATTTTTTCTTATCCTATTAATTTTAATTAAATCAACCGATATTTTATTGTTAGTTGGAATATATCTAGAGAAAAAATACAAACCAAAATCATACAAACGTTAATCGTCATTTTTAATAACGGATTTACTCAACAATAGTCAACATGGGGATTACTCATTTTGTAAACAAATACCTTTTCTTGAATTTTCTCGGTTTTAATCCAGTTGTATTCTCTTTAAACATGGAAAGACATCACCTTAAACCAGAAGTTCGCGACATTGTTGTCAGAATGAGCAACCAAGGTTACCGGCAAGTGGATATTGCTGAGGCAGTTGGGGTTTCCCAAAGTGTTGTCTCCCGGGCTTTAGCCCGATTTCGAGAAACTGGGAGTGCTAATAGGAGGCCTGGTAGTGGATCGCAGCGCATTACAACGCTAAGGGAGGACCGACATATTGTCATTGCTACCAGACGGAACCCTTTCCACAGTGCCCGCCAGACCCTTAATGCTTTGCAGGGTGTATTGACAAGGCCTATATCAACGCAAATGATTAGGAATCGTTTGGGGGAAGTTGGCCTTAGATCCTATGCCCCTTTGAGACGACCTGCAGCAACAGCCCAACACCGGCAACTCAGAAGAACATGGCGCAACAAGCGCCTAGAAGAGGGAACCAATTGGAATGCTGTAATGTTCACAGATGAGTCGCGTTTTTGCCTTTATAGTGACAGTCGACGCCATAGGGTATACAGAGAAGTGGGAATGCGTACAATGCCCCAATTCACGGTCCCTTCGGTGCAGTTTGAAGGAGGTGGTCTTATGGTGTGGGCTGGCATTTACACTGGGGCCGAACTTCACTCCATATCGTTGATGGAAACCTCTCCGCAGTGCGATATGTGGAAGAAATTATTGCGGAATATGTCCCTCAAACCAGGGATCTCATTGGCCGGGATTTTCGATTTCTAGACGACAATGCCCGTCCTCATAGAGGAAGAGTTGTCATTCAAACATTGGAAAACCTAGGAATTTCCCATCTGCCTCTTCCCCCATTGTCTCCAGACCTCAATCCCATTGAGCAAATGTGGGATGCGTTGCAGAGAAGGCTTTTTGATCACCACCCACAGTCAGTTAACCAACAACTGAGTGCAGCATTGCAGCAGCTATGGATTGAAATTCCAAATGAAGTAAGCGACAACCTTATTGAGAGTATGCCCAATAGATGCACAGAGGTTTTGGCTAATAGAGGTCATTATACCCATTATTAGTTGTTTCATAAAACTTTTTTGTTGAATAAAAAACATTGAAAAACCAAAAACTGAAATCTATTATTTTACAATTTGTCCAAATTCCTTAATTAAAGTCCTTTTTTGTGGGTGAAAAATTCAATAATTTCTAATAAATATTGATGATATTTATAATTAAAAAAAAAACAAAAATGCTAGGCCCCATAAATACCACAAAACAGCCAATATCCCTATTCATGTTTGAGCAGTTTATATAAACACTCAACCGCAAAAAAAAACCGGACACTTCATTTTTGTCGTATTTTCTTTATGTGGGTATTCTAGTTATTACAGAGAATTTAGAGTCTAAGTCCATTGAACTAATCCCTTCAGGATTAGTAAACAATTAGATAAAACTCAGATTAGATTTATTTGTCGTGAAGTTGATCTATTCTAAACTGTAAGTAGTTTTTCACACATTTAAACATCTTTAATTATTAACCAAGCATTTTCTTTATATAATGTTTTATTTTTATTTTTGTCCAGAATAATGGGTCTTTCAAACTTGGATGGAAGGCCAGAGCTTACGTTACATTGCCGAAACGCTTGGGGTAGCGAAGTCTACCATTCACTGTAATAAAAATGAAGAATAATTATTTTTTTTAAATGTGTTACTTTATCTTTTTTTTTTTTTTTTTTTTTTTTTTTTTTTTTTTTTTTTATTTTGTAGGGGCTCAGGTTAGCCATGCGAGTTAAAGCGTTGACCTTTAGCTCATATGGTAAACCTAGAGTGGCGAGTTTGATTCTTGCCTGGGCAGAGGAAATTATTTAGTGACGAAATTCATTAAATAACGTCCTAAAATCCCACCCTGGCTAGAAAAGGGTGGCAACCTGTAGATAACCCGTCCCAATTAGCCTAAGTTGCAAAAAGTGGACGTTAATAAATAATAATAATAATAATTTTATTTTGTATTTTTTTGTAAATAATCAATAACAATTATTCACTTTTGGCAGATTTTGTTTAAATAACCTATAGATTAACCAATTATTTTAATTAAAAAGATTAATATACATATATATTAAGTATTTAACAAAATTATAAGACTAAATCTAAGTGTCCGGTTTTTTTTTGAGGTTGAGTGTATATATATATATATATATATACGTACATGGTATATGGTACATATATGTGTACCAAAGAAAGGAAAATTTTCTGTTTACAGATTTTAAAAGCATTCCCTCCTTGACTTGTTACGACGTGACATCTGTACGTACAGAAATTACTTCATGTCCTTCTTTCCGTTTCCTTCCACTGTTCACTTCCGAGGAAATCAGGACTTTTTATATATATATATATATATATATATATATATAAGTCCTACTAAACAGCCTCCTGCCTATATATTTGTCTGTTCCCGCTCTAGCGGTCGCAATTATTGTTTAATCATTACCAAACTCGATATGTAGTCGTTTTATGTAAAACGAAAGATCAAGTTCGTTAACGGCTGAAATCGGACCAGAAGGGGAAGGGAGGAAGGGAAGGGAGGAATTTCGAAAATTCGAAATATCTCAGTTGCTATACGTCGGACCGAAAAATTGAATAGAACCAATCTTATTGAAAATTAAATTTACTATAAATATCGTTATATCTATTTATTCTCTATCCTGAATATTAACCGAGATATTTGCATTTTTCAGTTTTCAGCCCTTAGCTAACCCCCACCTTTCCGGTCTATCTATCTATTCAGTGCTACGAGATTGGCTGGCCTGTTTGTTTACAATTCAGCTGCTTTCCGTTGCAGAGATTATTAACTTGCATTGTAAATTGACTAAAAGATTTCTTGTATGTATTTATTCATTTAACATTCACCTGTATGTGTATTTATCTATTGTAAACCTTCGCGAGGGATGTTTGCTTAGCTTACGCAGCCACTGTGAGTCGGACTTTTTAAATGCTGAATAAATAGGTCTATGCGTGTGCTACATTCAGTCAATACGTCGTGTAAACCATGGGGTGGGTATCTGTAAATATTCACGTTGTCTACAGTCTGTAAGAATGTGATATATAGAAAGAGGTAAATTGCAAACATATTTTGGCCGTTCCTTATTTTCTACAACCCTTGTGTTACGCCTATACATAGTCTTGTAATAATTACTTGATTCTTCGGCAAATGTATATTTCTTTCAGTAAAGTCGGGGAGTGTATGTTTGCCCGTCCGTAACCAGGCGTTTTGCCATTCTTGATGAACAAAAGCTCAAAAATAGTTTTGTGAATCTTCTAATGTTAGTTGATGAACGTCAATGTTAATGTTTTCAGTTGTATATTTGTACTGGTTGTCAAATTCACTGCTTGGTCCAATATTACGGTGTACTGGTGAGTTTGTAGCTTAAAGCAATGTTCAAAAATGTGGGTTATGAACGGATGAGGGTTGTAGGTGTTTTTTAAAGAGATTAAAGAACTTAATGATTCAGAGAAAAGGATAACCTGTGAATCTTGAATGTCTTTTAATTTAGATGGGGTTAAATATAAATAGTTACACAATAAATATTTATTTGAACAGCCAACTTTCATCTCCTCACCGTCATAGACAGGCTATCTGCCCGAGGAAGAATTGATTTCGGGCGCCAGGCTGTCTTCTGGTTCTCTAATGGACTGTTGAAGTCCCGCTAAGGAAACAGAAGTCGGCATTTCAAATAAATATTTTATGAATATCTTTGTTGACCGCAGTTAGACCTGTTTCCCTTTTGTGTGGTCACGCAGGTTTTAAAGTATGAATGAACCGACAAAAAGAAAAAGAAATAGTTTATCGTGGAATTTCCCCATTATATTCATTTTCCCGATTAAATCTTCTGAACCCCCGATATTTTCGAAGCCAATATGTGTCCCTTGCTGTCATAATAGACCACTTTGAGTATGTGTGTTTTAATGTGTTATATCCCTTACTTAGCTAGTGCTTATAGTGTTAAACAATTTAGGATTGAAACTACTTTTTGGTGACAACTGAAAGACTGTCTTCAATATTTAAGAAAAGATTAGATCCTTAACTCCCACATTTTAAATTTTTTACTTATATAATATTTTCTTTGAGCCTATTCGAACGAATATCTTCATTAGTAAAATTCTATTAATGGAAGTGAACCAAAGAAAGGAAAATTTTCTGTTTTCAGATTTCAAAAACATTATCCTTGGCTTCCTTGGCTAGTTTCGACGTGACATCTGTACATACAGAAATTACTTCATGTCCCTCCTTCCTTTTCCTTCCACTGTTCATTTCCGTGGAAATCAGGACTTTTTGGTCATAGGGACAAATCACCGAGGATAGCCTGTAGATGCAACAATCTCATAAAAAGTCAGTCAAATACTTTTTTTAGCAGGGAAAGCTGCTTAAAGGAAATCGGAAAAATGAGAAGGAAAGGAAAAAAAAGTCACAAATTCTTTACGCGATAACTGAATATTGACTTGACATGTATGTGTACATTTGCAATTCTCATTTTTTTTTAATACCATGCATGATACATTCATGACGATGACCCCTACTAGTTTAAAATAAAAATTGAGCATGAAGATTTAATGGGATCAGTAACATTTATCGACCATTCTTATATCGAAGACTTAATTTGGGTTTGTTCCTTAGAGCGAATATGAAACGAAGCAAATATGTCAAATTATGACCTCATTTGAGTCAGTTGAGGTGAATGATTTAAGGAGATTTGAAAAGAAAGTTTCCAACTCTTTTATTTAACTATTAAAAATCATACTTACTGAACTTTTTAGCAGATTTCCCTTGAGGGAAATCAGCTATTGAGGTTGTACTCATGACGAGATTTTCGAAATATTTCTTCAAATGTCCATCGATCCTACCTAAGAGTTGACGAAAATGAGGTCCGTTCAAAACTGTATATATATATATATATATATATATATATATATATATATATATAAAATTGTAACCTCTGTCTGTACATTGATTTTTTTTCTCGAAATTTCACGATAACTTTTCGTTTCACATGTCATAGAGACCATAACTGCATTTTGTTTCTTTCGTGTATGTTTGTTTGTTTGTTTGCTACCTTTTCACGCATAAACGGCTGAACCGAATTTTATGAAACTTATAAAACTTATATTACTACTAGCCCAAATTAGACTTTAGGCTATACTAATATTCTCTGAGACAAACAGGAGTGGGGGTTATAAAGGAGGCCTGAAATTAAAATAGCGATATTTCGTTTCCTATTGGTTTTTCGGCAATATACGCTAAAACCTATAGCGGAAGTGAACAATTTTATTTGGGACAAAATACCCAACTGAAATAAATGAAACTCGGTATATGTATTAGCACTAACGCTTTCATTATAAAAAGCCATACAAACATTTCTAGGGACGGGCAGGAGTGGGGGTTATAAGGGAAGCCAGAAATTAAAAATAGCGATATTTCGTTTCCTATTGGTTTTTCACAAACATGAACATAACAAAAGTTGTTTATTTTGTTATTTAGAGTAGCTTGTGTTATTTACACTTTTTTCGTATACCGAATTATAAACGAGATATACAACAATTTTGTAGGGCACTAACAATTGAACCGAACTTAAAAAAAAAACTCGGTATGTGAATTATCATTAATTCTTCCAAGATTATAAGCTATATTAAAATTTTTAGGTTCAAACAGGAGTGGGGGGGTTGTAGGGGAGGCCTGAAATGAAAAATAGCGATATTTCGTTCCGCATTGATTTTTCGATAAATATGGACATAACAAAAGTTGTTTATTTAGAGTAACATTTGTTGTATTCACTTTTTTTGTAAAATGATGTAAACACGGGATATACGCTAAAACTATAGCCGGAGTCATTCATTTTATTAGTGTTTATTTAAGCGTTTTTAATGAATGCATATTATGAAAAATGATTTTGTGTTAAAGTCACATATGATAACTCTAAATATGATCGGATTAGTGAGGTTATATATCTCCGTCGCCTACTTCTCATTTTTTTTATTTTTCCTAGAAAATAACATTGTTATTTATTTCCAATAGAAATGTAAACTATAAGAGCATTTCCGTTATTTAATTTGTATAATTTATTATTTAAACAAAGTCATGCTGAATTGGCACATGGAGCGATAGCCGAAGTTGTAGGGAAGCAAACTCTTTTGTTCTGGTGATATATATCTTTCCGATATTTTGATGTTATTGAAACAAATATATACCATCATAACAATTAGACGTTAATGGTAATGCCATTATGAAAAAAGACAATATCCGGTAAAACTTAATATGATTTAAAGTATTACTTATTTTGCTGGGAGGGCTACAATCTCTCCCCCTCACCTATCTCTTATAAATATATAAATGAAATTATTTTTAGGGTAATACTATTATTTAATTCCATCAGGTAGATAAATTATTAAAATAATACTTTGAATCAATAATTTAAGAAAAGCATGGTGTTTAGCCTTCATGCTGGACCGGAAGATGACAGGAGCCTAAACAGATAATTGAGTTATCTTATTTCCAGTGAAATGCTGCCATTCCTGGAAGTGATTTCCACTGAGCTCTGCTATTACGCTATTACGAATATAATCTTATGTACAAAACTATGCTTAACCTATATGTCCTCGAACTGGTTTTTGACAGGAAATAAGTTTCATTATATATTCAATTGTAATAAATGCAATCCATGATTATGATTTTAAGTATTCAAAAAGGAGAGTTAAAAAGTGGAAAGGGATAGATTAGGAACACATTTTTATTTATTCTTCAACAGTAAAATTTCTCATTTATAAGTCACCTGCCTGACCCTCACGGGAAAACAATACGCCCAGACGGGAAGTGTAGTTGTAAACATTGAAGCCTTGCCCAAAAAAAAAATACTGTGCAAACTAAAGGCTTACAAAAAAAAATACCATCATCATTCAGCCTCAAATGAATTCCCGGGCGAAGCCGGGTACCTTAGCTAGTATATATATATATATATATATATATATATATATATATATATATATATATATTTGTCTGTTACCGCTCTAGCGGTCGCAATTATTGTTTAATCGTTACCAAACTTGATATTTAGTCGTTTTATGTAATAAGACAGATGAGTTCGTTAATGGCTGAAATCGGACCAGTGGGAGGGGGGGGTTTAGAGGGGAGGATTTTCGAAAATTCAAAATATCTCCGTTACTATACGTCGGTTCGAAAAACTGTATAGAATCAATCTTATTGTAAATTAAATTTACTATAAATATTGATATGTACATTTATTCTCTATCTTGAATATTAACCGAGATATTTGCGTTTGTATTAAATTTGGGGGACGAAAGTGAGTTTCCCGCCAAAAGCTAGTTCGGCCGTTTTCGTAACTGTTTGGCTCTCGTGAAATTTCTCTATTGTAATACATCACGTGGGAAATCTGCTTAGTTTACGCAGCCCCTGCGTGACGGACTTTTCATGTGTTCATTTTATTGATGACACATTAATTGTTGTGATTTTACTTTACCTTTTGTCTTTTGGTCATTGTTCTCAAGTAAACGAAAGGATATATTGACATTTCACAGGGGGTAGTTAATTGGCATTTCAATGGCCTTTCGCGAGGTCTCTTCGATGGCCTTACCAGTCGTTATAATTTTTCTACTGGCCATTAAAATGATGATTCTTAATTGTATTCCTAAAACGAGGTGCTTGAGTAGTGTTCTTGAATATTTCAAGGGTTTATTGGTTATTCTTCATTTTAAGGAAAATCAGAACAACCTTTTTTTTATTGGTATACTAGCTCAGATACCCGGCTTCGCCCGGGAATTGATTTGAGGCTGAATGGTGATGGTATTTTTTTGGCAAGGCTTTACTTTGCACAATATTTTGACATTTACCCGTCCCAGTGTTTAGGGTTAATACCCGTTGTTGGCATTTGTTAATAATAAAATTAATTTTATATGTAAGTCTTCACTGTCCTCCAAATTGTCATATTTCCCGTCTCCTGTGCATTATGCATAGATTTCAGTTATTAAGGACAAAATATTAACATAGATTTGAATTCATTTTTCCAGTTAAGGTACCACTTAGTTCAAATTGGAATGAATTGTTGAGCATATCAATATTTTTACGCAAATTACTTGCTCCACACATTGTTCCTGGAGAAATGTATAAAACCAAAGTTAATGTAAATATCAAAGTAAACAACTTTTGTTATGTCCATGTTTGTCGAAAAACAAATAGACAATGAAATATCGCGAATTTGTATTTCAGGCCCCCCTTACAACCCCCACTCCCGTTCTAACCTAAATATTTTAATATAGCTTATAATCATGGAAGAATTAACGCTAATTGACATACCGAGTTTTTTTAAGTTTGGTTTAATCGTTAGCGCCCAATGAAATAGTTGGCTCCCGCTTTTGTTTATAGTGTATATCTCGTTTATACATTGTTAAAAGACAAAAATGAATATGACAAAAGTTACTCTAAATAACAAAATAAACAACTTTTGTTATGTTCATATTTGCCGAAAAAAGAATAGAAAACGAAATACCGCTATTTTTAAATTCAGGCAACCCTTACAACCCCCACTCCTGCCCGTCCCTAGAAATGTTGGTATGGCTTGTTATAATGAAAGCGTTAGTGCTAATACACATACCGAGTTTTATTTATTTCGTATGGGTCTTATGTCACAATAAAATTGTTCACGTCCGCTATAGGTTTTAGCGTATATCTCGTTTATAATTTGGTATACGAAAAAAGTGTATATAACAAAAGTTACTCTAAATAACAAAATAAACAACTTGCATATTTGCCAAAACCCCAATAGGAAACGAAATATCACTATTTTTAATTTCAGACCTCCCTTATAACCCCCGCTCCTGCCCGTCCCTAGAAATGTTAGTATGGCTTTTTATAAGGAAGGCGTTAGTGCTAATACACATACCAAGTTTTATTTAGGTCGGTCGAGTCTTTTGTGCCAAATAAAATTGTTCACTTCCGCTATAGGTTTTAGCGTATATCACGTTTATAATTCGATATACGACAAAGGTTTATATAACAAAAGTTACTCCAAATAACCAAATAAACAACTTTTGTTATGTGCATAATTGCCGAAAATGCAATAGGAAATGAAATATCGCTATTTTTTATTTCAGGCCTACCTTATAACCCCCACTCCTGTTTGTTTTAGAGAATATTAATATAGCCTAAAGTGTAAGTTGGGCTAGTAGTAATATACATACCAAGTTTCATAAAATTCGGTTCAGCCGTTTATGCGTGAAAAGGTAACAAATAAACAAACAAACAGACACCAAAGAAACAAAATGCAGTTATGGTGTTTATGACATGTGAAACGAAAAGTTATCGTGAAATTTCGCGAAAAAATCAATGTACAGACAGAGGTTACAATTTTATATATATAGATATAGATATGCATTTACTTCTCCATTCATAGATCCACCAACCTACGTTTGGACTAAATAAAAAGGGGGCATTACCAAATACCTACACATTAGAATAATTGGCAGGCTTGATGGTTTTGCCATAGCTTCGAAAGCATTTCCAAGGGTGCTAGGCGATGAGTCAATAATGACAGCCTCGGCTGACAGATTTGATAGTTGTATTTATTATATTTACTGCCCTCGCCAACTCACTACTTGCTACTTACTGGGCTGCCTGTTCCAAACTATTCTCTTGAAGGCTTTTGGTAGAAGGTTTTAGACGCAAGGGTTTAGAGACACACTTCAACTGCCTAGCATACATGTATGTTGTAGCTCAAGATGATCGGCCAGTTGGAGCCTCTTGGTGTGGCTGTTATCATGAGTAGTAGTTCTCCCTATCAGCTTGCAATTCACTATACTCATGTATAATCAATTTCCTACTTGAATAAGCATTCTTCTATCCGATTGTGAGTGAGCTAAATTCGACAAGTGTAAAAAAGTCCTTCACGCAGGGGCTGCGTAAACTAGGCAGATTTACCACGTGAAGTTTTACGATAGATAAATCTACATTCTGATAACAACACCACCGTGAATATTAAGTGAATAAATACAAACGGTAATTAGAAATCTTTCAGTCAATTTTAATAACCTCCCAAAGGAAAGCGTCAGAATTGTAAGGAAACAGACCTCTCAGAGCTGAATAGATAGGTAGAAATATTCTTCACCGGAAAGAAAAACAATTACTGAAATATATCTAAATATAACACATCAATGTTATTGAAAAATATTGGTAGTGCTGTAATTTATAATGAATCAGAATAATTATTTTCCCAATCACTCACATTTTAGTTATCCAAGAACTAAAGGCGGAGGGAGGGAGGGGGAGGGGGCGATCAACGGTTCGTTTTCGCATGTATCTCGTATAATAAACGTCTCTTGAAAACAATATCTGCTATTTATCCTTCGAATATAAAGTAGTTTATTATATAACAGAGTATTGTTTATGGGGCACAATTTTATATATATATATATATATATATAATTTTGGACGGGCCTCATTTTCGTCATCTACCGCTGTTTCCCTTAAGGGAAATCTTGATACAATCCTTCCATCAGGTAAAAACCACACTATCGGCAACCTGTCCTCTTGTTTGACCAATTCTTAACCTTCATCCAAAAAGTGCTTATTGCAGAAACTGGAGAGTAATCGTATCACCAAATAATTTACAGAGCAGGAGGAGAGGGGTAGTTTTTATATCGACCAAAGGTATACCAAGTTTCCGATGGTCGTGGGAGACCTAATTATTTCTACGATAGTAATGAGCTCAAAACGAAGGTTAGTTCTGCCAGTATATATATATATTCTATTAATGATACCGATTGCTTGAGACAGCCGTCAATGGCTGGTTGCCGAGTAAAGCTGGTAAGCGCTTTCGATACGAAAGCACCATCTTCGAATCCCCCAAAGTTATGTATAAAACAGATATAACAACAGCATATATATATATATATATATATATATATATATATATATATTTATATATATATATATATATATATATCTATATATATATCTATATATATATATATATATATATATATATATATATATATATATATATATATATATTTATAATATATATATATATCTATATATATATATCTATATATATATATATATATATATATATATTATATATATATATTATATATATATATATATATATATATATATATATCTCGTATCGAAAAGATATATTATAGAAGATTATCACACTTTTTGTACTCTCATTCGTTAATGCAAACAAATCAATTTGGATTTACGCCCCAAACATCTACCATAGATGCCCTTCAGAAAACTTATACATTTATTGAAGAAGCATTGAACGTCGGTAATCATACTGTTCTAATATCATTAGATATAAAAGGAGCATTTGATAGCGCTTGGTGGCCCTCAATCTTGCTGACCTTACGTAGACTAAATTGTCCTCTTAATTTATATAAACTCGTTCGACATTTTTTTCAGAACAGGAAGTCTTACATTACAACACCGACAATTACATCTCACAAAGTACAATCATTAGGTACTCCGCAAGGCTCAAGTCTTTCCCCATTTTTGTGGAATTTAATTATGAATAACCTACTACGAAACGAATTACCTCGTAACACAGAAACCATAGCTTTTGCAGATGACATTATTATTCTGATAAAATCCAAATTGTTTACAGAAATTCAAGTATTAATTAATATAATTACCCGCATTACTGACTTGTGGGCAAAAGAGCACAAACTCCAATTTAATACTAACAAATGTAATTACATTATTTTTTCTAAAAAAAGATCAATTCCTCTTCTTACCACACGCATTCAAGGCCAACAAATAAATAGGGTAACTACATTAAAATATCTGGTAGTAATTTTTGATGAAAAATTAAAATGGAACACACATATTGACCAACTGCAAAACAAATTGCTTAGACTTATACATAACCTCTCCTTAGTTTCAAAATTGAAATGGGGACTCCCATCTGAAGCATTGCATATAATGTATAAAGGAGCTATTTTACCCGCTTTGACTTACGGACTAAACATCTGGCATCATGGACTAAACAGACAATACAATTTGAAAAAACTACAGAGAGTACAAAGATTGATGGCCCTAAAAATAATAAAAGGTTTTAAAACAGTATCTTATGACGCAGCATGTGTTCTAGGTAAATTAATACCAATAGATCTCATTGCAAAGCAGTACGTAACTCAATTCTCTCTTTTGAAAACCTCAACAGCCAACTCGAATTATCTGCCTGAAGAAATAGAAAGAGATATCCATTATAAGGACTGGCTTCATCCGTCGTTATACCCAAGTATTTGTTTAAATCCATACAATAACGCCGAAATAAGCATTTATACTGATGGCAGAAATGATGAAACCTAAGTTGGTTGTGCTTTTGTGATTTTTAAAAGAGATGAACTAATAGAAATACAAAAATTCAGACTTGGAAAACTGTGTACCAATAATCAGGCAGAAAAAATTGCAATCTTAAAAAGTTTACTGTACATAGACGACAAACAACCTTCAACACACATCAACATTTACACTGATAGCCACAATTCTTTACAATCACTACAAAATTATACAATTCATGACCCTTTGACAGAAAAAATCAGACAGTTACTTACAAAACTTAAACAAAATAATATACACATACACTTTTGCTGGATCAAAGGGCATTCGGGAATTTTAGGAAACGATCTCGCTGATTTATCTGCAAAATCAGCGTCAAAAGATACCAAAATTCCAGAATGCTACAACAAAATAACAAAATCACACTTAAAAACACAATTACTCACTGACACAATTAACACATGGCAACAGATATGGAATACGACTAAAAAGGACAACATTTAAAGATATTTATTCCAGACATTAAAGAGTACTTAGGACAAAAATTAATATCAACAGACTTTTACTTGACACAATTATTAACTGGACACGGAACAACAAATTCTTACTTTAATCGTTTTGGCCTAACAGATCAACCAAACTGTTACTGCGACTTAACTACTGAACAGACATACAGACACTTGCTCTATGATTGCAGACTACTAACGGACCAAAGAGAAGACTTTAAATCCCAATTAAAATGCCGACAAGAAAATTGGCCTGTTGAGGAAAAACTATTATTTTATAAACATAATAAACCATTAAAAAAGTTTGTTGAAGAAATGTATGACTTCTTAAACTATTTGAAACTGAAATACAGTTAAATTAATTATTCAGCATTGAATCCAAATTTTGTTTTAGTTTTTATTTTTTTTTTTCTTTTTTTTTTTTTCTTTTCTTTGATGTATATAATTTTATTGTATAAATATTTTATGTTATTATAGTTTAAAAAAAAAAAAAATGTTATGTATCAAGCACACGTTATGTACTAATTACTGTACGGGACGTGTGGATAATAAACTCCCTTCCTGTAGGGTTACTTCAGGAAGGAAATAAATAAATATATATATATATATATATATATATATATATATATCTATATATATATATATATTTATATATATATATATATATATATATATATATATATATATAAAAATAAACAAAATAAGCTGCCCTCTTTCTGAGGGTACCTGTGTGGTCAGCCTCCTAATCTGCCAATTTCTTGGTAATGATGTTTTGTTTTTTAAATTTTGATTAAATTTTAAATGAAAATTTGGAATTGAATGCGTGCAGATTAGGGGGGTATCTCAGGTGAGAGTGCAGCTTAACTTTATCATCTTTATTTTTTATATAAATGGTGATTGACGATTCTTATCGATGATTTTAGGATAAGTGTCGATAACTCCTTCAAATCATCTTTTGTCAGCCCATGGTCTATTAATGTCTTCACCGTTTTTTGGTGGAGGACTCCTCTTGAGCCGAATAGAAGTCCCATAACCGCCCAATCTTGTATTTGATATTTTTTTGAGAAATACGGGCAGCACGGTTCATATATAGATTTTTTCTCTTGGTCCACCTCGTCAGCTTGATTTTTGTGCATCTCAAAACGGACAGTAGGATCCAGGATGAGGCCTTTTTTTTCATTTTTCATTATGGCTACTATGTCCGCTCTTCTTGGAGTGCCGTCTGACGAATTACAAGCCACCTCTTCAAATATATCCCAATCAGGGTGCTTCTTTTTCAAGAGGTGAGCAATATGAGTCCGGACTTTATGATGTCGAGAATTGCGCATCTGCTCGCCCCATTGGCAGGACCCTAGGACATGGGGAAGGGTTTCAATCTCACTGCAATGCCTACAGTGGGTGTTTCCTAGGTTCCTTCCTGGGACAGAGCGAACTGGCACTAGATTAACATTCATTTTCACTGCTGTTGTCCATTCTGATGAAGACAGCCCTTTTTTGTCAGACATCCACGCCTGCCAGTCATTAAACGTTTCTACGCCTTTTCCTTTTGCTGGCAATGAGCACCACTCGCTAAAGGATTTATGGCGTAGTTCTTGTCGCAGGTTTCTGACGTTGATATTTACGGTCTTCTCTATTGTAATATCGAGAGCTTTTAAGCAGTCGGATGATTCAGAAGTGAGATCTCTTGTTTGAAGTACATATGGGTTCATGTCTTTAATAAGGGCCATACATACATTTATATGTTGTAAGAAAGCCTCCCAATATGCGTTAAACAACCCCAAACCTCTAACTTTTCTTGATGTATAAAACATACAATTAGGAGTATCTGATGGCAGACTTAATATTTCTTTTGCACAGCTCCTAATTATTTTATCTATTTTCGATAAAAAGGACGGTTTCAGGTCTTTTATTGGTGCACACTGAAGAGGGTAGATCATTATTGGCCATATATATTGGTTTAATATATTTAACTTTTGGTCAGGCTTGAGCAAACTGGAGGATGACAGCTTGTTTAGTTTTTCAACCAGCGTGCTTGTGAGTTTCTCAGTATCGAGACAGATTTCTTGCTGAAACGTAACTCCCAGATATTTTATTTTGTCATTTTGGCCGATACTGAAAATTTGTTGCCCGTCCATGGTTGTAATTTCTTGCTTTACCAATTTTCCTTTGTCAATTATTATTGCTGTGCTCTTTTTTGCGTTTACCTTTAGGCCAATTTTTTGAAAACAGTCAATTGCCTGCTCGATCAAGTGTTCGGCTGAAGCTTTATCTTTTGCGATAAGAGCTACATCATCGGCAAATCCGCAGCATGAGAGATTTGGTAAATTTTCAATCACTTGGTATCCGTAAGCATTGCAGACATCTTTTTCACTGAGCTCTTGAAATACGAAATCTATCGCCATGTTGAAGAGAAAGGGCGATAGTGGATCCCCCTGGCCCACACCTTTCATCATAGGGATTGGTTCAGTTTTCTTGTTTTTGGGCAGCGAACAAGTTATTCGATTTCCTTCTAGTAGGCTGGTTACAAGTTTTTTCATTTTAATTGGAATTGGGTAAGTTGATAGGGTTCTTTTTATATGTGCGTGTCCTACATTATCAAATGCTTTAGATACGTCCAGAAAAACAATGCAACAATCTTTTTTGCCTTGCTTGGCATTTTGGATGCATGCGTTAATTATTGAGGAATTGACAAATGTTCCAGGGCATGCAACGAATCCTCTCTGATGAGTAGAGAGTTCGACGTGTGGTTTCAATTTCCTATCTATTGCTCTGACAATTACTCTTCTTAGTATGGAGTAAATTGTGATAGGACGATAATTGGAAACATCATGTTTATCGCCGGACTTGAATATAAGTATGGTTCTTCCTAATTTGAATGAGTCCGGGACAAAGCTCCATTTTAGCATGTAGTTTGTTATGTGTGCCATAACCTTGTAACATTTCAAATCTCGGATTGTTCGTACAAAGATACCGTCTGGTCCAGGAGCCGAATCTAGTGAAATACCTTTTGTTGCAGCCTCTAGATCATTCTCATTAAAATCGATGTCTTCTGTTATGTCAAGACATTCTTTATAGTCGTCTAACTGACAGTTATTTTCCGATCCGAAGATATGTTCGAAATGGTTTTTTATGTCTAAACTGTCTAGGTTAAATGTTGTTGACTCTTCTGGATTATCAAAAATCTTTTGAACGACTTTCTTTCGCCTGTAATAATAGTAATGTTGGGCTAGTTCAAAATTATACCTGTTCCTACGGCGTTCTGACTCCCTTTTGCGTTTCTTTATTGGGTCACGTTCTTTGCGGTAGGTATATCCATCTAAATTGTTCTTACGCCTTTTCCTGGCTTCATAATATTTTGTGGCCGGATGAACAGGTGCTTTACCACTCATTTGTTCACCATGCAGAAAGTTCGTGAAGTCATTTATAGCATCATTAAACGCAGAGTCGTTTCTGTCATTTTTTAATAAATTAATAAAGTTGTATTCCCAATTTTGGAGACAATTTTGCAGGTTAATACCATCTGTTTCATCATTGGAAAAATTAGCATTATGGTTTTCATGTGACGGATTAATTTGGCTGATTCTGTAGGCATCTGGATGAGCCTTACTCACGTGAATTTGGACATTTTTGCACTCCTTCCCACAGATTCCACATTTTATAACATTTTTGTCTTCATTTCCTTTATGACTTCTCGACAAGTGGCGGTTAATTCCCCGTTTTGTTAAAACTTTTTGGCATAGGTGACACTCGACGAGGTCGCTAGCCGTATTATTTGAATTGCTCAGATGTTGTATATCTACTGAATTATTCATTGAAATTTTACTTACTTTAAGACATCATTGCATAGTTGTCTTTAATAAAAAAGATCAAACATTAGTGAAGGGACATCACTTCTCCTAGTTTATGTGAAAAATTTCCTTTTTCTTCCCTTCTAATGAGTGTTTTCTTTAAAAATTTCAAGAACAAATTTTTTGAGCTTTCAATGCTTTTCGTGCCAGCTGTTTATATATATATATATATATATATATATATATATATATATCAACCCCTGGGATGGAACCCACCCCCTGCGTGCGACCATTGTCTTAACCTGAGTCTCAAAGACTTTATGGCAAGACAAGTTTCTAAAAGTTTACTTTACAATTTAAAAAAAAATTGTCAATATCTCATGGAAATTGGAAAAATATTTTTTAATATATTTTTCAGACCAGTAAAAATTTCCGATTCATTTTAATTATATTTGAATTCGTTCAACAGGATGGAAGAGAAATATTAAAAAAAGCTCAGGGTGCCTATAGTTCAAACATATTTACATTTTAATTGGAATTAATTAAGATTTCATCTCACCAATGGCGGATATTGTAAAGGCTGTCAATAGCTTACACAAAAACCTAACAGTCTT